>JAQJVL010000050.1:2556915-3156915 GCA_035578905.1 Stictocephala bisonia
AGCCAATATTAGTTCATTTTGCATATAACAGTTAATTTTGAATCATAATATTATATATTGGTAAAAAATGTAGTAGTGATACAACCAAGTTTCATATATGCTTACATTAAGAATATAAATTAGCTCGCGAAGGGTTAAGAAGTAATGGTTTTTTGAAAAGCAGTTATTTTGCAGCAAAGTAAAAAAGAGCCTAATTATCAGCATAAATATTTTATAACAACTTTTAGAAATTTTTATTCATATTCAGTCGTGCAAATTGGATATATGTTTTCAAATACAGATTTAGGGTTAAACTACAGGACCAGAGCATGTATGATGCTGGTATATCATTATTCAGTACAAATTTGCATTAACCCTCTATAATACACATGATCATGCATTTTATTTCTATCAAACTTGCATTTATATAATATACTAAATATAAATATGCTATAAAAATTGTTTTTCCACTTTTAAATATTCCACATTTGCTGGGCTCAATTCACAAACCTTTGCTCTTCTTTGTATTAAATGTAAATAACTGAAACACTGTTATCAATCACTATGACCTAAAAATCAAAGCACAATAAAATTGATAATTTCAGTAATGTATTCAAATGTAATCTAGCTTACATCAACTGAATAAACGGGCTGGAAAGTATAGACTAAAATTAAATCAACTAACATAATTTATATGCAATAATTATATGCCATACTCCTTTACATAACTTCAATATAATTTATGTATATCAATAAATAGAGGCATATTAACACACAAAAGATAAAATTAGAATCTATAATTTAACTACATTCTTATTTTAGCATGCAACAGCAAAGCAAGAGACTGTTTTGAATGTAAAATAAATGGTCCAAAATATAAGCCATGCTATTTGGTAGATACTCATCCAAGCCTTAATGTACTATAATCTTATACTATCGCTACTTTTTTATTAAACTGTCATTATATACAAAGGAGGTATGAATTCAAGAAATAAGATTATTAAAAAACAAAGTAATATTTTAGGTGGCATAACAATCTGGCCCCTAACCTGGGCCTATTATAAGAAAGTGAGTTTAATTCATTCTCAAAACAAAGGACTCAACTTTTACCTTTTATCACAATCATCAGGCAGTTGTCCAGATGAACACAAGGCCTCCCAGTTTTCAGAGTAGCGAACATGTAAGTCTTCAGAGGCCTCCCCACTTTGCCCCCTATCTTTCCATTCATCCATCGTTCGTAATCCACAATCACCTAAGCTAACATTTTGTTTGTAATTTACATTATCGTCACTATTAATAATATCACTTTGTGCTTGTGTATTTGTAACTTCAGAGGTGCTGGCTGTACCTTCACCTCCTGGAACAATGTTCACATCTCCTTGATTTTGAGTGTGACTACGGTCAAGGCACTCATCACACGTAATCTCAGGAGTTGGCATGCTGCGGTTCAACAGTCCTTGCTTGGTCATTGGTGCATCCTCTGATAATTGGACAGAGCAGGCACAAGGGATGATAGGTAAAGTCCACTGTGCCCCATCTTCATCCCCCGGACTGGGCGCAATATCACCTCCTAACACAGTCTCACACTCTGATGCTCCCCAGCCACTGCAGCTGCTCTCCTCCTCACTCACCTCTCCATCACTACAACAATAGCTACTATAATATTCTCATCAAATATACTCAATTTCCTTAAACATAAAAAAAAAACTGTCTTATAAATACGAATATAATACAATATAATTTAAGAGAACTGGTAAAAATGTAGGAAGGCCTTTGGCGAACCGGTGGCTGAGCGGTCTAAAGCTTCAGGACTTTGTTTGAGCTTGGGTTAGAAATAGTGCTGATTTGAATCCGGTCTAGACTAGAAGATTTTATCAGTAATATTCACCTTCTACTGTACTAGTTCGCCCCCTTACTCTGTCTGACTAAGTTCCTCGCACAGATCAACAGTCTATGAGAAATGGGCAGAGTAAGGTTAAGAAGGAGATTGGCCTCTCCTTAGAAAAAAAATTTAAAGGTTTTATTTACCAAATATTAAGTTGAATAAAAAACTATTGTGTTCAGTTCAGATTTATTACTGTGTACATATTTTTACAAAAGTACAAATTTTGCAAAACTTAACATAGGCTTAGTATGGTGACTGCGTTACACATTTGTCCTGAATGAACAGGAGGTCTTCCAAATACTCGAAAAAAATGTTAACTACTCGATTTGATTCGACTCGAACTCAAAAATCACTACTCGCACACCCCTACTATTAATTAACCTTTAACAACCAGTTTGAGCTGTTTGAAAGAATACAGTAATAATTAATATATTCATACAATTATTTAATTTGCATTCAAATTTTGTATCTATTTGACAGTAAAATTCTATTTTTAGGAAAAATAATTTTAATTTTTTCCTACGATTTTGAAGGATTCTTATTTAGTATGGTAAGAGTTAAGTAGTCAGCTACTACACAAACCTTTGTGTAGACGGGTGTCTGGAAAGGGTGGCAGGATCATCAGAGGAGCACAGCATTTTCTCTAAAGTCGTCAACTCTGCTTCTGACAAAGTCCACAGCAACTCTCTCACCTTCACCAGAAGAGTCTATACAACAGTTAACGTCATTATAATGTTAACACTTGCTTTAAAATGGAAGAGTTTTACAGTCACATAAATCTGACACAACAGATTTGGTAAGGCTCTTATTCTAATTACACTCCAAAAACACAGCTGAAAAAACTAAACTCAAATGAATAACCAATAACACTTGAATAATTTATTGAGGGCAATCATAATCTCAGACAGCATAGTTGCAGTCCACTGCCTATGTATATGTGAGTTGAGAAGGGGGACCTATCGCTGTTTGCTTACAAGATCAAAACAATATACACCTAACAGAAAATTTTCTTTCCAAAGAAGACACACAGATTCTTAAGATCATTTGATTACATTGACCTATTTTTTATGTTTCATTTACATTGTTAAAATGACTATGTAAACGTCACTTTGCAAAGAACAAAGATGACTCCTAAATGTTAACTAGTTAACAAGGCTTGACTTATGCCTACTGAGCCCAGCTGCAAGCGATGCTACTTCATCTAAATTATTCCCCAGACATTCAAGCATTATGGAATGATGAACATAAGGGCAGAGTCACACTTATCCACCATGTCTTGACTCATACTCGGATACATGATTTAGATAAAACTTGTGTCCCTTTATTACAATATTCTAAATACTAGCAGCCAATTTCTGGACGTACACAACTATAGACCTACTGGCTAATTAATTATCATTGAAAACATTATACAGCTTAATTGCATTGATGTAACAAAGATGTCAGGTGTTCACCACAAGGTGAACAGTGACATTGTTACTAACTATCATGCCTATAGTTACTAACTATAAAATAAATTACTAACTTATACTATAGAAATAAATTCATTCACTATTTAAGTCTTTTAAACATCCTGATTGCTCTTATCACCTTTTGAAAGAAGGTTTAAATAATTAAAGAACTTTCTTAATACACGCTAAAAAATAATGAATTATTTTAGTGCTTTAAATGCTTTGATACCACACAAATTTGTTTCATTTGGATTCTTGTTAGTACTTACTCTAAAGGGACGAAACATTTCAGACATGAGGTGGGGGCTGGCATCAAGACTCAGGGGTCCCTCCGGATAGATCAGTAGGCCTGCCACAATTGCCAGACGTGGAATGGTAAACATAAGTGCTGGGTCGCACTGATCCACCATGTCTTGACTCAGCAGCCCTAGTTCCAGTGCTCTACAACCAATAATTATACTCACTGCTTTATTTACTTCTTCTCAATATGAATTGTATAGTTGGACAGTTGTAGTTTGAACCAAGTCTCTTAGTTACAAAACCATCTGCTCTTTTCATTTTTTCAAAATTATAAATACAGTAATAGTAATAATCTTTAATGAATTATAAATGCAACAAAAATATGCACACAAGGCAAGTATTTGTAGGACACAAGTTTTGTATCCATTTTCATTTCAATTAAACTGAAAATTTATTGTTAGCACAAGCAAATCTGGTATGATCAGAACTTACTTTCCTGATAGTATATGTACAAATTTTGAATAAAGAAATTTTGACTTTGACTATAGTTATCATGTATCAAATTTTTAAAATTGTTTTGTGCAAATAGCAAACTAAAAATACAAAAAAACTCAATAATGCAAACTAAAAGAACTAGCCTAGTTTTATACATACCTATGCAAGGTTTCAGAAAATAGCACAATGACATCTTGCTGTAAGTGATACTCGGCTACACTTTTCACTGGAACCATAGCACTCACGTAACTCAATTCAAACTCTGCAAGGAGGCGATCAAACATTTTGAGACTTTCAATGAGGCGGTCATGTGCTAGCTCTGATGGTGTTTGAGTGCGTAGGCTGGCCTCCCGAAGCAGCCGTCGCACAGTTTCTAGCGACTTGGTCAAAGCTTTTGCCAGTGGCCGCATAGCCCCACTTTCAGCCTCACGGTTCATGATGCTTGACCCTGCTGCCAGACACTGTAAGAATGTAATAAGTACTTAAATTCACCTTTTTATTGTTCTTTGATCAAAGCTAGTGAACGTTCAAATGTAGAGTTCTTAAATTAACTTTCTACTTCAATCATTTTAAGCTTTTATTTAGTTGCTAAATAAGTGAAAACTGATTAAACTAATTTTATTCAACACAAATATTTTTAATTTACAGATCATTTGAAGTCAGCTGCAATATTAACACATAGTAGCTGCTGTCAACACTCGCCTGTCAATTCTGGATTAATATTATGTATCACAATCTACGAAGCCTCTATTAATAATTATTTTTGTTCGCCTTTACAACATTTATAAGCTAAATTGGCCAAAATTTAGCTTATACAAAAAACAGCTTTCCTTTGCCAAGCAAAAACTTGGCTAGCACCCCTACTGTTACACAAGAGCATTGTTGCACACAGCAACTGAGAGTGGAAATCGCTAAAATAAGAAATCAACAACATGTTTCTAACACAGTCATGCAGTTAACAGCAAAAAACAAGATCTTGAGAGTTTTAAAATTACTAAGTTAGTGTAGGATTCTCAAGAAAGTTTTTGTTGTAAGGTTTCGCCCATTAATTTGACTGGCTCACAATTTCCTTCAGCATGTAATTTTTTAAAAAGTAAAACAGATTGTTTCAGTCTTGTTGGCATTGACTTTAAGGTGTTGTTGTACGCTTTTAATTGTAATTAGGCCTGATTGCATTTTTTAATGCTATAGAGTGATTTTGTTAAAATCACTTATTAATAATTATTAAAACATTTATTAATTTTGTCCTGGCTATTGGGCTATTAATAAATAGTCAACATGATGTCAACATGGGTTCTCTCTGGAAAAATGAAAGACTGACATTCCCTTCAATAAGCAACCTCATATTCAAATACCTTTCAGTGCCATCAGCAACAGTTTTTCTGAAGAACTCTTTTCCACCTCAGCAGGCATTACAGGTAGCAAGAAAAACAATCGTTTGGTTCCAGAAACGGTGCTAACGCTTGTTTCTCTGAACAGGAACTTTAAGTACAATCCTGATTTTTTGTTAACTTGAGTGGCTTTTACGCTTATTGTTCTATACTGATTGTTTATTATATCTCTACGATAAGTCATGTCATTTATTCAGCCAAGATTATTAACAAATATGTAAATTGCATTGGATAAGTCTAGGTAAAACTAGAGAAATTTAAGTATATTAAAACTTATATCTAAAACTTAAATAGCATGGTTGCTAAAACAAATAAAATATATAACTGCCTAAACTAAAGAAATAAAACTAGAATTCTCCACCAGCCAGACACTCTTGGACGCTGTAGTAGCTTCCTTCCTGTAGCATAAGTTTAAGTCTTTTTCTAAATTTATTATTATTTGTTTCTAGCTTAAAGTCATTGGGCAGTTTATTGTACAAAATGGCTCCGTTGTAAAATAGGTGTTTTGTGAAAAAAGAGGAAGAGTGAGCAGGAATTTTCAAATCACTACTGTTTCGAAATTGAAAATGTGAATTTTGTTTAGTCAAAAAAGTTAAAGGTTTTCTTTGACAAAACTAGTGTTTCCAAGATGTAAATGGAAGGAAATGTTAACAATTTTGATGATTAAAAACATTTTTTACAGGGATGATTTCGATGCAGTGAGTAGATTATTTGAACAGCCTTCTCAATACCAATATGGCAAACCATCTCAATATGAGTGTGAAAATTTAATTTTTCATCAAGAATTACGCCCAGGAGTTTTACTGATTCAGTTTCTTCTAAAACTAAATCATCTAAGTAAATTCGGAGGCCAAAAACTGAATTTGCTAGTGAATTTTTGATTTTGAAGTTAACTAATTGGGTTTTTGAAGCGTTGACCATAAGCTTATTGTTATCAAACCATTCGAGTAGGATATTTGACTCCAGAAATGCTTGTTTCTCCAATTCAAGCCTATTAGGACTAGACAATGAGAGGGAGGTGTCATCCGCAAAGAGACAAATATTTGAGTTTGTTATACTAGATGGAATCTGATTAACCCTTTCAACGCCAGAATCCTATATATATATATATAGGCTTTTAGTTATGTTCTGTTGAACGCCAAGAGCCTATATATAGCCAAGCGACGTGAGTCAGTTGAACGCCAAGAGCCTATATATAGCCAGCCGCCGTGCGAGCGTTGAACGCCAAGCGCCTATATATAGGCTCATGTTTATTTTGCGAATTAAAAACTTATTTTCCATTCAATTTTGTTGAAACTCATACCATTGTACTTATGATGAAATTTTGCTGTTATAACATAACACATTTCTTTCGTTTGTTTTATTTTTTTTTTCATTGTTTACACATTCTAAAATCACGTGATATTTAGAAGGCAGTGGCGAGTATGAGTAGTGACAGCTGATCTGCCGAATAGTTTTGGCGGTTTGTGGTTTGTTTACTTAGGTAAGTAAACAAGTGATTGGTTGAGTTTAGTGTACTAGTTGCTGGCTAATGTCTTAGTTAGTGTCTTGAAATGTGTTTTTATGTGTATAAATAGTGAAATAATACAGTTTTATGCAGTATATATAAGTTATTGTTTTTATTTGTGTAAATAGTAAAATAATACAGTTTGATATTTACAATTATAGTTTGTTAGTATCCCTACAAAAACAAGTGTTATAGTTTGTAACAATGAGTAAAAGGAAAGGGCCACAGGCAAGTGATCGCCCTTTGTTTGAAGATGATATAAATAATGGCCTAATATCTGGAGATGATTCTAATGGAAGTTTGGATGATTCATGCGATTCAAGTTTCAATTCGGACGACACCGTAGACGATTCAGATGCCGATCCTACATACAATCCAGACGATGTTCCCTACAGGTCTACTGGCAGTTTTACTTTGCAAAATCCATTGTTAACACCTAGTTCCCATATAGGAAATCTCTCTTCATCTGATGACGAAATAGAAGAAAGCCCTAGGCCTAGATTGTCCAATTCAGTCCCACTGCACACTAGGACTACACCTGCTCGTAGACCGCTATTTGACGACCTTTTTTTCTTCTGATGATGAATCTATTCAGAATCCGAATCCAGCAAGTGATAGGCCTAGACCTACCACTAGAGGGGCGCCGACCTGCATTACCAAGACAAACCCGTAGACCCATAGAGTCAGTTGACCCAGAGAGTAGTTGGGATGAGATAAATGAAGATGAGGACCCTGGCTATCAACACAATTTTCAGTATGCTGAACTAGATGGTCCCAAGCACTGTCTTCCTTTAGGATCTGAGCCAATTGCATACTTCACACTTTTTTTGACAATTAATTTGATGGATACATTCGTACGAGAAACCAACAGATATGCCCGAAACTATTTAGCCAGAACTGTTGTCACCAAAAAGTAGGCTTTAAGATTGGAAAGATGTAACACTGGCGGAGATGAAGGCATTTTTGGCTATAGTTTTCAACATGGGGCTAAATAAAAAGCCTTATATCGAAAGTTACTGGAGTAAAAGGTGTTCCCAATCAACCTCCTGGTTCAAGAAGCTAATGTCTCGCAATCGCTTTACTATGATTTTGAAATTTTTCCATACTGTTGACGTTTCCTTTTTACCAAAACATGGCCAGCCAGGCTACGATCCCTGTGGAAGGTTCAAACCCTTAATTGATCATACAAATTGATTATTTCGTCACCATTATACACCTAAGCAGGCATTATCGATTGACGAATCTTTGGTTGGCACCAAGAAACGTATTGGAATGACTCAGTACATGCCAAAGAAAAAGCACCACAGATGGGGTATCAAGGTATGGGTACTCTGTGATGCTATAACCCATTACTGCGTAGCTTTTTTCCTTATAAGGGTGCAATGTATGAGGATAATACTACGGCTCATAGCCCTCCCCAGTAATGTTGAAAAAAATTGCATGTTGTATTTAAGTAACAACAACAACTTTTTTATAATCTGCTTTTAAAAAGAAACACAACAGTTTTTGTCCTGTTGAAATCGTTTCAATACAACATTTTACGTAACCACGGCTCAGATCTGTCTCCAGTACACGCAAAGACACTTTAATACATTATAGACAAGATAATAATAGTTCAATATTCCATTATTTTTCATGCATCATGCAATATAAATAGCTACTAGTATATAAAATTGCTCATTTGATAAACTAAAAGTTATGTCAAACCTATCTATTGGACTGTTTTATCAGAAAAAAACGCAATAAAACAAATTAACAAAATTAATAACAGATGTTTCTTATTTCTAGAATTTTACTATCTGAAATTCAAATGAAGCTATTAAGGAGTACTGGGGAGAGCTATGAGCCGTAGCTAATCGGATTAGGGAAAGTCCATGCAGGGTCGAGTACGTCAACCCTTCCGTCCAGTCATAACCCCCAGGTAGCGGACTCAAGTTAAGGTAGCACAGATAATAGATACAGTCATCAGTGGGCAACTCAAACAACACTAAAAGATACATCTAACGTCAAAAAATGGTACAACACTACTGTTGATGAAATTTATACTTTTTTTGGAACTGCTTTGCTCATGTCTCACATTAAAAAAAATACCATTCAACAGTATTGGAGTACAGATCTCCTGCTTAGTACCCCTATATTTAGTATAGTATTTTCTCAAGATAGATTTAAGAATTTACTACGAATGGTACACTTTTTCAACAGTGACAACCATACAAGAGGTAACAAGTTAGAAAAAATTACAAAAATCTTTGTATTGACAAAAGTCTTATGAAATCGAAAAATAAAAACTGTGTTTAGTGCCGTAGCTCAGAGTCGGGTTGTCTCTAGGATAGCCCGAATTACTTTCTGTAGGTTTTAGTTTGAGTGTCAATGTGTTTCATTTCATTGTTCCATGTTTCCCATTTGTGTTCAGGTGATTTGTCGCCACTCTCCAGTTCTTGTAGCCGACAATCTCATTCTACATATCTGGCTCAAGTTCTGTTTGGCTTTTGGCTCCAGTAGGGGAGATGGATTGTCACCTGCATTGCCTTCTTCCTTGATGTCGCCTGGGGACGCAGCTGAGGACCTACGGGCTGGGCCATCCGCTTAGCCTTCTTTTTGGCCTAGAGGGAGCTGCCACCTTCTTCCCCCTTTCCTCAGTGCGCTTGTTCACCGTTTCCCTAGGCAAAAGGCTTCAGCATGCAGCTGATCTCAATCCATGTATTTCTCTTCCTCCCGGGGCATCAAATGTTGGTGATTATATATATATATATATATATATATATATATATATATATATATATATATATATATATATATGTATATATAAATGAAATATCAAAATTAATTAAACAGAAATAAAGAAGAAAAGCAAGGAAACAAAAGAAACATTATTGGGTTTTGTGAGTGACTGTGATCCATGGGGGGGGGAATGTTTTTCAAGTTTTGGGGGACATTCATAATGGAGGGAGGAGGTATTTTTGAGAGGAATGTGTCTTTTTATAGATTGTATTTTAATTTGTTTACTTTTATATTATTTTTGGGGAAGGGGGTTTTAGGATTTTATTGTTAACGGGGTTCTCAGGAGCTTATAATTAATCAGTTTATATGAGCCGACCGGTTTCACCCACTGGACTCGGTGTCATTATTAATTTAAATCTTTTATTTAATTTTTCTTTTAACTTTTCAAAATTGGCCTAACCTTCCAAATTTCTTTTGATCCCAAGGCTCCGTAAATAAAGCAGCCTGTTATTTTGTTCTGTTGTATTTTTTAGTGTAAACCACATCAAAATAGTCCGATGACATTTTAGGCGGTGTTGCCATATGTTTATGAGAATCACCAAACCACATGTTTTATCTGTGACAAGTATGCGTATGTTCAATAATGTCAATTAATTGGCTTTTCGTTTACAAACCAACAGTATGATCATATTTAAAGACCTTAGAACGTAGTGGTAAAATTAACTATGGTATGTGTTAATCCTGTAATTGTTTATAGCATACTGTGTCATGCATACTGCAGATAACTTACTAAATTTACAGCAAAATGTTCAACCAGATGCTTCATCTTTAAACTTCCAAACAAACCTACTCAGCATAAACAGATAAATAGTCACTCTAAATCTACAATATTATTTCATCAAAATATTCAAAATTTAAAATCACGCATAGAACCTTTAGAAGTAACTTTAGCTGAGTTGAATCCTGATATAGTTGTCTTAACTGAGCACAATATGAGCAACTTTGAGTTGGAACGATTTAACTTAGAAAGCTATAAAGTGATATCACAGTATGCTCGCACAACTACAACCGGAGGCGGAGTCATGATCTTGTCTAAAGAAGGTTTTGATATGAAGCAGCTGGTTAATGTTAAAGTGAATGACTTGTGTCAGGATAAATTGTTTGAGTGCTGCTTGGCCAAATTTAAAACTAAAAATGCTAACTGTTTACTAGTGGGAATTTATAGGACGCCAAATTATGAAAGTTTAGAATTTTTAAGTAGGTTAAATCTCCTAATAGAACTTTTAATAGACAAACAAAAATACTTGATCCTAACAGGAGACTTTAATATTGATATCTTAAAAACTACAACTGAAAGTAAAGAATTGAAAAATACTTTAATTCGTCATGGAATGAACTATCTCATAAATTTTCCCACTAGAGTAACATCAACTTCCAAGACATGTCTAGATAATTTTTTTACTAATATGGATAAAAATGATACTAAGACCAGTGGAATTGTCACTGCTCTTTCTGATCATGATGGGCAGATCTTGGAGATAAAAAACTCACTGAATAATATATATAATCAAAATTTAAGTTACACTGGAAGAAAGTTTTCTAATGAAAACATTAAATTATTTATATCTTTATTAGAGAAAGAAGAATGGGAATCAGTTTTTTTCTCCCCAGTTGAAGAGAAATATAACTGTTTTGATAACTTATTTAAGTTTTATTTCAACTTATCATTTCCTGTTGTTCAAAAGAAGACTAAAAATCTCACAAAAACCTGGATAACCGAAGAACTAAAAAAAGATAAAAACAGCATTATAAGTTTTAGTAATTTGGCAAAGCAAAGTAATTCTCTAATTTTAAAAGATGAATTAAAAATGAAATATTCTGTGTATAAATCTAAGTTAGTAAAAACAAAAAAAGCATATTATGATGAAAAAATTTAAGAATCTGAAAATATTAGTAAAACATCTTGGGAAATAATAAATAAGGAAACAAAGAAAATTACTGGTAAAGCAGAAAAGAACTTAATTTTACAAGCTGATAATAAAATAATTTCCCATCCTTATGAAATTAGCAATAGTTTTAATAATTATTTTATTAGCACAATTGAAAGCATGTTGCAGGAATTACCATCAAAACAAAATAATTTTAAAACAAAAGGATTTTCAAAACAAACCTCAAATTTTAGATGCCCTCCAATTGGTGAAAAAGAACTGTTAGACATTTTTAAGACCCTAAAAAATAAGTGGTCATGTGGTTATGATGAGGTTCCAACTACAATATTAAAATTGGCTAGAATACCATTAATTAAACCGCTGTTACACTTAGTAAATTCTTCTTTTATCTCTGGTATATTCCCTAGTAAACTGAAAATCTCAAAGGTTATACCAATATTTAAAAAAGGGGACCAAACTGATATTCAAAATTATCGCCCAGTTTCGATTCTCCCATCAATGTCAAAAATTTTTGAAAAAGCAATGTACATTAGGTTTACCGAACATTTAGAAAAATATAAAATTTTTGATGAGGAACAACATGGTTTCCGCAAAAATAGATCAACACTCACAGCCCTTGTAAGTTTTACTGACTCCCTAATTGAATCCATAGACAAAAAAAATAAAGTTGCAGGAATATTTATGGATCTATCTAAAGCTTTCGATAGCATCTCACACAGTAAATTAATTAAAAAATTGCAAGAAATCGGAATAAAAAATAACTATTTGAATTGGTTTGAATCATACTTATCAAATAGAAAGCAATATGTTGAGATTGCTAAAACTCAGAATAACAGGATATCTAAATTTAAATCTAAATTACAAGCAATTCAATATGGAGTTCCCCAAGGGTCAATTTTAGGGCCTCTATTATTTATATGTTACATCCAAAATATGCCCAGTTGTCTGAGTCAGTTTGACGGAATTAAAAATGAATTGTGTCTTTACGCAGATGACTCAAATCTCATTATGTCAGCAAAAACCAGCTTAGATTTAGAATTAGCCTCTTTCACTGAACTGTCTGGAATTCAAAATTTTTTTATAGATAATGGTCTTATTTTAAATATGAAAAAAACTAACTTTATTTCATTTGGAACAAAACAAAATAGAAATATCCATGAATTTCAAATTTGTATCGATAATGAGTTTGTAAATGAAGCAGAAAAAATCAAATTTTTAGGTCTGTATGTGGATAAACATCTCACCTGGGATTCACATGTTGACCACATAATCAATAAAATTAACTCAGGTATCTATGCCCTAAAACGATTATCTTCTCTCTGTAGTTTATCAGTGCTTCGAACTGTATTTTACGCTCTTATTCAATCTCATATATCCTACGGGATACCTGTCTATGGAGGGACCTCAAATCAAAATTTAAATAAAATTCTCAAACTTCAAAAAAAAGCTTTAAGAACAATCTTGCGATTAAAAAGTGATGATTCGGTTAAGGAACATTTTACCAAATTAAGAATATTGACAGTTCATAGCCAATATATTTTTGATACAGTCACTTATATAAAAAATCACAAACGTAATTTAAAAACTTTGAATGAGGTTCACTCTTATAACACCAGAAACAAAGCTACCATAATTTTACCTCATCATAACCTAGAAAAGTTTAAGAGAAGCACCACTTATTCTGGAATAAAATTTTTTAACTATATTCCCAAAATAATAAGAGAAGTAGATGATCTAAAAACGTTTAAACTATTGCTTAAAAACTTTTTGTTGCAGAATGCATTTTATTCACTGGAAGAATTTTATTCATTAGGACCACATTTTTAATGATATTTTTTACTTAGGCCTAGTGTCTTATGTCAAGACAAGGAATATTAGTGATATATTTTAATTAGTATAAATGCATAATGACACTATTCCATGTACAATTATTGTATAAAAGCGAATAAAGAAATTTTGACTTTGACTTAGCATTATAATAATATAAATATTTTATATTCTGTAGAAAGTACTATTAAATAATGTTTATCAAGTGAAATAGCTGTTTTTATTTGTAATTATATCACTAAATATATATAACCAAAACACGCACATTATAACAGAAACACGGTAACTATTTAGGTATCACTACAAGACTGTGCAGTAGACTGTAACGTCATATGGGTGAAATCAGCTTGTTTGTTTATTCTATTAAATACTAGTAACTAAATCCACCAATTACATAGAAGCATTCAGCTGAATAGTTAAGTAAGTTATTTACCATCTATCAGCTGGAATTATAATTATGGGAATTAGTACAGTATTTTTGTTGTTTATTTTTGCAATTTCACCAATGTTACGTCATTGGAGATGTTCTTGATACCTACCGTCTTCTTTTCTATGTACTGTAGTTTATAATAACAAATGATAGTGTTTGTTTACTGCAACAGATGTTTAGACAAATCATCAATATTTTCAACAAATTTATATTGCCAACATTGCTTGACGAGAAGGCCTAAAAAATTTATTTGACCCTAAAACGGGCAACTGTTTTTTTTTTAATTTTAATTACTAACCCTTATTACACCGTAAGAGCATATATTGACTTTGCTCTAAACGCCGTAAGCGCTTATACACGTAATAATTACAAAAATAATATTTTCTAAATAATGTTTTTTATTTAATCCGTCAGTGCGTTTGGGTTATGGCTCATGAGACGCATTGCACGACTCGTGACCATTTGTTGTCCTGTCAATCACTACGAGACCAGTTTTTGTCTGGCAGTGTACATTTCCACTGAACCGCCCAACGCCACAAGCACATAGACGGGCATATACTGTCGAGCCGAGCGGTTGTCATTGTCTGCCGCCTCACCTCTTTGAAATTGTGTATTTAGTTGTTTTTATCATTACCCTAGTTTAATATACGTTAGTTATTTATTAGTTTTAAGTGTCAATATAAATAATCCGGCTGATTTTGTGCAAGGTGTACTAAATACATCGTATTAAATGCTATATGTATTTACTTATATTTTTATTATATGTGTTATGTGCAGGCCCTTATGTCTTTATCAGTTTATGTACTTATTAATTTACTCAATTATGCATTTTTTATTAATAGTAATAATATTTTGTATTGATTCATATAGTGAACTATGCCTGAGGCTTATTTGCAAGTAAAAAATTTACTTATTTACATATTCATATATAAGGAAAAATATATATGAATTTTTTTTTTATTTTTTTTATTTTTATTTATAATTTCAAAGAGAGCTCTCAGAACACTTTGAAATAAGGACAGGAGTCAGACAGGGTGACGGCATCTCACCAATGCTGTTTAACATAGTATTGGACAAGATAGTGAAGGAATGGGAGAAAACACAGAAAGGAGTATTGTTGGGAAAAGTAAGAGTAAAGTGCTTAGCGTTCGCAGACGACCTAGCTATCGTAACAGTGCAAGAAAGTGACACAATAAGAGCTATAGAGGAGCTACACAAAATTGCAGCCAAGACTGGACTACAGATCTCTTACGAGAAAACCCAGTTCATGAGCAACCTTAAGATCCCAACATTACACACAAAATACGGAACAATACACAGAACAAACAACTTTAAATACCTAGGAGAAACACTACAGATAACAGGAAGGAATAAGGTCTCGAATGAAGAGAGAAGAATGAAACTGGAGAGGGCCTACAAATTAACATGGAGCCACTACAATAAAAAAGCTATTTCACAAAAAGCCAAACTTCGACACTACGACACAGTGGTACTCCCGGAAGCACTGTACGCAGCAGAAACCACAATAATACAAGGCCAGACAGGAATCAAACAAATAGAGAAGACTGAACGGAAGATACTTAGGAAAATATTTGGGGCCACACAAAAAGACGGAGTATGGATAAAAAGACCAGCTAAAGAATTATACGAACACACAGAGAAAATAACAGACAAAATCAGGAAACGAAGACTACAGTTCTACGGACACCTTAGCAGAATGGAACCACATAGGTTAACAAGACAGATTTTCGACTGGGTTAGCACAAGGAAAGACAACAAATGGATGAACGAGGTAAAAAGCGATATGGGACAACTTAACATCACACAGGAAACAACACAAAATAGAACACTTCTGAGGAATCTGATCAAGAAAAACATACTACAAGAGGCACCGCACAGCAAAAAAACACAATGGACTGAACAGAGACGACAAGAACATAGCCAGAGGATGAAGGAATACTGGGCGAACAAGAAGACAGAGAAAAGGAAGGAGAGAGAGTGTGTAAAGTGGACCGAAGAAAGAAAACAAAAACACAGTGCACGAATGAGGGACGTTTGGGCAGCACGGAAAGAAGAGACAGCAAGAAAAGGGACATGAAGTTTAGTCTAAATGCGCTCTTCAAGGGCATAACACAAATAATAATAATATAAGGAAAAAAGGTGAAATAAGCTAATACAAGTTTCAAAATGTTATCATATGTTTTATTTTCCTGTACAGAGCAAGAAAAAAAATTAGCAACTAAAAAATATAATTTTGATTTTTTTACAATAATGAGCACATAATGGAAAATAGGCAGTGGATAAATGGCACTTTAACCCTTTCCACTCGATTATTTTTTAACCGTTTGCCCCCTTAGCTCGTAATATTATGACGTATTTTGGTAGTAAGAAGCGGTTCAGTATTTTTTAGGTTTATGCAATGATTAAAATGTTATAAAATGAATTTAAACACTTAAATGTATATTTTATGTGAAAGAATGGAAAGAAAACAAAAGTTAACTAACAAGTTTTTTTGTAGCATGGTATGATATCGTTCAAATATTATATATTACCATCACCACTATTTACATTTTGGCCTACTTGTACAACACTGTCATTTTCTTAGATATTTTCTAATGTTGGAAAGTTATTTCATCATTACTAACACCTTCTTCTTCACTTGATTCACCATCTGATAAATCACATTGTAATTGTTATATTACTTCAGCATTCGTAAGATTTGGACTACTATGAGACGACATTTTTACACTACTGTCAAATGTCAACTAACGAAACATCAAACTGAAGGTTAGAATAAACAAGAAAGAATAACATCACGTGACATTTCAGTTCCCATGACGACCGATTGTAATTCATATAGTTTCCGCATGATAGCAGCACAAATTGGGAACATCGATAACCAAACGAAACTTGCATCATTGCCGTGTCAGACGACGTCCGACATACGAGTGGAATGGTTAATTACGATGTCGGACAGCGTCCGACATACGAGAGGAAAGGGTTAATATTTAAAAAATTTGTCTAGTTTTTAATAAAACTGCATTTTGGCTGAAATTAGTGTGTTTTTGTT
Source organism: Stictocephala bisonia (assembly GCA_035578905.1). NCBI lineage: Eukaryota > Metazoa > Arthropoda > Insecta > Hemiptera > Membracidae > Stictocephala > Stictocephala bisonia. The sequence continues at coordinate 2,573,861 of JAQJVL010000050.1, forward strand.
CTGTGATCTCCTGAGTCCGGTGCCTTCGCACCCACCCTCGATGGGGTCAGTAATGATTTTACGAGGGTGGGTTGCAGTTTGTAGAAATATTGAAAAAGTCAAGTCTTATAAATATTTGGGTGTATATTTTGACTTTCGGTTGAAATGGAACTGTCATATCCAATATGTGAAATGCAAAGCAAGGAAAGTTATTTTTGCTTTTAAACAATTAAATGGAATTTTGTCAAATACAAAAATTAAAAGGGCTTATTTTGCTTATGTTAAATCTTTGTTGTCGTATGGAACTGTTGTGTGGGGAGATTGTCTTAAAAGCATATTTGAGCCATTGCATGTTGTTCAGAAAGCGACCTTCAAAATAGGATTTGGAAAAAATAAGCAATGCCCGTCTGGCGCTCTATTTAAGTAGAGAAAACTCAACATTAACCCTTTGAGGACCAACAACAGCAAAAAGTGCAAACTCATTTTTTCCCTTCAATTTTCAAGTGCGACATGTAAAATATTAAGGCTGAAAATTTGGAGATACGCAAGTCTTTATACATTTATTTATAAAATCTGTTCTGATAAAGATACAAGGGTACTTCTTTGACCAGAATGTTTGTAATGAGTACTTTATCAGAATTAATGTCATCTCATAATTTTTAAATATTTATATTTTGTCAAAAAAATTTATTTAATTTTTGTTGTACACTTACAGCTCATAAACAAAAAATATTTCCCCTGTGGGAAAATGTGTTATTTAAGTCTAAACTTAATCACCTACAAACGCAGAACAAATTATAACAATCAAATTGAAAAAAAAATAACATGAAATATTTTGTTATTACTGTCAGATTCGTCAGCTAAAATTACTCTCTGTCTATTATTGTCAGTTCTTTTCATTGACATTATATACCAACAGCTGGCTCCAGACGTCAAAAATAACATTCTCGAACGTCTGTGTATCATCGCAAAGACGTAAAAGTTATCGTAAGCAGTAAATTGGATGTTATATGTGACAAACTTTGAATGATGAGATATCATGATTTGGTCCTCAACGTGAAATTTAGTAATAACCATATTTCGTCATTTCGATCCTCAAGGGAAAAATGTAAATGACAAAATATAGTCATTCAGTCCCCAAAGGTTAAAAGTCTACTAATCCATTTTAACAAACATTTTAATTGTATATTTGAAGACATAAACAACTTTCATAATACGATATTCTACAAGATTTGGAATCAATGCCATAAAATTAAATACAACTTTCTCTTCAAAGAATTCCTTTAATATTTTTCATATTATTTATCGACATTTATGCAAACAATATAGTGAGTTTAATTTAATTAGTTGTACCTCTCTCAACATATTAAAATATGCGTTAAAGACTGGTTACTCAGGTTACATGTGGTTGAGGCCGACCTGATCATCACAGCTGATTACCAGTGTGCCTGACCTGACCTTTTTGTTTCCCACCCGCTGGCCATCCCTCTTTTTTTGCCTAGCTGACGAGATTTCTGAGCTGTCATCATCGTGTTCAACTATTTTAAGCTGCTCAACTTTCGTAAATTCATCTCAATCAAATATTTTACATTTTTTAATCTTTCTTTTTTTCTTTATATTCTTATCCAAATAATCGTTTTAAACTAACTAGGTCTACTTTAATTTTCAATGACAACGCAGCAGACATACAGGCTATTATGCTTATGTCTGCTGATTCTTAGGACCATTCTTTTTATATTGCAAAAGTTACCGTGCACTTAGTTACTTATTTTACTTGTTTATATATGATTATTATTGTTTAAGCTATTTTCAATCTTTCGTTATTGTTAAAAATCACTGTAAACTTAACTGCAATAAAGTATTCATTCATTCATCAAGCACCACTTTTAAAATAATATGTTATACCCTTATGGTTTTAAAAAATAATTATACTGAATTTTGAGACAGTAAATGTATATAAAATATGTTAATGTCTGACAACAATAATTTATAACAATATCAGTACAAAAAAGTAAGCTTACTATGGTTATCAATTTGGGCAAACCATCAATTATCGTAATACTTGTATATTTTTGAACTTATATTTTAATGAATTTGTGTTGTAGGATATTCGCTTATTTTGTATTTCTACCATTCTACCAACAAGTAAAACGCTAGTAAACTATTAAATTTATTCATATCTACAAAAGTAACCTACTAAAATCGATTGGTACCAATATCAGTTTGATTTTTTTCCCTGCTTTTCATTATTCTGTTCAAAACACTAATGCTACCGAGCAGAGTTGAACCCAGATTGTAGTACTAAAAGTACACACTTGGTGCATTCTGCCTAGATCTAAAGAACAAAATTTAAATCACTTAACGGTAACTGATGGTTGCATAACTGTGATATTATTGCAAAAAGCACCATGATAACAATGAACTATCACAGTTTCACAACCGTTCAGCATATCATTCCTGCTTCCTTTATTCTTAGCGTATTATTGTTACCTGGTTGCAATTAACAAAAGTAAGATCGAAGAAAAATAAACCTGCTTGGGGATTACATGAATATCAATCTGTTTTAATTATAATAAAATTTATATTGATAACAGTTGATTTAACATATAATTATGTATTTAGCAGACCAAATTTCTGTTAATAAGTGCTGCACAAAACATTTAAAAATCCAAGACTTCATTAAAATGACTATCAGTTTTTATTGCCATGGAAATATATTAATAATGTAACATTTTTCTCTAAAATTGGTCACATGAACACTTAAAAGTGCTAACAGATAAAAAGTCCTAACAGCTGGTTTCTTGTACTTCTTAATAGTACAAGAAACCAAGTAAAAATTGTAGGAAAGTTCAGATTAAATAGAAAGTAAATAAATCGATTTGAAACATTTTGCAACTTGTTAAGGAAGGTCTCAACTCCAGAAATAAACCAATTGTTAAGTCTGGAAATGGTTAAATTACGTAGTAAACAAAAACAGTCAATAATTAGAATGAATTTAAAAATACATAACATATTTTAATGAAAATTAGTACCTAGGGGTTAAAGTACCTAGTAATGGGGTGTTAAAGTCGCTTGTTATGACTTTAACATTGTAATTATTGTAAAATAAAATAAGGAATGGGAAATTATGCTTTTCCGCCATTATCACAATTGTTACGATTAAAAAATAGAAAAAATATGAACACATCCAATTTTTGTCTTTGAATCATATTTACGTACTTAATGTGATTTCATCAACAAAATAATGATACATAAAGAGGTGTATGAAAAATACTAGTTTTTCTACATTTTCAACAATTTTACACAAAAAGTAGTAAATAGATAATAATAATTATATTTTATTTCCACTCATAATATTTACATCAGTGACATTTGCATGGCTTGGAAATTTAAATAGCCACCACCATCCTGTTATGAGATGGCCATTAAACAGAAAAAATTATATGTTAAATTTAGTGAGTCTTCCAATACACACAAACATCACTCACTTGAGCTGGCACTCCAGCATGTGCTTACAACTAACCAATTTAAATGCAAAAATTACAACACTTGTATATTATATAAAAGTATCTATATAAAATAAAACTAATAATACACTTTTCTAAGAGGAATATAAATAAACTATGAGAGGATGTCGGTAAGAACCGTTGTATCAACAATGTCCATGAGCCATTTTTTAAATGTATTTGAAAAGGCTGAGAAAGTCGTAGCTTCTTTAATTTCTTTAGGTAGCAAATTGTAACATTTAGGTCCCAGAAAAACAAAGGATCTAGAAAAGTACAAAGGTATGTAAAAATCAACATTATTTGCATATAGATTATATTTATGGATTAATAATAGTTGCAAATAAATTGCGAATGTTGCAGAAACTTTCAAAAACCGTGGCTGGAAAATTCAAGAAAATCACGATTGAATATTTTATTTAAAATAGTTGATAAAAGGTTTTTTGGGTTCTTGATCACAATTTTAGCTAAATAAAATATAAAACAAAGTCGCAAAAGAAAAATCTTGGATTTCCAACATGTTTAACTACTGCTAGAGCAGCCATTGGCATTAAAGGTTATATGAAGGGGAAGGTTTTAATAATCCACAGATGTTATGAGAATTATAAAAAAATAACATGCAATAAACAAAATATTTCAAGTTATCTTAGCTTCATTCTTCAAGCTTGTTTCTTACTGGATATATAATTAAATGTTAAAAGGTGAAACAACTTAGCTTTTCTTCTGTCTCCTTTTGTAATGGACTGATAAATATTTTCTTTCAATAATAAATATTTCTTATCATAAAGGTTACCTCGGCCCCAAACCAAAGCTGACCAGCAAGATTGTCCTGCATGACATCATCTGGAAACTTGACCCTGAAGGCTCGATCAGCTCTCTCATCAGGAATCAGTTCATCCATAATACGGTTGCAAATGTTCAGAACCTATACATAAGAAATTAGTGATGTTTACCAATAAAAAAATCACAAGGAGCTCGAAATAAATCTTTTGTTATCTAAAACTATAAAAATATTTAATTGAGAAAAATGGCAATTATTTCAATTACAATTGAACTTATTCTTTTTAAATATAATTATAAAATAATTGTGTGGGAAAATATGCTAATTATTGAAAATATTTTAAAACTAATGAATCATATATTTAATAAAAATAATTAAGCTACGTTAAATTAATTTAAACTAGTAGAAGAAAATATTGTAGTATCGTAAAATCTAAATTTTTACAATAAATGTAAATGATTAAAATATTTTTTTAAAAACTTTTTATTCCTACAGTCTTAGATTGGCAGTACTGCTCTGATTGCTGATTAAACATTAATAACAACTGATAGATAATTAAAAATTATCTACTTTGTTTTAATATTTTATGCTGAATTGTCATAAAGATGAAAGAAGTGTGGCTAGAAATCATTTGAATGCTAAATTCGTGAACTGGATTGGACGTGGCAAAACAAATTAACTAGCCACCATAACACAATTGAATATTTCTTATGGGGCTACTTGAAAACTATGGTATACGAACAGAAAGTCAATAGTATTGCATGTCAACTTACTCGTTTTAAGTTGTAATGCAGTTGAATCTGTACGAAACGATCCAAATATGTTACGGAAAGCCACAGAATATATTTTATGTCGATCAGAATGCTGTGTGTGAAGGATGGAATATATTAAACTTATATCAAACACTTATACTAAACTAAAGGTATTTTCACAACAGAGTATTTAGTCTATAGTTTGTGTGTTTCATTAAAAGAAATATTTTTTTTTGTCATAAAGTCTAAACACTTGTGCCTATTTTTTTAATGTTTTGGTTTACTTAAAAGTTACTTTTTTAACTTTATATGAATTTATTTTTGGCAAATCTTACATCATTATCTTCAGAATTCAATTTTCTAAAAGTTTTGTACAGATATTAAACGTATTTCTTAATCATTAATGGACGTCAAACATAGAATTAACATGTTTTCGAAACAGGTTTGCGTATATTGTCAGATATCTTATAAACTACTGTGGTTACAGGTCTGGGACCTACTTGATTAAAATTTTCAGTTCATTTTACATGAGATCTACAAAATCTTACACATAATTTAACTCCCTACAAATTTCAGCAGGGCCGTAACTAGGCGGTGGCGAGATGTGCCCCCGCCAAAGGCGCAGGTACAACGAGGGCGCAAAATTGGCTATGAAGGAAACCCATTATTTATAGGTAAACACTTTTCGAGAAAGTAAACTTTTTGCACAAATTGGAAGAACACAGTTTTTTGTTGTTGTTGTAAAATTACTGTTTATAATTTGTTTTATATATTCAGTGCTAAATTATTAACACACAACAAAAGAAAGCTTCCTTAATTGATGCGAAGCTTGATGGCGCGAAGTAATCCCATGTAAACAAGAGCGCCCCTACTCCACTCGCCAGGCGCCAGCTGTGCTTGAAGCATGTCATAACTTGAATATTTTATACACCGCCTCCCGTACTGCGACGCTCTCGCTCTGATACTCATTTAGTATCTATCTGTCATTCAGTTTAGTAGTTTTTGTGCAACGACGAAATGGTTTTTAATTACAAGCAGTGAATGTTTTAACAGTCGTGGTTTGGACTGGAACTCTTGATTGTTTTGTTGGCTGATCCTACTCGTGCTACCTTGGTCATTATATAGGTAAGAAATTTAATAATATTTTGTTCTTTTTGGTAAATAATTTACTTATATTTTTTGCTGTAATTAACTTAGAGGCTAAGTTAATTGTAGTGTAATTTGGCAAATTAAGAATTATTTAAATTAAACCACTGTCCACTGTACTATCGTTTCTTAATTTTTATTGATTTCAATATAGGCCTTAACACACGTTATTAAAATGTGTCAAGTATAGATAGTTTATTGGGTTGGGTGAAAACTAAATACAGTTGAGTCTCGATTATCCGTCATAAACGGCAGACGGTCGGATAATCAAAAATGACGGATAATAGGGAAACCCCAACCCCAAGAAAAAAGCTATTTAAATGTTTAAAACGTTATAATTATGTATAATACATTAATTTTAAACAACACACACTCACACAATTGGACACACGCGACGCGAAGGGTAGATGTTGTTGTGACAGTTGCACAATACTGACTAATTGGTGTACATCTGTGCCAGTGACCTACGATGTGTGGGTGGAGATGAGGGGGTTAAGGAAGTGGATGAGTCAGTACAGATTTCTGGCGACGCGGTACAGTCGGCGCACACTATTACAGAGCGCAGTACAGTCCGACTCAACCAAAAAGTAGACTTGTTTTGTTTAACATGTAAGTTTAACATGTTTGTGTTACTTTTTTGGTGTTTAATAAATAAATAGTTTAAAATTGATAGTTAATTTTACGTCAATACCACCTAACCTCCGAGTTTTTACGTATCCGAGGTGGCCTTGGTCCCAATTACACTGGATAATCGAGATTCTACTGTACGTCAATCACAATTATAATGTTGTAGTTATTACTATGTTGTACTAATGTTGTAGATATGGGACCAAAAAAACCTTCCAGGAGCGAGTTCAAAAAAATTAGAAATAGAAAAGAACAAGATAACAAAAAATTAGCATCTGCACTAGGAAATTGGCTGAAGAATGAAAATACCAGTAATAACCCAGGTCCTTCTGGGCCTCAAATTCAAGATGAAGAAGAAGACGACGAAGAAGTTCATGGTAGAGAGACGCACACCGAAGACTTTTGCAAGAGTAATATGGTTTTGGAGGACCCCACTAGCCACAGCACTCCCATTGAGATCGACACTAACTTAGAAGAAAGTAGTGGAAATTGTAGTTCCCAACAAATAGAGTACGAAGATCCCAGAAAATGGCCGACAAATTTTAGATTGGACACAGTTCGTTGTAAAATTGTAGAAAAAGGCCCTCAAATGATTAATTTGGAAAACCACATGTTTCCTTGTTCTGATGATGGAAGAAGCTTCTCTCAGAAATGGGTTTACAAAACTCTACCGAACGGGGAAAATGTGAAAAGGCAATGGTTATTGTATAGCCAATCTAAGGACGTCCTGTTTTGTTTCCCCTGTCTTCTTTTTTCAAAAGACGATAAAAAGGACAAATCTGTGTTTTCTAATATTGAAGAGGGATTCAACGATTGGAGACACCTAAACCCATGCATTGTCAATCACGAAAGGTCAATACTTCATCGAGATTCTTACATTCTATGGAAAGAGTTAGAAATAGGCTTAAAAACAGGCAAGTCTGTTGACGCAGGACATCAAAAGCTAATACAAGCTGAAACAGACAAGTGGACCAACATTCTGAAGTGTATTGTGGATGTTATTCTTCACTGTGCTAGGAATAACTTAGCTTTAAGAGGTGGATCGGACTTGATTGGTGACAGCAACTGTGGTGTGTTTCTGAGTACCTTAGAGCTTATTAGTCATTATAATCCTCAACTAGCTAAACACATAGAAACAGTTAAACATGGAAAGAATGTCACTAGCTATTTTTCTCCCCTTATTCAAAATTAAGTCATAGACCTCTTGGGAAGTAATGTCAGATCAGAAATATTGAGGAAGATAAAACGTGCAAAGTATTTCTCCATCATGTTCGACTGCACCCCAGACACAGCTCATTTAGAGCAGATGAGCCAAGTAATCAGATATGTTACTATCGAGGATGGTAAATGCTCTGTTGAAGAGAGCTTTGTGGACTTCGTCATAACTCACCAGAAGACAGGAAGAGGGATATCTCAAGAAATCTTGGAAAAACTTAAAACTGATGACTTGGATATACAGAACTGTCGTGGACAAGGATTCGACAACGGATCAAATATGGCCGGAAAATATGAAGGCGTTCAAGCACACATATCCCAGTTAAATGACCTGGCAACATTTGTGCCTTGTGCGGCACACAGCCTAAATCTCGTAGGCGTGCATGCTGCAGAAGTTTCAGTAATGATGACAACTTTTTTCGGAAAGGTTTTGGATTTTTTCAAATTTTTCAGCAGCTCTACCTCGAGATGGGAGGCCTTGCTTGGTTGTCTCAATACCACACTCAAAAGACATTGTGACACGAGATGGTCGTCCAGGCGTCAAGCCGTGACATCTCTTAAGAATGGTCTAACCTCTGTTTACAAGATTTTGATAAGCATGACTGACAGAGACAACGACTGGAATGCAGACACAGTTTCTGGTGCTATGAAAGTTTTAAAACAAAATTGATTTTGAATTTGTGTCGCTTTTGGAAATGTGGTCTGATATTTTGGTCAGTGTAGATTGTACAAACAAGGCTCTTCAAGGGAAAGGTACAACTCTGGATGTAGCATCTAGTTTGCTCTTGGGTTTAGCAAAAAAAGTAGAAGAAATGCGCAAAGGAGTAGTTACGAAATTTTTGGAAAATGCTAAAGCTACGTGTGACTCTTTGACTATTCCCAGTGAATTCCCTTCTAAAAGGATAAAAAAGGTCAAGATGATGGTTGGAGAGCTGGCAGAAGATCAGTAACGAACACTAGGTCCTCAAAAACTATTTGAGAAAGAGTGCTATGCCGTGTTTGATAAAATGTCTAGTGAAATGGGAAAGAGGGCAGAAATTTACCATCAAGTGTCTTCCGATTTTAGTTTTTTGTCTGGGAAGTCCTTAAGCCAGCAATCCATCTCTCACCTAGAAAAATGTGCAGCCGATTTCGGGTTGAAGTATAGTAGGGATGTAGATACAGTTGAACTAGTCAACGAGGTTTCTTCATTTAAATACCATGCAAATGAGCTTTTTGAAAATATCGAAAAGGCAACGCATTTGGATATTCTCACAGTGATTTCAAAATATGGACCAAGAGATGCCTACCCAAACATTGAAGTACGGTAGCTATAAGAATATTTTTGACCATGCCTGTCAGAGTGGCATCATGTGAAAGATCATTCAGTAACTCAAAATTATTAAAAACTATTTGCGTTCCAGCATGAATGAAGTCTGACAAATCTTGGCATTCTATCTATAGAATACAACATTGCTTCGAAAATCGACTACAACGATGTCATAAAAGAGTTTGCAAAACTTAAAGCAAGAAAAGTTAAGTTTTAGTTGCCTAAAATACCATTCCAAACTATGTATGTTTTACTAAGTTCGACAGGTTAATCTTTATTTGTAGAAGATTTTATTGTATTCTGTCAATATTATATTTCTATGTAAATAAATATGTATATATGTTAATGGATAGTCTACCTTATTACTTATAATCCCCAGATCAAAAGACACATGTAGGTGATCAAAATAAAAAGGTAATAGGCTACAGTTAAAAGGTTATTATATCGTTGAGTATAAATTAAAAAAAAAAACTACTAGAACTGTTCAAAATATGGATAAATTTTACAAAAGAAACGTGCACTAAAAGTGTATTTATCACTATTAGTGACTCACACGTAATTTAATTAAGAAGTTTGATGGACGAATTCCTTTCAGAAAATAATAAAACTTCACCATTACCAATGACAAATTAAAATTAAACCCGTTGTAAAACGATCTCAAAATGATTAAAAACTACCAATTTTGCAGTGTGAAATTCAAAATTTTTCGGGGGAAGACCCCCGAAACCCCCGTTACGTTGGGGGGTATGGAATCGCAATTTCATTCCAATCGCCAAGAGCGCTGTATGGCTTAGTTACGGCCCTGAATTTCAGTATGGCTTCATTCAAAATGGGGGACGGAATCCGGGCAAAATCTTTCACCAGCTATAATCGTTAACGAAGCGTTTCCAGACCTAGTTCATATGACATTTTTTTTCATTAGTTTCACATAGTTTTTCATTAGGTCTGAAAGTTTCTCTGTGGAACACCCTGTAGTTAGAATTGTAGCAATTAGAATTGCTGTAGTACAAGATGGTAGAATTACAAATTTGAACAGGAATGTAGTTGTAAAATAATAATTTCTTGGCAACCTCAAACATGATAGCGATGAAAATGTAGTATCAGACACTTTGGCTTCAACATTCAGAAAAAAATATAATCAAATTAATTGAAAAAAGTTTAATGATGTGACAAAGATGAGACTATTTAATTTTTCCTGCCAGTTAACCACGGTAATTAATTTACAGAACCATTTTTTCCAGAATAACTTGCTGGTGTTTTTATTTCCTGCCCTTCACTAGAAAAGTCATATTCCTCTTGAAATATTACCCGAATATCGTCAGAACGACACCTATGGTCAAATTTAGGTTATACCAATACCATCCAACCACTAACATAACAAAAGCACACTGATATGTTAGCAGTTCTAGCAGAGTTTAGAGTTGAAGCAAATGTAGCTGGTTTAAAAAATAATATTAGAACAAATATAACTATTTGATAACAACAGTTTTATGATCAAAATAACAAATGAATCAACTTACCAATTAGTTCTATGTTTGAAAACATTATTATTCATTTGTTTGGTTACATTATTAGTATTTGGTTATCAAGCTAAACGGCACAATGGAAATGAATCATTACTGGAACTATAACACTTAACAAATCTAAAAATGATTGATATCAACTCATACCATCATAATCAGTATGAACCAGCAAAAGTATCAGACCACTTTTTCATTTTCAGTTTTCATCTCTAAGACGCCGATCGTAGAGATATGGGCGAATATGAGGAGTGAATGAATGTGATGAGTGTAGATGAACGACTGTAGTCATTGTTACAATCTGAGTTCGACTTAGCTCAGAAAGGACTATTTATTAATAGCCCATAGCCAGGGCACTTGGAGGATTAATATCCTTAATACAACAGCTATGTGTACAGATCATTCACAACCAACTCTAAATAAACTTATGCAATATACATTTTTTTTTTGTTTAAAAAAATTAATATTCTATTTGATTCAAAGGTGGAAGACGGGATGGTTAATTTCCCTGATTTCAACAATATGAGGTAAAGTGTATTCTTTTTTTCTGTATAGCTGACCCTAAAATCAGTAATCAAATAACCTAAAGTCAATAATTAATTATCATATTGTCAAATTTATGTTAGATTTTTTTCTTTTTTTATAACCAGTTGTTCTCTCAAATGTCCAAAACAGCCTTGAGGCCCAAACATGCAAGGCCAGATATATTCTGGACCTCTTAGACCTATATCCTCAACTAAACCAGCGTGGCCATGAAGCACTCTGTAAAATAAGTTAGTCACAGCTTGACGAGTTAATAAGGTTGATGAATTCTGTTTTGTATGTGGTTCCACCAAACTCCATAAACTCCCACTCTATCCATGAGAGGAATTTCCTCTGGACAACCTCAATGGCTGCATCTTAGTCCCTATTCCAATAACAGTGGCATACTAAAGGTAACTTTGAACAAAGACTTCTGCTGTGTTACACAAGTGTGCATGGATTTGAAATACCTGGCAATCCACATGATAACAGCCAAGTTCCTTCTAGCTTTTGATACAACACAATTTACATGTTCAGAGAAGATCAACTTGGCATCTACGAGGACTCCAAGATCACTCTAACAGTAGCAATTTTCAATAATTGTTGAGTGAGTTTACCAAATGTTTGAGTGTTCAAGCAAATGGGAGTTGAGGAAAAATAAGTTTGTTTACAAGATTGTACACTACAGTATTTAAATTTTATTTTAAAGACTAAGGGACACCCTTGCACGCTTCACCTGCCAACCCCGTCAACACTCGCTACGCTCATGAAGTAAGTTCAGCCTGCGGCCTCGTCTGTGACTCTGCTTTTAGCTCCTTTGTGGAACTCGGTCTGCAGCCTCGTGGAGGAGCTCGGCCTACGGCCTCGCCAAGATGCTCTGCTACTCGGCCTACGACCTCGTGGGGGAAAGTTCGGCCTGCGGCCTCACCAAGGCACTCTGCTTCAGTCCCATTTGTGGATCTTGGCATGATGCCTCGTGAGGAAGATCGGCTAATGGCCTCACCAGGGGTTTTAAACTGTACGACCATGAATTTTGGTTTTTAGGGCAGTGGAGGCCATAAACATAGTATTTTCCAAAATGTGATGGTATATTAGTAATTATGAGAACAATACCTTTAATTTAATACCCCACTTGGGTTTATTAGTTTAATTGAGTGCTACTTAGTGAACTAGTCAACTTAATGAACAAGTGAAGTAATTTGTTCATTATGATTAGAACTAGTTCAGTTCAAAGTGAACATTAGAGCTGGGAGGGAACAGTGACAAAATCATTAAATGTAATTATTTATTTTTATCAATATTAGCGATAAAAACTGAACTTTGAATAAGGTTGGTTGAACAAATTTACAAGTACTGTATAAATAATCAGTGTCTATAAAACATAACTATAAATTACTCCACCGTCCTTTGTACAAGTCGTTATTCATTACGTTACTTTGAACTAGTTTATTACAGTGAATGATTCGGTTGTGAACTAGTCTTGCAAATGAAATGAACTACTTTTACCCATCTCTAGAGTGAAGTAGTGTGGTTAGGGTTTGAGCGAACTTGCGCATGCGTTGAAGGTGATCGGCGCCAGACTTTCGTTTGCAATCTGCTTTTGCTTGTCAGCTGTTGATCGTTTTGTAATCGCAAAAGCTATATATCATTCTGTATCAGTCAGTACATAGTTTGTTATTAAGTTGCACTACAAATACGGTTCGAATTAATTGTTAATACACAAAACCAGATATCGTTCTGCAGAAATTATAGTTGTAATTTTGATGTATGGTTGTAATAGTTTTTCAATTTGATGATTTCTTGCTGCAGCCATCTCTTTCATTCTGCGACAATGTCGCCCTGTTGCACGTTATTCTGTTTTGGAGCCTTTAAGCAGACCCTATCAACATGATCGTTCCATGTCAGCCCTTGATCAAGGTACAATTCAAGGAACTTGACATATTCAGTTTCTTCCAGAGGTACGTCTTCCACCATCACCACGGGTCGATGCTTTTGATTTTGTTATTGCCGAAGAAAAAATGCATCACGTTTGATTTTTAATTGTTTGTTTTCAGATTTATTTTTGAAAATGTTGAATGCATCAGTTTAATTCAATTAAAAAACTTCATGTCTGACCTAGCATTCACAATCTGCAGAAATTGATTCCCATTCAGATGAGACGAGATCCAATCGTGCGGCAGATCCTGAATACCACTTGTCCACAACTGGTGCAGGATTGTCGCATTGTGTTGTCAAAAGCTTTGGGGAGGTCAAGGAATATGCTGGGCACATTTTCTCTCCTCTCCAGGCCATCGACAACATTGTGAATGAGATGTCTCACAGCATCAATGTTCGATTTATTTTTTTTTTAACCCAAACTGATCACGACAGATAATTTTGAAGTGGTCTAGAAATTTTTCAATTGTTTGATAAAAACTTTTTCAAATATTTTGCTAAACTCTGGGAAGATGTAAATTGAACGATAGTTGCTTGGGATGCAGGAATAGTCTAGTTTGAAAATTGGAATCACTTTTGCTGTCTTCAGTACAGACGGGAAGATGCCTGGTGCCTATGATAGGTTGATCAATTTTGTAAGTGGTGTCAAAATATGCTTGAAGCAATTTTAGACTAACATTGACAGTTGATGTCACTGGACATTTTTGGTTTGAGATCCTGCATGATTTGGGCCATCTCCTCCACCACAGGAAAAAGGACCATTGATGTAACTGGTCCTTATCAATCAATGTTTCCTCACCATGATTGTAAGAATTCAACGAATTGTCTGATCCAGCCATGTTTGAAACTTGTTGAATTCACTTGCCACTTTTAAAGGATTCCATTTTTTGAGTTTTGAGTTTCGGTGTTGATTTTTGAAAATTTTTCTTATTTTATTATTTTTTATAGTATTCCAAGAGCTTTTTGAAACATTTTCGACCTTTTTTACGGTTTTCAACATCTCACGCCTTTGCATTTTTTATTCCTTTGCAATAACTTGGTTTAAATTTCTAAAAAATGTTTTGAAATGTTCGTTTTCGGTTTTGTTGTAAATTGAGTAGTAAAATTGGAGCCTCTCTCTCATATTGAGGATATCCTGTGTATCCAAATATCCAGGATTTGCTCCTTAAAATTCTTGATTGGGCAAGTGATATCTAAATGAAAGGTTAAATGGTCCAAAAACATGTTAAAGGCCTCCTCCACTTTAAAAAAAATATTATTTATTCTTAAGACGCAGATCATCAAGATATGGGCGAATATGGATTTTGAATGAGTGTGATAAGTGTAAATGAGCAAATGTAGTTATTGTTACAAACTAAGGCCGACTATTCCTTAGAAAGTGATATTAATTAATAGCCCAATGACGAATGAACACTTGGTGGTTATCAGCTGATCCCTTTCAAAATATGTTATGACTCTGATTAGGATCAAACTGAGAACCTTTAGCTTATGAAGCTAGGTTTTCATAACTTGATAAGTGACGCAACGGACAACGACTTGTACAAGCGACGGTGGAGTAATTTATAGTTATGTTTAGTCATAAGTAATTTATTCTGCCAATATTATTAACAAATATGTACATTGCATTTGGCTAAGTCTAGGTAAAACTAGAGACATTTAAGTATTTTAAAACTTATATCTAAAACTTAAATAGCATGTTTGCTAAAACAAATAAAATGTATAACTGCTTAAATTAAAGAAATAAAACTAGGATTCTCCACCAGCCAGAAACTCAGATCGGATCGGATTACGATTATGATCGGATTTTGGTACATCGCATCTGAGTAATAATAACATCAATTACGTTATAATTGATTGATAATGACTGTCTCTGGTGAGTGTATTGTTTGTAGTAACTACTCAGAGAAAATACTACTTAAAAATCTTAAAACACATTATTTCGGTTAGGTTGGGTAACAGTAATAAAGAACTAAAAAGTATAAGTGCATACTAAAAGTGACATTTGCATCTGTTGTCAATGAATTATTGGTCATCGTTATAATCATGGTCAAATAAACTTGAATTAAACATAAATAAACAGAGTTTGATCCCTTAATTTAGTAGTTTTCTTCTATAATAAAAATTCTGGAATATAATTGTGGATAAAAGCAGTAAGTTAATACGATTCTGGGTAATTATTTGACTAGAAGACGCTGCTCATTCAGGGAACAAACGGTAATAAAATATTTTAAAAAGAAAGTTCTTCTCTTTGGTATTGGTAGTTATAAATAAAATATAATACTATAGGTATGTAATAATTTAATCATAATACTATGAACAAAGTATATTTATCAAACATAATAATTCACTTTTAATAAATGAATCAACAACAAACAAAAGATCAATACTTGAGTGAAAGACACAAATTCCACATAAAATCCATAATTCAGTTAT
This sequence comes from Stictocephala bisonia, assembly GCA_035578905.1. NCBI lineage: Eukaryota > Metazoa > Arthropoda > Insecta > Hemiptera > Membracidae > Stictocephala > Stictocephala bisonia. The sequence continues at coordinate 2,589,583 of JAQJVL010000050.1, forward strand.
ATAAAATATTTCACTAGCAATGAGTGAGTCTCGGCTACTTTATTGTTTTTAAGTTTTTCCACAACGACCTTGACTTATCACGTAAGGGACAGCACCTGCATTCCTCTCTTTAAAAAAATATCTTTCTATATAATTATTATTTTACTATTTATTATTTCCAAAAAATGTCTTTGTTTGGGTTAATAAATAATAGTAATTATTACGATTCTTTGAATTTGACCATATTTTTAGGAATCCAAGGATTGTAGCTTATTTCCACGCAATTGTTTACTCTCCAAATATTAAAAATAAAACTGTTTAAACTGTAATTAATTACTTTATTTCAACTTTCTTATTTGTGTATTGAATTTTAATGTAAGGTACAAAAATAATAATGTATTTATAAAGCCTTTTAAAACATTTTAATTTATAACAGTGTGTTTCTATCTTATTATTTTGCTAAACATCTTTAGGCTACATTCTTTGGTTGGGAATACGAGTAGACAACATAACTAATGAATTTTTCTGTTTAATATTTTACGCTATTGGTGCCATGATATAGTACACTTGTAGAAAGTTTTTTTTATACATCGTCGCAGAAAGATTAAAAGCATTCTGCTTTGGGGCTCAAAGGTTGCTTCTGGCATTTTTGTTTTATGCAACTTTTAAAATTCTGTTCTGTGGATGTATTAAAAATGGCCTATTTTAGTCTGATACATCCTCATTTGTTCTACGGTCTGAGATCGTGGGGCTGGTGTTCTAAATACAAACTTGAAAGAGTATTTAGAGCACAAAAGAATGCTGTAAGAATTCTTTCAAAATTAAAATACAAAGAGTTTTTCAAAAATGCTTTAAGGGAACTTAAGTTGCTGACTTTGCCCAGAGCCAATTGATTTTTGAAGTTTTGTAGATACAAATATAAGTTGGTGCAATGCAGCGACGTCCACCAATATGAAACAAGAGGCAGGGACAACTTTTGATCCAAACAACACAGAAATGGCATATCACTGTTCACATAAAGTTACAACTTTTGTTATGTTTCTTGCTTTTGCACGTTTTTGTCCTTCAGAAACTTTTTTGTAACAAAGTTTGCAAACATTTCTAGCCCTGCGCTTTTTCCTTCACCAATGTACACTTATGTTTGAAATAAATGATGATTACCTGTCACTTTTACAATCAGAATGCTACTTTTACAATCTGGAAGACCCATCAATGAGGTGGCAAAGTTCTTCTTTAAATGATGTGATTGACAGTGCTTTGTTTCGAGGATTTGCGGGTGAAACCTTTGATTTCATAAAGGTGTTGTAGGCTACCCAGCTGATGACAACAGCAGTACCGAGAATGAGTTCCTTGGCCACCTTGTTGTACCTCCTGACTCTCTTACGTACCTCAGTACTGTACAACGCCATTTGATCTGACAGATCAATACCTACTTTAGCTTGATACAGAATACAGAAAACTTTATTCACAAACATCAAGTTTAGAACAGGCGTCATACAACATAAAATAAAAAAACAATAATTGATGGTTTAGTGTTCAATTGCCCTCTCCAGAAACTCGCCAATGGTGTTAATTGACTCCTCCATAAGCCAGCAGCGCAGTCCTCTTTTCAACTTACTTTCCTCTAGTTGCTTGAGTTGGTTTGGGAGAGCGTTGAACAGCTAAGCTCCAGCATAAGATGGTTTTTTGGCAAATAGTGCAGTTCTGTGAGCTGGTAAATTGAAGTTATGTCCATGCCTGGTTTCCCTTCCATGATGGTTGTTTCGAGTTAAGTTGAGATTATGAGCGTGTAGGATGACCTCAAGAATGTAGAGAGCTGTCACGGTGAGTATATTTAGATCTCTGTAGGCTTCTCTGCAGCTGTCCCGTGGTGCAATGCCAGCCATTATTCTTATCGCCCACTTCTGAAGGACCATAACACGCTGAAGGTTGTTGTTTGAGGATGCTCCACAAAGTATGATCCCATACCTAATTTTGCTTTCTAAGAGAGCATGGTAGGCAACTTTTGTAGCTTCTGGGGTACTGACGAGTTTGATTCTTCTCAGGGCAAAAAGTGCAGTACAGAGCTGACTACACTAACTATCTATATGAATATTCCAGGAGAGACAATCATCCAGTATAAGGCCAAGGTGTTTTGTTGAGTGGAAAATTTGTGTGTCACCTGGGATAGTTACTTGATCCTTGTTTCTTCCAAAGATGACGCGCTGTGTTTTTGATTTGTTAAATACTAGATCATTCTCTACACAGTATTGATGGGCCATGTTAATTGAGATGAATGTATTAATTTCGAGGAGTTCAGTTGATTTATCTGAGGTGGTCAAAACAATGTCGTCAGCATACATAACTTGATAGCAGTATGAGTTGATGTAATCTGGGAGGTCACATGTAAACAATATAAACAGAACGGATCCCAGAACAGAGCCTTGGGGCACCCCTCGGTTGATTATAATCTGATACTACTAATGGTTTCATTATTGCTTCATTCTTTTCGTCTTTACAACCAACTTCCACATAATCTGGACCGTGTAACGTTGAGAGCAATCACACTTCTCTTTTATCAAGCAATTTGGTTACTACTAAACCATCTTTGTTTCCAAAGCAGATCATTTGCCCTTTCAATATTTTTTCTCATAATTCTAGTTCAGGGAAACCTTTTCTATTTTTATGTAATGTGCAAACGAGATGGGTGTTGAATGATAATAAGTCATTTGCTAACTCCTTGGAAATGTAAAAATTATCAGTGTATAAAACATGACCCCTGTTTAAGTGTGTTACATCAATTCCATAACAACACATGTAGCCATAGTCTTATTTTGGTTTGTGCTAGTCCTCTTCCCCAAATATACTTTAACACCATAGGTATATCCTGTCCTGTTGCAAAGTTTGAAGATTTTTACTACATACTTATGAGTTTTACTAGGGATATATTGGCGAAAATTCTGCCTACCCCAAAAAAGGTACCATGCTCTCATCTACTGCCAATACTTGTTCAGCATCTTTCAAAGAACTAAACAGATGATTCAACATAGAGATTAAGATTAGAATTTTCCCTAACCGGCTATCTCTTTTTAGGTTCGCATTACTATTGAAGTGCCAAAACCTCAACATTAATTGGAATCTATTCCTTCTCATGACATTCCTGGCGACTGAATTGTTATAAAGAGGTTTATTGGATCAGTAGACAGTTATTTTAGGTAAAGAAACTAAGCCCATCCACAAAAGTAAGCCAACAGTTTTTTTCATTTCCATTGGATTAGTTGGCTTCCAATGTTTGAGCCTACTCCTGCAGCTCAAATGTAATTTTGATAAAACACTATCTGAATTTTAATTTGTTTCATTTACCATTAGCTGAATAACGTCATCAGTAATATACTGTTCATAAAAATCAATTGGTTTAGCATCATTATTATTTGATGAGATTGTATTTTGGGTTAGTTGTAAAAGAAAACTGTTTTTGCCTACCTTCATATGGACCCCATTCCTTGTCATTAGGTCGAAAGTTATTAGGTTTAGAGTCAACACTCATAGTACTAGTGTCTTCTTGTCCCTCATCTTTTTCCATTTCTGATAGCTCACTCCCTTCACTTACAATAAAGTCTGGATTGGCATCAGTGTCGTCAATATACATTTCATTTTCACTTTCAAATAATTTCTTACTCTCATCCCCACCAAAAGATCCCCTTCAGATTGGTCGCCAAGCACACGATCACCCATTATATACAACTTATAATTACAATAACTAAATACCTATAACTATTCCTATCTAGTTCACTATTTATACAGACCACTACTAACTAACTACTTTACCACATAAAACAATTGATCACAATACTGACAAATGCTAGAACATGTGAGGTACGAGTGATACTGAATGTAAGAATAACCTATGATGTGTCTTTAATTTGGCGAGAACTCTTGTTTGACATATTATGTGGTGGCGTGGGACAGTGGATCAAGAAAAACGGCAGGAACTAGAGCGGCAATCACATGTTCTGTCAAAACATAGTGTCGGACCATCAGCCTGACGGTGCTTCAATTTACTAAAATTCAGAACGAAATAGTGTCTGTCGGACCGATAGGCTAGATGCTTTTTTGACATTATTAATAAATAAAAATTTTTTTACTACCAGGAGCAATGAAGGGAACAAAATATGCGTTTTGTTCAATATATAAAAGTGGTCCAAAGAACGAACCCCAAAGCTATAGACCTATCTCTGTCATTCCTGTTTTAGGTAAATTGATCGAACTTATGGTTTACGATCAAGTATACAGTTTTCTGGAAAAGCAAAATATCTTAAACCAGTCACAATTTGGTTTCCGAAAAGGAAAGTCTAACTTTAATGCATTAGACAGTTTAGTTAGACAAATTCATGTATGTTTTGAGAAAAGGTCCCTAGCACAGGCCACTTTCTGTGATTTGAGTAGGGCCTTTGACTCTGTTGATAAAGAAATTCTCACTAAAAAACTAGCGTACTATGGCTTCTCTGACTCCTTTTCCAAATTTATAAAATCATATCTTACTAATAGCAAGCAGATTGTCTGTATCAATGGTAGACAATCTAATGAGGTGGAAGTGGAATGGGGTGTACCACAAGGCTCAGTCTTGGGGCCCCTTCTCTTCTTAATTTATGTAAATGACCTTCCCACTTTTATTGACTCCTCTGTTGACTCAAATACAAATTTTTTTTATGCAGACGATACGACTTTCCTGAATATCAGTGACAATATAAGTAATCTTAACACTCTGACTAATGAAACTTTAAAAACTGCCTCAGACTGGTTTTGTTCAAACCGTTTCTTGTTGAATGAAGAAAAAACTAAAAATATTCTATTTAACCTTAAATTTAATCCAAGTAATCTTCCTTCTAAATTTAATAGCTCCATTAAGTTTTTAGGTTTATTCATTGATGATCGATTAGCGTGGAATTTTCATATTGATTATTTAAGTGCACGACTTTCACGAGTTGTTTACCTTTTAAAAAAATTAAATGATGTTGTGCCACAACATTATGTTAAAACAGCTTATTTCTTATATTTTCAGAGTATTTTTAGATATGGACTAGTTCTTTTTGGTAACTGTCCAAAAATACAGGAGCTACTACTGATACAAAAAAAAGCAATCCGGAATCTCAGCAATTCAGGCATTAGAGATCACTGTAAATCTCTATTTATTAATCTAGAAATTCAAACAGTAGTAAATTTATACATATTTGATTTAACTAATTACATTTGCTGCAATCCGACTTTACTAAATATCAAACAATCTTTCCATAGTTATAATACCCGTAACAAAAACGCCACTGAATTAGTTAATCATCGGTTAAGTAAAACTCATAACAGCCACATGTCCTTAAAAATCTCTAACTATTTTGAAACAGAAGTCAACAGTTATCATTTGAAACAATTTAAAAAACGACTTTATTTATGGCTTTTAAAGAATCCCTTTTATTGTCTGGAGGACCTTTTTGCAACCACATTAGAAAGCTTCTGATCTATTACATATTAAGTAATATATATTATTATATAGAATTATATATTACACTATCTGGAAATGGCTTGTATGCCATGATTATGACTTTGTCAATGATAAATTGTTATTAGTATGGCAAATAAAAGTGATTTTGATTTTGATTTGATTTGATTCGTAGAGAAAATTCAAAGACAAATAAACAAACACTGGTTCACGGTCTTTCAAATGATATGTATTTGAAATGGTTTTGACATTTTATTTTGACTGTAAGCGGCTGTAACTGAGCATGCGCAAATCGCTTCAATTTGAGGCGATCAACATTCCTTGGGTTAATGTTTGTGCTGTAAAAAGAGCTAGTAAAATTATAGTTATCGATTCTGAACATGCTGACAGTGTCAGCTGTGAAGGTTCAGAGACATGAATGAAGATGTTAAGGTGCAGTTCTCCTGCCATGGGCGTTAGCTTGTGAACTTTATTGGTGGCAGACTGTGAATTTTGATACACAACGGTGAATTCTTGGCTTGAATTTGGAATTTTGTGAATTTGATGTGGTTTTATAAATGTTGTATGTCCCAGTTCTGTTGTCAATACATTATATTTATATGGTTCAAAAGAATATGGTTATTTTGCTCTACTGTCTATGAAGGTGGAATCCCTTGACACGCCAATGAGTGGCTTTTTAGCACATCTGCGAAAGAATCAAAGGGCAGCATGCATGGTTCAGCTGTGACTGATATTTCCAGTCTAGATATACATATCTCATGTAGAGCTTTCTTTCACTTTTACTAATATCCTGATAGAACTACCAAATTACGACAATCATTACGGAGACAATTTAATGGTTTATCTCCTACATATTCTACACACAAATATGATGTTGAGTTTTAAATAAAAATAAGAAAGAGGGCCCTTCTTCACATCCAATTATTTAAATTTAAATTACTAACATGAGTATATTTCATTTAAACCTTTAGCGATTTAAATTATAATTACTTGTTTCAGTTTTAGTCTGTATTAAGAATGCTGATTTAGAAAACAACATAACATGTTTATCTAATCATACTGAATTATTGAGACTTCAAACATAAACTGAACTCTCAGTGTGGAAAGTAACGCGCTTTCAATACAAGCAATTAGCTGATAACAATCACTGTATGAGGTGACAAACACAATTAAGGCCTTCACAACAACTGATATTTCCTGTAAATATACCAATTAAACAGTTTAATTACATTTTCAAATCCAGCTAATTAATATGAACAAAATCTAGCACTTGTGTATAAAAATATTATCTCTCTAAAGATTAGGAACACATCATAGGCCTGTATATTATTTCTTTTTAAAATGAAACATGAGCTTAATCTCATAAAAAAACTACTGTATTAATGAGATAAAGCACACACAAAAATCCAGACAAACATTGTATTGCAATTACAATTACTTAAGATTTGAAAAATATTAAGTATAAATACAAAGTACAACTGTATCTAACATATCCCTATTAACACTTTGAAGCCTGGGCCCTTAATACTCCGTTTGGCATGGAATCCTGGGGGTTTTATGTTCACATTAAAAAAATTTTAAATGCCTTATAAATTTCATAAAAAGGTTATATTATATATCTTTGTAAAGGGGAGAAATTTCTCTTTTCAATGATGGGCAAAACTTTAGGTGTTGTACATTTTTTTATTTTTTACAGAAGCTACAAATAAGTACAAAAATATGTAAATCAAAAAATAGCTAAATATAATATAATAACATATAAGCTAAATATAATATAAGCTAATATAAGCTAAATATAAATAATATAATAATATAAGCTAAATATAATAACATATAATAAATATAATAGCAAAATATAACAACATAAACAGCTGACATAAACAATACCGCTCGGCGCGCGCTCATTCCAAGTCTCACGTCAGCTGTTACGATAATTATTTATCCAAGACCAGGTGTAGATAAAAAAAATTAATAGACCGATAAAATATAATAACAGATAACTAAAAGACATATTCAGATGACCTAAACCTGATTATATGCCGATAATAAAGATATAATGAATTAAATATGGGCGCCCGAGCTATTCTCGGGCGTCGGCGAGTACGCCAGTTTGCGTCGCCCGATCTATCTTCGGGCTTAGGCTTCAAAGTATTAATAATATATTTGTTACAATTTTTGCAAAGTACCCAAAAATTGCCTGGCAGAAAAGGAATTTTAACTTGCCAGGGTTAGGGTTTAACAATTTATTAGTTACACAGTGCCTTCAAAATGTAACCAAAACACCCACTATGCATTAACTATAATAAATTTACATCTTTCTTATAGTAATTGTATATGCACATTTTAATTTACCTAGCCTCTGATGCCATATAACGCTGGATATGACAAGTTTTACTGCATAAAAAGAGCTTTAGTTACACCACACACAAAACGCATTGCTGTGAGAACTGTTCATGCATCTTCCACTCCATTGCTCCTCTCGCATTTACTTCACTATTCTCCTAAACCAGCTGTTTAATACTCCATTATTTAACATTAACACTTGTTAGATATTTTGTAATTATTTATATTGATATTTTCAGTACCATTACTTAATATTATTAATGTTATTAGTCTATAATAACACTAATAATATGAAGTAATAGTACTGTAAATATGAATACTATGATAATTAATCATTATACTGCGTTATTCTTTTAATAAATAGTATTTATCGACTATTACTGCTAACTGCATGAATGGTTCTGTTCATACAGCAACCAAATCCCTGAATTGAATATGTTTACGAGTATAGTAAGTAAAATAGTAAGTTGACGTGACATAAAGATGATGATCAAACTAAGATTAATTTTAGGCATAAATAATCTTCAATAGCACATTATGGGATAACATATATTGCAAATTCATACAAGTAGATGCGTGTAGAACATCTGATTCAAGGTGATGAAGTTAATATATCAGCTGTTAAATATTTTATTTAACAGCACACCCTAGGTGTATTCTTAGACCTTTCCAAAGCTTTCGACTGTGTTGACCACAGTATACTACTACAAAAACTTGAGACGTATGGTATCAGAGGTGTTTCACACCTGTGGTTAAAATCATTCTTGAACCATCGATCTCAGCAAGTCCAAATTTCAAACAAACTTTCAAAATCTAAACAGCTGAGTTATGGCGTCCCCCAGGGATCAATACTCAGCCCACTTTTGTTCTTGATTTATGTCAATGATATTGGTTCATCGCTGCAGCATGGTCAACACGTCCAATATGCAGATGACACGACTCTTTGCTTTAGTTAAAACTGTAAAGAAAATCTAGAATTAATTAAACGTTTACCTTGATTTGAACAGTTGTGCTCAGCATTTTAATATGCTGAACCTTAAAACAAATTCAACAAAATCACAGGTCATCAACTTTTGTTTGAGGCCCACTGATTTCGGAAGTAGCCCCTCAGTGTTACTGGCGGACTCTATGCTAGAAGAAGTGGAGTCCCCTAAATTCCTTGGAATATACCTCGACAGAGGTTTGACATGGAATGACCATATTAATAGTGTATGCTCTAAGTTATCCTCAGGCATTTATGTACTGAGGACTCTCTCTAAATACTGTCCTATTCAGGTATTTATGACGTCATATTATGGTCTCATTTACCCTCACCTTTCCTATGGACTGGTGATTTGGGGAGGTGGTGTATATAGTGAATTCTTGAGTGTTTAGACTACAAAAGAAGGCAGTCCGAATTATTGCAAATTTAATGAGCAGAGAGTCGTGCAAACCAATGTTCAAAAAACTCAAGCTGTTGACTCTGCCTTGCTTGTATATTCTAGAAACAATTTTATATTGTATGTCCAAATTCAACCTGATAAGGGGCAGTGACTTACATAATTATAATACTAGAGGCAGAGATGACTACCATACTGGGCAACACAGAACGGTAGTCTATCAACACCTGCCCTCGCAGGTGGGTGTCAAATTAATTAACAGCTTACCTAAAGAAATTAAAATTGCTCCAAATTCAATATTTAAGACCCGCTTGAGAGACATACTGTTGTCCCAGGCTTTTTACGGCATCGGAGAGTTCCTAGCACACGACTGGGAGACCAACTAAATTGGCTAGACACATCCCGTTGACTGTTGTGGGAGTTTCAAACACTATAGGTAGATTTGTGTGAATGCCCTCCTTGTATGTATGTTTGTGTGTATTTATTGTTATGAATGATTGTTTAAATTAAAGCCTTAGGTTAACTAATTTTAATACTGACGTTTGTGATACAATGCTTTTTATACTGTTCATGCAATAAAAGATTTATTATAATTATTTATCATCTGACGTTTTCCCCTTCATGCATGTGAATGATGTATGAAGAGGCTTCCATCTTGTTAGCAGTCAGATTATATGCAGGTCTAATATTTAACCCGCCATCAGTCCCCATGTTAGATGGCATCTAGCAAAAATATATTGTATAAAACTTTTTCATTTTTTTATGTACCAATCCAGGACTCGACAAATGCCTCAAGGACTATATTCCACACATGATTCGCATTGTTTCGTGGTGAGTCATATCTGTTTGCCGTCGGTGGGGGTGGAGGAAGTGATGCGCGCACGGGCGGTTAGATGCCTTCTCGACACGGGACCGTTAGTATTAGTGTTATTTTTTTTGTGTGTATATATATTTTAAGTTTGTTTTCTGTCAATGTGTGCATGTTGTATGTGATTGTTAATTTGTTTGTGCTTAATTAATTACTGGGACCCTGCAATTACTCAGAATGTCAAAGAAAATAGATGATAATGTTATAAACAGTTGGATGGAGAAGAAGATAATATTTTTTCCCAAGAAGAGAGTGGCTCTGACACTGATGGTACTTCGGAGCAATCGGATCATAATACAAACATTGAACAGTAGGATGATGTGAAAGTAAGCCAGAAATGCACACTATTCAAGTGCAATGTGTGCAAAAGATCTATTTGCAAAGAACAAACAGCAGAAAGTAAATACTGGTGCCACAACTGCAGTGCTGAGGAAAACTAATTTGTAACAAAACATGTTGTTAAAGTTGTATTTTCCAGTATTTGGTATTAAACAAATTTTAACGCAATAATTTAGCCTTTTATTCAATTGCCTAGCACAAAAAAATAAACATCTATTTTTATAGAAACAAAAATAATTGAATTACTTCAATTTAAATAATTTAATTTAATACCTTTTATTTTATTCAAAGTTGCCAAACACATATCTAAACAATATATAATTATTATAATGTGTGTAACTAAATGCATAATTTCATAATAACATTAAAAGTAAAGTAAATCAGGGTGTGAGATAACAGCTGTACACGCGACCTATGGCGTTAGTCGAGTGGACGAGACCGATGGTGGGTTAATAAGACCTATAATACAAACTTCTAATTTCTCCTTAATTCAAGGGCAATTCTCTGATTTACTTACAATACGTACGAAAATATACTTACTTAAATTATGTACAGATTAGTTCTCTAAATGGAAGGAAAGTGCCTCTAGTTAATTAAGATGGACTGATACATATTCAGTCTAATACCTTATCCTGGCATTGACGCAGGTGGTTGACCAAAGAAGTACATCGCTCAGGATCCTTACGACCATCAAAGCTGTCCAGCTCAGATGCTACAAGGTTAAGTGCCTCATCAGCATAAAAAAATTGGGCTAATAGTGACTTATCATCCCTCTACAACAAACAAACGTAACATATTATATTGACTATCGATATATATACAAATTGCTTTAAGGAGCTAGTAGTTATAAACTAACAATAAGAGTATTCAAATATTATGTGAAATGAATTGAAAATTGTCTTTATTGTAGGTATATGTACAAATGGCGAGGTTAGGACTTCATAGTCCTCTCTTACACCTAACCATTATTAAAATTACATATTATTATAAATTTATACATGATTAATTAATAGAAATTACTCAAAAATGAAAATATAAAAGTACACTAATATATAAATAAATTATGTAAAGAAACAGTTGAAAAATTTACAATATTAAAATTATTAAGTGAAAAAAAGCATTATTATACCTATAAAAATAATGAAATTTCAAAAAATGTATTTAAATACACAAAAATAAAAATAATTTAACTAGTCCAAACATCATTATCCTCTTTCATACTGCACCCTTAGTGCCGCCAGTCTGCAAGGCCAAAAGCGAGCCCATTACCTCAGCCCGAAACCGAGCGTGTGGGTCGATGCCTCTGGTGTGATCAGGTACATTGTTTCATAATCGGCAAGCAGTTACTGTATTTGTACTGTAAGGATTTGTTGTATACAGAAGATCTATGATTGGGAATTGACAACAATGAAGATCCGCACTGAGTGTTCCTAGCACTAATTTCTGAAATAAAAGAGAAACGCTTGGACAGATAGGTAGAAGAATCGTTGAGAAAAACAGAATGCAAAGTGGAAAGTATATGGAACTGACGAAGCTGATTCAATTTTTTGATAGATAAGACGTTAAAAAAGGGCGTCACATGATCTCTTTACCTAAGATTTAAAATAAAACGAATACAATAATTTTGAGCACGTTGCAATCTGTCTGAAAGCACAACCGTCATGTCATTGACAACAACATCACAGTAATTAAAATGAGGAAAAATCAGCGTCTTTACGAGCATCACTTTCATGTTCAGTGGCAGATAAGTAGCAAATCTTTTAAGGCTATGGATTCCAGCAAACACTTTGTTACAAGTTTCTGTTATGTAATCAGACCAACTAAAATGTTTGGTCAGTGTCATTCCAAGGTTCTTGGCCTTATAATAAAATAGTATATGGTTTTTGTTAAGTAAAAATCCGTGAGCCTTGTCAAATTCAACATTTCTTAGAATAGTTTTGTTTTCATTTAGTTTTATACCATGTTTGAAGGACCATTTAGGAATAGCATCAATATCAATATTTATATTAGTTATAGGTTCAGTCAAATGAGTAACAGTACAATGAGTGTAAATTTAAAGATCGACGGCATACAAATGAAAATTAGAGTACTTAATAATAGTTATAATGTCATTAATGTAAATTGAAAATAGTAGAGGGCCAAGGACAGAACCCTGAGGCACCCTCAAATGACAGGTTTCCAGTATGACTGTTACTGTGCTACTGGATATCCTCAATATCGCACCCAGTACGTCAGCCTCACTCACATATGTAAATGAAAACTGACCCTGAGCAGGAACCAAAGGATTACTACGCAACTCTCTTGTACATAATCCCGAGCGCCAGATATGTCAATACGGATATCAACGAAATAACAAATGATTTGCCAAAAAAAGTTCTTTTACCAGGTAAAACTTATTATCTTAGGAAAAAATAAAATTTGAGTCCGCTGAAAGCATTTTAGGTAATTATAATTGGGAAAACTTACTTAACGAAAATGATGTAAACAGTGAATTAAATACATTTTATAGCATAATTGAAAATACTCTCTTTTAAGAAGTAAAGAGATAAAAAAAGTTAGCTAAAAATATCAAAAAGCAAAATACAAGAGTCTTTGGATCAATGAATACCTGTTGAAGAAAATTGAAAAAAGAAACAAACTAGCAAAATTAAAGAAAAAAAGCCATATGACATACAAGTTTAAAATATACTTTAATGATTTGGTACATAAAATTAATATGGATATTAGTAAAGCTAAGGACAAATATTCGTCAAATTTATTTGAAGCATGTAATGGTAATAGTTCTCAACAGCGGAAGCTAAGAGTTTAACTGATAAGAGTGATAAGCAGCTGATAACATGTGTGCAGGACAAAGACGTTAACAATGTGGAGGATCCATAACAATTAGCTAATTTGTTCAGTTTGTCGATGCTACATTTTCACTGGTGGCCGGCCTGCCCCACACTGGTGGTGTGGAACCCTCTGGTTGTGTTTATCATACAAACAGCATGTTCCCGTTTCCAGTATGCAAGCAGGAAGTACTGAAAATAATAAATTTGTTGTAAAACAAAAAAATCTGTCAGCTGCGACTCTTTCAGTTGAGCTTATAACGAAAATTGCCCAAGAAATAAGTATTAGCTCACTTAATCAACACTAGTTTTTTGACAGGATAATTTCTCTCCAAACTGAAGCAAAGTATTGTTGTGCCAATTTTTAAGAAGGATAGGCGAGATTTGTTGTCAAATTATCTGCCAATTGCCTTGTTGTTGGTGCCATCCACGGTATTCTAGCGAGTAATGAAAATACGGCTTTTAGAAATTTTAAACATGCACAAATTGTTTAGTCCAAAACAATTTGGATTTACTAAAGGAAAATGTACGGAATTGGCAATTAGAGAGTTTACAGAGGGAGTTTATAAAACCTTTTAACAATAGGAAAAAATTATCGGGAATATTTATAGACTTGTCAAAAGCCTTTGATCTTGTCGATCACAAAATTCTACTGAATTAAAAATCGGAGGAATTAGTGGCATTCCCTTAAATGGTTCAAAACATACCCCATTGGACGCTCTCAACAAGTCTGTATTGAAAAAATATTAAGTGCGACTAGAATTATAACGAAAGACGTTCCACAGGGGTTGTGCTTTCTGCTCCTCTATTTCTAATATTTATAAACAGTTTACTGAATATCCCAATGTGCGGGAAAATTAGTGTGTTCGCTGATGATATCTCACTCCATTATACAAACAAACATTGGGCTCCTATTTGGATAGATATGATGAATATCTAAAAACACTTCAAAATTGGTGCAACAGTAACAAAATAATAATTAACGCTTCAAAAACGAAGCTTATTAACTTTGATCTAAGAGGTTTTTCTTTTGAATTAGATCTACAATTCCATGCGAGCAATAAGTGTTACCAACCCAATCAAATTTGCAACTGTGTCAAAAATGAGCAAGTTGAACAAACTAAGTATTCAGGGGTTTACCTAGACGAGAAGCTGTCATGAAAAACACATTTCACAGTTACAAGCGCAACTACGAAAGTACATTCGAAAATTCTAATTCTTAAGAAATATATAAAATCCAAACCTCATGCACGCTCTTTACTTTGCACTCATAGATTCAAAATGAAATTAGGCAAGAGAAAATTGGGGAGGTAACGACAAAGTTTCTATAAAACCACTAATTGTAACACAAAATTATTTCGTTCGGATAGAAACTTTTCAATCAACATGTGTTTCTGCTCTTCCATGGTATGGCCAGTTAAAGATTCTTCCCATAACTCAGATATTTGACAACAAAGTTTTTATTCTACTAGTTTTCTATTCTTCTTCGTTCATGTTTATTTCATTTCTTTATTTCTCTTTTAATGGTATGGTATTTTATTTGTTATTTTAGCTATTAAAATAGATTATAAATTAGAAAACAAATTTTTTTATTGTTTAGTAATTTCTTTATATAAAAGGCAAAGCCCTCACTCACTCATCCCTAATTCTCCCACATCCTATAATCCTACATAGCTGAAATTTGGTACAAATGTTTGTTATAAGCTAAATAGAAAAACTAAAGTATTTTCATCTTGATCAAATAATCCCAAGGGGTAAAAACAGCCCCTAAAAGGATAACATTGGGTTGATTTTAGTAAATTAATAACAGCTGTTTTGTAAATAAATAAACATGTTTATTTTGAATACTGACGTTTATCTGATTTGAATTAATTGATTCAAAGTTTACAATTAGTTACACTTTTTCTATATATTTTTTATCCATACATTTACGTGTAAAAATTTCTATTAATTTCTAATGATTGTGATATTATTGCACTACTTTGCAACCCGTAACGTAGACTTATATAGAGCTTTCCAGACTACTAAATTTTGGTATCTTGGAGAATGGCAGTAAGTCAGCTTTTATATTGATGGAATGGTGTGAAGAGAATCGCGGAGGGATAGGTATACAAGCGTAGAGAACCAGCCTGCAGTGCAGCAAGGGCTGTCAACTAGTTATTGATAATTTGTTATCTTAGGTTATGTAAATTAGATAATGTATTATTGTATTGTTAGACAGTAATGTGTTTATATTTGAGTATTCCCATGTGATATAGATATTAGGTCATGTATATTGTTTTTTTTTGTGATAACTATAATTTGTAGTCCTATGATAAGTTGACGATGCCTATGCAATCAAGTATATTTTATATTGTCTTGTATTGTTCTGGGAATAAACAAATTTGATTTGATAAATATATAAATACAATTTTAATGTCAGAAAGCCTTACATAGCATTAGACGTCAAAATTTTACACTAAACTTATTAATATTTTATACTATAGTAGATTAATAATTACATATAACCAGGCTCTTGAAGGCCAAACTTGTTTTTTGTATAAAATCCTTATATATAATATGTGAAGTCATTTGTTGTCAACGCAACTCATTCCTTATTTATTGAACAATTTACACCGTTGAGGTGTCAACAATTTGCCTCTCATAGTTGTGCAATAAGGTCCAATCCTGAAGGGTATGGAAAGCCCTCAAAGTACGTTTTTCGGCCATAAGAATAACACGGAGAAATATTTAAATGAATAGAAAAGTAACAGCTCTTTAAATGTAAATAATGATTTCCAAAATGTTTTAACAGCTGTTGGAATGGTTTTGGTAATATTGAGGAGGTTAGATCTTTCATAATGTTAAACGAGAGTAGGTTGTAAGTATGGTATTATTCAAATTCGATTGAAGGGCTCCACCCCACTGGAACTGAAGTTTTGAATGGTATCTAATGCAGTTATTTTATTTCTAATTTATTTCAGCTGTTAAACAAAAACAAATAAAATGAACACTTTTAAAATAGGCTAAATAATATCATTGGGTGCTTATACCAAAAAATTGGTAACAATGCAGGTAATGTGAGTGAGAATAGTGTAAATAAATTTAATATTGTGATTTTATGTTATACAATTAACCTATTATTTTTTTAAGTCAAAAGTCACAGACCCGAGGTGTAACGAGCATGGTGAGTGACGGGGTTGGCATACAAAGCATGCATGGATTTCCCGTAGTTAATTTTGATTAAATGATCCATGTGATGTGATGGCTCACTTAAATATTACATTTACTGGACAGAAAACAAGTGATGGAAGGCCTCACGTTTATCTTCTAAAAGAACCGGATTTGTCTATTTAATTGTTGCATCTGGAGATGGGTACAAATGTTGTCTAAAAGACAAGTGCAAATACTTGTGAAGACTTAATTGTCCGCATTATGGATTCAGATGAGCAGACAAATAGAAGTTCTGGAATTCAATTCATTTATTCATAAAATTAAATAATAGTTTGAAATTACACAGCAGCATATATATATTATATAGTATTTCATTGTAATGATGGGAAACGCTTATATTTATTCAATATTTATGTCAACAGACAAATACTGTGGAAAAGTACAGTACCATGGCAATATTGTATTATATTCTACACCTAAAATGAATAACCTAAATTACAACAAACAAATGTTTGTTTATGTTAAAAAACGTAACAATAGTAGTAACAAATATACTTCAAAATTATTAATACTTATGGTCTTATTTTTAAATTGATATTATAAAAAACAGTAAAGTTGTTCCAATCCAATAAATTTGTTTAACATGTTGGAAAACTAATTTATTTTCATCTTCTGCTCCTTCTTCTTCATCAAGTCTTTTATCAGCATTTAGTAGTTGCTCAAAATATTATTTCCATATGTTAAGAACATTCTTTCTGTCACATGTCAGGTTTCCATTTTTATCTTTGATGCTGTTGGTTTTTGGGATGTATCCCTTCTTAAAATTCTTATTGATCTGAAAAATGTTTTTGCATTGTTATGAGTACTATCCTCCTCTGCTTTTCTCAGATGGTCTGTGATATATTTACGTTTCTCCATCCTTAGTTTCCTAACTACCTGTTTGACTGCAGAAGTCACAAAAGAAAGGGACAGAGAAGGAGTCTGTTGAACTTTAATAAGAAACCTGAGCCACTGTGAGGCCAACAAAAGCTGCAGATGTTTTAAACTTTAAACCAGTTTTCGATAAATGATGTCAGAGCCAGGATCTGGTTGCTACTCTTCGGCCAGGGCGAACACCAGCCCAGGAAATCAGTAGGTCAAATGATTTTGACCTACAAGAAAATAATAAGTGTCATCATTTTGACTATCAATCTGTGTCTTCCAGTATTTAGGTTAGGTTGCAAGTACTTCCACCATGAGTTGTTAGGTTAGGTTGGGATTAAATAAATTAAGTTTACATGATACTTGCTTGTTTATATATGTCAACTTAATTTATTTAATCCCAACATAACCTAACAACTCATGGTAGAAGTGCTTGCAACCTAACTAAATACTGGAAGACTCAGATTGATAGTTAAAATGATGACGCTTAATTTCTTGTAGGTCAAAATCATTCACTTATATACCGGTTTAGTGGGCTGGTTTTCGCCTTGCCGGAAGTTGTAATATAGAGTTTATACTTATAATTGTGTTTTTTCATCATACACATATCGTTGTTTTACATGAAAAGTAGGCTATTAGGAGGTTTTGCATATCTATTTTAGAAGATTATAGGCTATTTTTAATTTAATTGAATTTTATTTTTTTTTTATTAGATTCTAAAATTGATTAGGATTATTATATCTTATACTTACAATTAAGTGTAATGTAAAGCTGATTCAGACATAATAAAAATGTTTATACTCAATTATACTGATTTAAAGGTAGGACTAATATGGATTTTTAGGAAAATGTACTGTTTTGGGTTATAGCGGTACTAATATAGTATATAGCCTATATAAAAATGTATAGCAAAGTATATAGGCCTTTATTTAAAAGAGAAGTGGATATTTATGACCATTTGTATAACGTATTTTGGACAGTTTGGTACTTAACTCTTTGAGGACCGTTCAATTTTTGAACATTTTTCTGTCTGTGCAAAAAGTTTTTTTATTACTTTTGAAAAGTTGTATGTGAAAAAGACGGCGCTCAAATATGCGATTTTGCAGACATTCAGAGAAAAATTAGTAGCTATATTAATATATAAGATATTTAAATAATTTTTCCACTAAAATTTTTAAAAATACTTACACTTTATAGAAAAAAATATTACAGTGGGTTAGTGTCATGTATAGTATATTATGTTTCAGATTATATATACAAAAATTAAAAATTACAAATTAAATTTCAAGTTTGGCTTCCCCTGGAGCATAAACTAGACATTTTAACTGTAGGAACCCTTTTCATTTTGTTTAGAATTTAAAAATGAACATATGTAACAAATTTTATCAAAATATAATAATAATAAAAAAGGTTAGAGCTAATTTACAGAATTTAGTCATACGCAAAAAACCATGGGTGCATCACTGTCTGATGATGAATCATTGTTACTCAATACAGTGGCGTTATTGAAACGAGTCGAAGTTGAAGGTCCAAGGGGATCGTAATTAGGGTCATTGTCAGTATCATCGTCATATAAATCTCCAGAAGAATCATTTACATAGTCATAAAGGCATCTATCCAATTCACTAGTTCGTAATTTATCGCGATCCATTATTACATATAATCAAGTGAAACTCAAATAATAACACTATGAACGCTATAAAAACTAATTATATTACAAAACTAAACATTGATAAATAACTAAAGTGAACTAAAACAACACCAGTAAATAACGTTGACTCACAACACAACTCTACTGACAGTTCTCAATTGTCATTGACATGTATGATCAGCTGATTCATTCCTAAGAGTAATTTTAATTTAATTTTTTAATTTTTATTTATTAACAATTTGTTTACAATTGTTTGGCCCCACCAAGTTACAAAAAACTTGTCGGTGGGGTCCATTTCTTACTCGTTAAACATACAGTATTGGAATTTGTAACATTTTTAATTACTGTGGCGGTTCAGGGGCAGGCAACTTATCATAATTTTCTCTTTACAAGCAACTGCAGATCTATCCTGCTGCAAATAAATACCTAGCAATAATAAAGTAACATATGATATAAATAAATTATCAATAACCAATAACAATAAATAATATACTAGTAGTAATTTAGTAATACAAGGCGAGCAAACATAGTTAACAGTAACAATAAATTAATAAACTATTCCCTACATATATCCTGTGCTTGTCACCCAATCAATGCATAGAAAACAGATAACTCATCAAGATGTCATGGAAAAAGAAGTAATATCTCTGTGCCTGTCTCCAGACGTCTTTGGACCGTCTGTCCACCTCAAGGAGAAATGTAAACAAGCCCTCCATCACAACAGCAACATAACCTCAAAAAGTCAAATAGGTTACCTTTTACTCACCCAATCATAGTTTTACTTTTGTTGTGTTTCTTTACCCTATGAGTCAATATTTATATTATTTACTTGAATACCGTGTATGTTTAGAGTTACCAACAGTGTACAAGGTATATGATCATTGTCTTTCAAGCTAGTCCTATGTCTCAGTGTCTGTGATTTGCAGTGCTGTATGGGTTCTATTATATACCTGTTTATTTGTCAAGTAGTTAGCCTTAGTGACTGATGTGTGGAGTAAGTATTGTCACAGTGTCTTGTGTTGTAAATTGTGTTTTAACCAGTGTTTGTATGTGTTTGTTTGTACTTAATCATTAGTGACCGTGAAGTGATAGTGAAGTAATAGTGCAGTGATAGTGCAGTAATAGTGATAATGTGTTTTGTTGTTTATGGTCACTATCCATTCTAGTGGATATCGGTTCAGGTAAGTTTATAGTTAGTCTCACATCAACAGAGTAGTCTCAGATAGCCATAGCCTAACTTTTTCCTTATAATAATTCATACTGCTAACTTCTTCAATATTATTTGGTAGCTGATTGAATAAATGGGGAACAGTATATTTTGGCAATCTTTTACCATACAGTGTACGAGGAGTTGGCGTTACATATTTAATCACTCTCCTTGTGTTAAATGTTCTACTGTACGGTATCTTATATTCACTCTCTCCAAAGTATTTAATTAACATATTAAGTATGTAAAGACCTTTAGCTGTTAATAGGCCCATGCAAATAAACTCATTATTCTCATCTATGCCTAGGTTGGGACCAATATTGCTTTTAAAGAGAGTCTTCAAAACTCTTTTTTGAAGCATATTTATTGAATTAAGATGACATTCTGCTGCTGTCCCCCATACTGAAACACCATACCTCATATTTGACTCAATAAGTGCCTTATAAACACTAATTTTAACCTTTTGGTTTACTTTATTTTTTAATCTATACATGACAGCTACACATGGATTAAGTTTTTTACGTAACGTGGACACATGATCCTTCCATGTCAATCTATTGTCAACCGTTAGACCCAAATATTTTGTCTTCTCCACCATCGTTATGTTTTCACAGTTACAGTTTTCTATGTTGTGTAGACATTTGCAATTATGATATGCAATTTTGATGTTGTTATCAAATTTCATGTTTTTTGGACAGAAATGCATTATGCAGGTTTTTTTACTGTTTATCACCAAACCATTATCATGAGCCCACTTGGTAAAAGTTTTAAAATCATCTTGTAAATGTCTTTCAGCTATATTTAAATCTCTGTTCACTGCTAATAACAAAATATCATCTGCATAGGCCCATATCTGACAGTTCTTCATTTGATTCAGTATTTCATTTAGATATATGATAAATAATGTCGGTCCAAGCTGGCTACCCTGGGGTACTCCATAATTAATATATTTTTCATCACTGAAATTGTTAAATAACTTTACTACAAATGTTCTATTATGTAAGTAACTCTTAAACCAATTTAGATAGGGACCCCTCACACCTATCCTCTCCAACGCTTTACAAATTAGTTTATGCTCAACGGTGTCAAACGCCTTGGAGAAGTCAATAAATAGGCCCAATCCATGACTTTTAGAATCCATCACTTCATTTGCTTCATTTGCAAATTCCTCCAAGGCAAGCTGGGTATTGAGCTTTTTTCTAAAACCAAACTGCCTGCGATTTAGGATATTATTTTCCATCAGGTATTTATTCAGGACTTCTGATACATATTTTTCAAATATCTTATCAATACTACTAAGAATAGCCACTGGTCTATAATTATAAAATTCTTTCTTGCTTTTGCTTTTATGTATTGGTCTAATTACTGCCTTTTTCAAACATTCTGGAAATATACCCTCAGTTATTGATTTATTTATTAGTCTGGCCAAAGGTTCTGCTATTATATCCGCAATCAGCTGTAAATCTTTCATTCTAATTTGATCAACACCAGGTGCCTTGTCTTTATTCATTTTTTTAATTATATTCAAAATTATCTCCTTGGTAGCTTTCGGTATTTGTAGAAAATATTCAGGCTTTTTATTTTGAGATCTCAAATTATTGTCTGTGAGCATAATATCATGATTTTGATTGAAATTGCATGTATGTTTTAAACACTCTACCCCTTCCACAAAATACTGAGCAAAGCCATTAGTTATTTGATTTTTACTCATAATTTTTCCCATAGCTGTTTCAACTGTCCTGTCAATATTACCTTTTTTCTCTCTACCAAGTAAATTATTCACATTTTGCCATACTTTTTTTGCATCATATTTATTCTTTTCAAACAATTGCTTATAAAAATTATTTTTGTTATATCTTATTTCACTGTTTACTTTGTTTCTAAGTCGTTTATACAGGTTTCTGTGTCCTTGATTTGAGGGGTCCCCTTTCCAAAGATGAAAAATTCTATCCCTTTCCTTAATTAATTGCAAAATTCTATGTGTCATCCATTCTTTTTTCAAAATATTTGACTTTTGGCTTTGCCCAGTTTCCCCACCACCTTTCTTAGTGATTGTTACTTTAGATTTTTCATAATTAAGTCTAAATTTCCTAATTAACTCTTCAAACCCTCTGTTAACATTGTTTTCTGCAATTAAATCCCAGTTTTCTCGTAACAATCTCTCTTTAAGCAGCGATTCATTTATTTTTTCAAATTTTTCTACCTCTGCGTCTCCTTTTCCTCCTTCCTCCATTACAATTCTAGCAATTATAGGATAGTGGTCTGAGATCTTTGTTTTTATAACACCAGAAAAAATATTTTCAATAGGCCTATCAAACTTGTAATAAATATGATCAATGCATGATTTTACAACAGTATCCAGTCTAATTTCTTCTCTGGTGTAATCCCAAATTGCTCTTTCCATACCCCAGGTTGCCAGAACAGCTTCATATCTGTGTAAATTTAAATTGTCTTTATCTTTACTGTTTATGTTAGTATCTCCAATGAATATTAAATTTTTATATGAGTTTAATGCTTGTAAAGTAGTTTCAAATTCCTGAATAGCTTGAGGAAGGGGAAATCCGCTAGAGGAGGTGGGGGGTCTATACACTGCGTGGATTCCAAGTTTGCCTCGGCTACTGGACCCAATTATCTCCAGCTCTCCAGTTATGTGTTCATACGTTACAATTTCATGCAAATCTGTAGGAGTAAAGTTCAAAGTTTTACTATTTACATACATAACTAGGCCCCCTCCGTCTTTGTTTTCCCGTAGTTTAACAATTTTTGTGAAATTTTCCAAATTAAATACAGCTATTTCGTTTAGGTCACAGGACACCTCAGATAAAATCAGTAGATCAACAGTAACATTACCTATTGCTAATTGTATTTTCAAATTATCCCAGTGCTTTCTAATTGATCTTATGTTAAGGTAAACTATTTCTATACTACACCTACTATCTAAATATTTTACGCTTTTGCACCATTCGTCAAAACTTTGGTATGTGTCAAAAAACAGTCTACTATCTATTAACTCTGGGGCCATATCATTTGAATTGCTATTCCTAATCCTAACTTTACTCTAGATATGCCATCTGATACCATATAGCCTAGTGAAACATATAAATATCTAAATCTAGTCCAATAAGAACACCAGCAATAAACCTTGATACAAAAGAACAATATTAGCCTAATATAGCCTAACTTAACAAATAAATAATTATAACATTGTAAGTTCAAAAATAACAAGTAATAAACTCTGAAACCAGACAACAATAAATAAACACTATAATCTATAACAAATAAATATTGATAACCATGCAGAAACAAAAATAACAGATAGTAAAATGTTGGACAAAATAACAGTGTGTAACTTAAGTAGCCTATTATTAGAAATAAATACCTTTGGAATAGGACATTCAAAAAGAATAAATAATGAACTATTCCTAATCCTAACTTTAATCTAGATATGCAATCTGATACCATATAGCCTAGTGAAACATATAAATATCTAAATCTAATCCAATAAGAACACCAGCAATAAATCTTGATACAAAAGAACGATATTAGCCTAATATAGCCTAACTTAACAAACAAATAATTATAACATTGTAAGTTCAAAAATAACAAGTAATAATCTCCGAAACAAGACAACAATAAACAAACACTATAAGCTATAACAAACAAATATTTATAACCATGCAGAAACATAAATAACAGATAGTAAAATGTTGGAATAAATAACATTGTGAAACTTAAGTAGCCTATTATTAGAAATAAATACCCTTGGAACAGGACATTCAAAAAGAATAAATAATGAACTATGAAAGAATATAACAATGAATAAAATCTATATACATTTGACAACCATGCATAATAGACTTTATGAAAAAATAACAGGGCATAAAATATAGAGATCAGTGTAACAATAAATAAATGCTTTGAGCCATGCAAATACAAAAGTGATAAATAATAGACATTGAGAAAAGAAACCAATGAACACTTAACTAGGCTTACCTCTGAGATGAGTAACGATATTTTACGTCATTATTAATTCGGTAATGGTAACTGATATATATATATATATATATATATATATATTAATGGTTTACACACTTATATCAACTCATTTAGAACAGTTTTACATTCATACAAAGTGTTTTTGATGACTACGAAAGTAATTAAACTTACACGACAATAACTAAGCGCGTCCTGGCAGGCCGTCGGATCGGCCCATCGTCCTCAACAGCAAAAATGTCACGGGCCGACACATCGGCCCGCTAGTCCTCAGCAGAAAAACGCGATGGGCCGTCAGATCGGCCCGTCGTCCTCAAAGGGTTAATCAATATTTACTAATTCTCTCAAAATGGTCTCAACCCCCCCCCCCACAACTTTTATAACCAAAAAGGATACCAAGAAATTGTTACATTCCTGATACGTATAAAAGCTACATAATCATATGGTAGCATGTCTAAAAACAATGGGATGTAAAAATATAAAACTTATTAGATTTACTAATTTGAGAATTAAAACTAAAATTTGCAAAATGACGAAAATTGGCTTGCTAATATGCTTGAGGGTTTCTATTTGCCACTAGATGAATTACATTTACAAAAAAGTCCTAACTGACAAAGGTTAGCTTACTTTAATTTCATCTCATTACTTTAACTGATATACTAAAGTGACAGCACACACTTATAACCTTATAATTAATATGAAGTAAATAAAACAAAAATTTCGTATTGATATAACTAAGATAAATTATTTTGATTGTTTCTCTACTGGCATAATCTAGGTCATTGTTTGACAGGCCACTTACTCTGGGTTTATAAAACCATTTGCGAATTGAATCCATAGTTTGCAATAGCTAATTGCTGCTATAAAACATTAATAAAATATGAATAACAGAGGAAATATGTTTGCATCTTATTAAATCTTTTACAAAAAATTTAAAATGAAAATATTTCATAACATCACTCTCACACTGATCAATCAACTTCAGCTACTATTTTCATTTCACATTCACTGCTTCCCTTCCCCTACCGTTCTCCCAATGCCTTTTACTCTACTTCCTCAAGTAAATAACATTACCATTGTATAACCCAAGCTTTATCTAGACAGCAGGAAAAGAACGTGAGTAAAGTTATACTATAATTTGTGTCAACATACACATTAGAAATTTAATTAGTGAAATGAGAAAATAAAGTAAAAGCGTTCACAGTGATTTAAAGAGTAATTACTTCTGAATAAGTGAATAATAAAAGTAATAACTAAATATTTGAAGTAATGCCTATTAAATACTTGATAATTTACATTTCAAAAATTAGTTGAAAGTTGTGTCAGTAAATACATAGTTATGGACTCACCAGTGATACCTGGACCATGCTTCAGCCTACTGAAACTACGTAGCAGGACAACAATTAATAATTCAACTTAAGTTTTGTGTGCTTCTAAATAAAATAAAATTTAAATGTTCAACTGGAAACCATAATAAACATATTATTCAAATTATCTTAAAGCTGTTAAAACTAAGAAAGTATAATAGCAATGAAGTTAGCTTAGCCAACAGATGGGATAATATGCAGATAATAGTAAATGCATCCAACAATATAAGGCTTCTTGGTAGTTGGCATCTACTTTTAGTGTACCGTACTGTACATTTTAAAGCACACCAAGGGTCAAACTTGGGGCCATGTTTTCGTATTATTACGATTAATAATTTATGCCAACATATAGTATCTGCAATATTCTTGCTATTACCCGATTATCTTAAAATATTTCCGTACATTTCAAGCCAATCTGACACTATTAAACTGCAAAAGACCTCTTTATTTACGTGTATTTAGTTTAATTTTTCATGCGAAACTGACCAATTGCAGTTCTTCAGCCAGCCGCATGACGGTATTCATTATTCAGTTTTCAAAATGTAAAAACATTATATATACATTGTATGAGACGTTGGTCATCTCCAAATTGTAAAGTGCAGTTAGTGTGTGGAATCAAACTCATACTGTGTGCATAGACACCGAAAAGAAAATTTAAAAAATGCTTTTAAGGTATTTTTATTTTAATATTTTTGTTATATTTATACTTAGTTCCTTACAATATGCTGATGGATCTATTTGGGTTTAAGGATCTATGCATAAGGAGGGATATGATGGAAAATGTGTAGAGTACGAACGGCTATATGTTCCACCGACACTATGCTCCTAGCCGTCCGGAAAACCTACCTATCTCTGTTCTTTGTTGCCATGGTTGTCGTATTTATAATTATCATAAATACCACAAAATATATAAATTATTATTATTTGTTCACGGTTTCGACACGTTATTATTGTTTAGTTTTCAATAAATCGTGAAAAATAAATATTGCTTTAAGAAATAAACTGATATACAAAGACGGACCATCCAATAGAAATACTCAAGAAAGAAAAGTAGGGGCTGTTTTACTATGGTTTGTTATTTAATTGTTATTATGGGTCAAATTAAAACTATTTATATTAAATATATATATTAACCTACAAAATGTTTAAATTATATGAGTATCATGTTTTATACTCATAGCCTCCTGTTGAAAAATACGAATTTACCTAAAAAAACTAAAATTTTACTATAAAAAGCACACATTTATTACAACTTATAACGAAACATAAATGACATGTTATATTATTATCAGATATGACACTCATGGCCTCTACGAAAAGCCTGGTGAGTATCAGATATGACAATAATTGTCTCTAAGAATATATCATACTCATGGCCTCTACGAATAAATCAAATTAAAATGAAATTTACTCATAAAAAGTTACATAACTTACAAATACTAGAAATTAATTACAACCCGCGTAGATTATATAAGAATGTAATAACGCGATGGCCTGTAATATGGTTGTATATAGTGTAAACGCTTTAAGTTTGTTCATGAGAATATTTTAGTCAACATAGTTAAATGCCTTGGCAAGGCCTAAAAAAAGTTAACAATACTCGCTTATACGAGCTACTTTGTTCACACCACTTCATATCAAACAACACGTCGGATGAATTTTTAGAAGGCTTACGACAATATAGAATATTGTCTATGAGTCGTTCATTAATCAAGTAGTGGTACAGTTGAATTTTCATAGATTTGTCAAGATGGTTTGGCAGCGCATACACTTCAAACACACACACACACACACACACACACACACACACACACACACACACACACACACACACACACACACACACACACACACACACACACACACACACACACACACACACACACACACACACACACACACACACACACACACACACACACACACACACACACACACACACACACACACACACACACACACACACACACACACACACACACACACACACACACACACACACACACACACACACACACACACACACACACACACACACACACACACACACACACACACACACACACACACACACACACACACACACACACACACACACACACACACACACACACACACACACACACACACACACACACACACACACACACACACACACACACACACACACACACACACACACACACACACACACACACACACACACACACACACACACACACACACACACACACACACACACACACACACACACACACACACACACACACACACACACACACACACACACACACACACACACACACACACACACACACACACACACACGCACACGCACGCACACGCACGCACACGCACACACGCACACGCACACGCACGCGCACGCACACGCACACGCACACGCACACGCACACGAACACGCACACGCACACGCGCACACACACACACACACAAACACACACACACACACACACACACACACACACACACACACACACACACACACACACACACACACACACACACACACACACAAACATCCTCTTTTATAAATATAGATTTAAATAAGTAAATAAACACGCAATAAAAAGACTCCTAGTCGGCACAAGCTGTGGGGTCCGCGCATGCGCAGTGCAAAAACTTGGTCGAATCGCTAATCAAATTTACCGTTTTGCCTCCAGACTATACGATTTAGTGCAGACGTCACATTAAACGATTGACATGTTCATTCGACGTGTGATCATTGAAACGACGTTTGTACAAGCTTTAAAATTCCCTCCACACTATGTGATTGACGCACATATATCGGAATTTCTCTAAATCTGTGTGAAGGCCTGTTCGAAGGATGTATAGTGTGTAGTGGCCCTTTAGAGCCATTTGGGTTTTCAAACTCAACTATAAACTGGTTTAGAAGCTGTTTTGACAATATACTACAAGCGACAATGATATTCACAAGGATTCTGTTAGTGTCAATTATGGTGTAGTGCAAGGTAGAAAGCCCGGACCTCTACTCTTTTTCCATATATATACATCAACAATATTTTGAAATTAAAAATTAATGTTAGACTGTTTCTATTTACTGATTATGAGGTTTTGGTTTCATCTGGTAGATCGTGCATATGTTATAAATGTTAGTAAATGAAATCGTGGTAGAATTTTGCATGAGATTCAAAATTTGCACCTACCTTCATCTAATGAATTACAAAAATCCACACAAACACTTTAACAACTTTGCCGAATAGATATCCCATGAGGAACTCGTTATGGGACTGTTTTTCGACGCCAGTTTACTCCCACCTACTTTATATACAATACTGGCCTCTCGAGACGTCACCGCACAGATTCTTTGATGGGGTGCTTAAGATTAAGCACTGGATTGAACGTTTTACTCCAGAGAAGATCATGCGTGCGAAATTCCCAAAATGGTTTTCTAAGGATTTGAGAGATTTGGTCATTAGGAAAAAAAACTGGTCACCGTTTATATAAGAAATCTGGAATTCCTTATGACCTTGAGCGCTTTCAGATGTTGAAAAGTAGATGCAAGGAGCTGGCAAAGGAGTGTCAGGATAATTACACAGCTACGATCGAGGAGAACATTCCTAATAATATAAATTCTTACTGGTCGCATATTAATAACCTTAAATCTACGCCCGGTATTCCATCAAGCGTATTCTACAACACTTCAGTAGCACTCACACCTGATGATAAGAGCACACTTTTTACCAAGTACTTCTCGTCTGTTGTAACGGTTCATTTATTTTAGGGGGTAAAAGTTTTTTTTATATTCCGTTAAATAAGTAATATATTGGGTTTCATATAGGGACACCGGCCAGCTGGTCCCTCCCCCTCCCCACTCCTACGCGGTAAGTAGGTCAGAGCGACGGTGAAAGTGGTTCAAGGCCAACAGACCACTGCAGCTGACCTAGTTTCTTTGTCGACCGAGGGGTGGGGGAGTACAATAAATACCGGTTCTCGGAGGCACTCGTCAGTGCGACTGAGACTGCGAGAAGGGAAAGACATACGCCGACGTTACACAGCGATACGAAATACAACTGCGGTAAGGCTTATTTGACTACGACCAAATCAGTTAAAGAGTGGATTTGATCAAGCCCCTTTGTATAAGATACTTTTCGTTTCTAGTGCCGCAGCTCAGCAAAGGAGTTTATTTTCCCTCCCTTCGTTTATTTTGGACATTTATTTAATTTTAGATCATAGTTTGATCTAGTAGCATAATTATTATTTCAGGCTAGGGTAGCCAAGTTATTTTAGTTTAGATCGTAAGTTAAAAAGCTCCGCTCTGCGTTATAGCACTGTGGGCTTAAACCGTTTTAATTTTCAACCATCGTAAATTAAATAGCTCCGCTCTGCGTTATAGCACTGTGGGCTTAAACCGTTTTAAATTGTCAATTATCGTAAATTAAGTAGCTCCGCTCTGCGTTATAGCACTGAGGGCTAAGGACGTTTCAACGCCGATTTAAGGGAGCAACGAGGCGAAACGACTCGAACCGGGAAATGATTTTAGGTAGCTTAGGGTGGACGATGATGAGAGGCCTGTGAAGGTGAATTGTTCACCTAGGCATTCGCTGAGTCCTATTCGTTCGAAGTGAATCCGGCACGTGTAGACTCGATTATCGAATCCTGGAATTACCTCCCTGAGGCATCCGGCGAATAAAGTCGAAAGGCGTTTAGTTAAGGGAAAATAAACGGCATTAGCAACTAAAATATTCGACCCTGACGAAACGACCTCACAAATGGCGCCCGAACAGGGACTCTGTTAAAAAGAGTACGAAATACATCGTAAGGCCGTACAAGTTGGCTTAAAGTGAAATTAACTCAAAAAAAAATTACGAAAACAAAATGAGATTGTTACGAAAATTCTTGAACTTGTGGTTTCGGCTCATGTGGCCGATATTTTATGTTGGCTCACCACCAAAACAAAAATAGGGAGCCCATAAACAGTCCGAAGGTACGGGTTCTAGTAAAGTAAAGACAACACCAGTGGTTACCATAGATACACCAACCGTTACTACGAGCACTACCGGAAATCCTGAACTGTTAGTAGTTACTCAGGCAGAGGCTGCCAGCTATGTAGTTTCTCCCTCCAAAGGCGATCCACGAACTAGTTGGATATACAAACTAAAACAAGAGGAATTACAGCGAGAGATGGAAAAATACGAACTGGACATCGATCAACCTCTTGAACAGTTGAGAAAAACTTTTTCGAAGTTTTGGCGGGATATGTCCTGGAGAAAGGAAGCAGACTCAAACATGCCACGTGCAGATAAAGCGGAATCTATCCATCTCCAAGATAACGTATGTGTCGGACAAATTGATGCTACTGAGAATGTAGGAAAGATTAAAGAAATGCTTAACCTACCACCAAATGCTAGTGGAGAGTCAATATGCAAGGCAATATTGGACTTAAGACTGCGTTCAATGGTAAATACAACTGGAGGAAATTTTGGAGAAATGCCGAAATCAGACAACCCATTTCCTTTGCATTATCGTACGGGAGGTGAAGTATATAGTACGACTACTCGACCAACGGTATCGCTATCTAGACCGCGTGTCTCATCAGAGAGAGGGATACCATTAGAAGCAAATAAACCCGTTCTGGAATATTCTACACTCTGCAATATGGTCAGAAAGTGGAATATACGTTTTGATGGCCATCGGGACCCAATATCCTTTCTAGAACGACTAGAGGAGCTTGTGGAAGCTTATGAGATTCACCAAGATGACGTCTTAAAAGCACTCCCCGAACTATTTACAAGCACTGCACTGTTATGGTACCGAAATTGTAAGGATTCTTGGAACAATTATAAGGACTTTCGGCGAAGTTTTGAATCACAATTTCTTCCTCCTGGATACCAACGGAATTTGGACGAAGAAATTCGACGTCGCACGCAAGGTGAAGGTGAACCGTTCAAGAACTTTGTTACATCTCTCACCACACTGATGCGGAGAAAGGGAAATCTGTCACTTCAAGAACAGTTAGACATTTTGTATTCCAACATGAAGCCGGAATATAAGATCACGATGCGAAGGGATGACTTCTTCTCATTAGAACAAATGCTTCAACAAGCGGAACACGTAGAGAGCTACATCCGAGAGCGAACTTTGTTCAGACCTCCGCCACCACCCGAGATGACTTTAGTTCCAGAGACGGCTTATCATCCACCCAAGAGAAGGGACAAACACTTCCGGAACAGCTTGTCGTCAGTTTCGAAGGAGATATCAATCACCTCAAGAGAAGGGAATACGAGTTTTCATCCAAATTCAGGAAAACCACGAGATCGATGGACGCAGACACAACACTTCGTCACGACCAAATATGATAAGGAGACAACTCAACGAAGCGACCCGCCCAAGCCAAAGGTTACCTTCGCTGAAGAGACGGATAAAACACAGTTTTTATGTTGGAATTGTGATCGACGTGGACACTTGTATCGGGAATGCCGATTGCCAAAGAAACTAAAATGCTTCTATTGTAAAAGAGATGGAGTAAAAACTCACGATTGTGGTTGCCAACGGGGAAACGGTGTAAGGACTCAATGGAAGGGAGGTCATCTGAGTCCCAATTAATAAAATACGAAAAACCCTCCAACGAATGGCAAAAATGGTTGGAATACATAAGACAATTCAACACATGTAGCGCCACAAATAAAACATCTTGTGATTTGAGACCACACATTTCAGTATCATTATTGGAGGAAGAGGGGGAACTATCTGCTAACGAGAGCCTATCGAAAGTGAAAAACCACCCCACACTGATGAGCCCTCTTACAGAAGACGAAGATATCCCTCCAAGCGACGTAGCCTCAGAAGCACCAGACGAGTCCAGTTTGCTAGTGGAAGGCCCGGCATCTCCAGTTTTGAGTTTGACGTTCGAAGGAAATATGGGAATTGAAGATGACGAAGTAGTCCTGACGACTGACACCGAGACGACCTCCTTTGAGCTTTCTGGCTTAGAACTGACCAAGGTCCGGGCAGCTTTAAAGAGAAATAGAGGGAAGAGGAGGAAGAATCGACATCACCGAATACGTAGAATAGGAGCAGATGGGGTCCTCCATAGGATTAATATTCCAAAGAGGAATTTATTATAATACCTATTAGATAATTTGTTTTGCCCTAGAAAGGAAAATCTTTAGTTTCGTTTTATCTTGCAAATTGTGTATTGTTTTAGGATATAGAAGTGATATTTTAGTTTATAAAGTCGAGCATTTATTTTGAAAATTGTATATATATTGTTAGATATAAGAACAAAATTTTGATTTATAAGATAGGAATTTATTTTGATTGTATTATACAGAGTTTGTTATTAGTTTTAAGGAGGTATTCTTCGTTTTGTTAGTTATCTCCGCTCTGCGTTATAGCACTGTGGCATATTCGTATATTCGTTTTAAGTATATTTGTTTTAAGGGGAAGAGTACAAAACATTTTTTTTACAATTTTTTTTTCTTTCTGAAAGTCGGTAAGGTGTGTAACGGTTCATTTATTTTAGGGGGTAAAAGTTTTTTTTATATTCCGTTAAATAAGTAATATATTGGGTTTCATATAGGGACACCGGCCAGCTGGTCCCTCCCCCTCCCCACTCCTACGCGGTAAGTAGGTCAGAGCGACGGTGAAAGTGGTTCAAGGCCAACAGACCACTGCAGCTGACCTAGTTTCTTTGTCGACCGAGGGGTGGGGGAGTACAATAAATACCGGTTCTCGGAGGCACTCGTCAGTGCGACTGAGACTGCGAGAAGGGAAAGACATACGCCGACGTTACACAGCGATACGAAATACAACTGCGGTAAGGCTTATTTGACTACGACCAAATCAGTTAAAGAGTGGATTTGATCAAGCCCCTTTGTATAAGATACTTTTCGTTTCTAGTGCCGCAGCTCAGCAAAGGAGTTTATTTTCCCTCCCTTCGTTTATTTTGGACATTTATTTAATTTTAGATCATAGTTTGATCTAGTAGCATAATTATTATTTCAGGCTAGGGTAGCCAAGTTATTTTAGTTTAGATCGTAAGTTAAAAAGCTCCGCTCTGCGTTATAGCACTGTGGGCTTAAACCGTTTTAATTTTCAACCATCGTAAATTAAATAGCTCCGCTCTGCGTTATAGCACTGTGGGCTTAAACCGTTTTAAATTGTCAATTATCGTAAATTAAGTAGCTCCGCT
Source organism: Stictocephala bisonia (assembly GCA_035578905.1). Taxonomy (NCBI): domain Eukaryota; kingdom Metazoa; phylum Arthropoda; class Insecta; order Hemiptera; family Membracidae; genus Stictocephala; species Stictocephala bisonia. Next base: position 2,623,257 of record JAQJVL010000050.1, read on the forward strand.
CTGCGTTATAGCACTGAGGGCTAAGGACGTTTCAACGCCGATTTAAGGGAGCAACGAGGCGAAACGACTCGAACCGGGAAATGATTTTAGGTAGCTTAGGGTGGACGATGATGAGAGGCCTGTGAAGGTGAATTGTTCACCTAGGCATTCGCTGAGTCCTATTCGTTCGAAGTGAATCCGGCACGTGTAGACTCGATTATCGAATCCTGGAATTACCTCCCTGAGGCATCCGGCGAATAAAGTCGAAAGGCGTTTAGTTAAGGGAAAATAAACGGCATTAGCAACTAAAATATTCGACCCTGACGAAACGACCTCACACTGTATTCGGAGATGACATGTTGCCTGTGCCTGTCCTTGATTATGTCCTTGATTATTTTTCTTATGGATATTTATAACTGTTCTTCATTATTAATTTGAAGAATTTTGAATTAACAATGAAAAACAATCTATATCTATATAAGCCAAATTGACTCACTCACTCATCACGAATTCTCAATAACTATAGCACCTACAATGCTGAAATTTGGTATGTGAGTTACTTTTAGGTCGTAGGTGCTTGCTAAGAAACGGTTTTAAGATATTTTATTCCTTTTTATAATAATTTAGAAAATAAAAATTGCCATTTACACAATGTATTATAAATGTAAACAAATACCATCTGTAATATAAAACACATGTGTTTACTATTACTAAAATTAAAATCATACATATAATAAAGGAAATTTTCTAAATGCAGGTTGATGTGAATTAAATTTTAGTAATCATCTGTAAAGTTATTATATTATGTTAACTACAGCTGAGATTTGAATGTTGTTGTGAATGTGCAAGGTTTTTGTTTGGTTATGTTCGGAAAGTGTAGTATCTGTATGATGTTTGTTTTTAGAATTAAAACTTTGAACAAAAACTGTTTAATGAGTGAAGATGAGTGAAGAAATAGTTTTCATTAATGGAGTACATGTTCCGCACCGATTGGTTAAGATGCCCGGTGACGGCGCTTGCCTATTCTTTTCGTTGGCATTTCTGATCTACGGGGATTTATCAAGGTCTGCACAAATACGGGCCGACATTGTAAATCATGTATCTATAAATTGGCAGAGGCTACAGGAATTCACTGAGGATGCATCTGGAGTCCCATATATTAACAGACTGGAGTACATTGCTGAAATGTCCCGGCCATACACCTTTGGAAATACTTGCGAGCTTAAGGCGGCTGGGGAGATATTCCCATTTAAGTTAGAGGTATTCCAAAATGGCATCCTTCGTGCTGAATTTGGGGAGGCCATTCAAGGAATCAACCGAGTTCGGTTCACGGGGCATCATAGACAAGGCCACTATGACGTTTTGATTCCGTTGGCACAACAGTCCGACAATGGAATTGGTCATCAACAACCATCAATGATCCAATTGAATGTAATCCGAATTCTTCGTGCTTTGTGCCACAGCTTGACGAAACTTTTACATCTTCAACACCTGTTACAGGGCGAAGAGGACAAAAACGTAGAAAAAGATTTTCAAATTCTATAAGATCAAAACAATTAAAGGAAGCTAATAAAAATTATGTAAAAAAGAACCCTATTTTAAATAGAAAGTCAGTTAAAAAGTATGCAGCTAATAACCCTGATATAAATAGAAAGGCAGCTGAAAAGTATGCAGCTAATAATCCCGATGTACACAGAAAGGCAGTTGAAAAGTATGCAGCTAAGCCTTGGACTAATAAGTCAATGAGCGGGTTTGAATATGACCTTCAGACTAATTATTCTAACGACAAGGTTGTTACTCTCGGATCTAGATCTCCCTGTGTATGGTGCTCTGCGCTTAAGTGGAACGATGAGGCACCTGGAATGTGCTGCAAAAACGGAAAAGTCCAGCTCCCGTCCGTTGAGCCCTACCCTGAGCCCTTACACAGTCTCCTCACTCATCATCATCCAATGGCGGAGCATTTTCTTTCTTCTGCCCGAAAATACAATGGATGCTTCCAAATGACATCATTTGGAGGCAAAGATGTAAAGGAAGGTAACTTTATGCCAACATTTAAGGTGCAAGGGCAGGTATACCACAGAATAGGGTGCCTGTTGCCAGAACCTCAACAGCAGCCATCATTTCTCCAGATTTATTTTGTTGGTGATGATGACACCGAGAGAGACATACGCTGTGGTATATACAATGGTGTCAATGCTGAACTGGTAACCCAACTGCAAAAACTGCTCCATGAACACAACAAATATATACTGGATTTTAAAGTTGCAGTTGATTCTATTCCTCAGGACCAGAAGGATTTCCAAGTGTTAATTAAAGCCGATAAAAAGCCTTCTGGAGAGCACAGAGGTCGATATAATGCCCCCACGAATAGAGAAATTGCAGTAGTCATTTTTGGCCAAAACTTCGAGAAGAGAGACATTGTTATCAAAAGCATATACTATTCATACATCATTGTTGACACTTTTCTGATTCTATGATTTTGTATTATATGCTCTTAATTTATGCTATTTGATTATATACTATGTGTTTTGTAAGCCTACATACATTCAGTAACAAAGACATTTACTACTATTCACCGTTGCGAAGCACGGGTACCAGCTAGTTATAAATATCCATAAGAAAAATAACAGTAAGAAATAAAATTTTCTTGCCTTGATATTTATACTATTACTATTATCTATATCAGCGCTGTATCTAGAAAATTATTTGGGGGCTAATCAGGGTATATGGGGATCGTGGGTACATTATTGGGGAAACTCATTCCTGGGCTTATGAAGTTAAATTTAAGAATTAAATTTAACCCAGCCATTCTTAAACCTAGCTCTGTAGAAAACACAATTTTACACGACTAAACACTAATTTAACATTACATTCATGTTTCGTTATAAAATGACGTCATTTCTGCTTAAAACCTACATTTTTTATTTAAATCTATATCTATTCATATCTATATTACCGATATGTTTGCTACAATATTTTCAATATTCTGGCATTTTATAACAGACTATAAATCTTGTCAAAACACATAAATTGTCAACTTTTAGTTTTATCTTGATTTTTACAGTATATATTTTAATTTTCTTGATTGCCAAATCTCAGAGGTCTTAAAAGACAGTTTGAAATTTAATAGGTAAAACGCTATTTCTCATTCATATTATTTTTCATCTATAAAAAAGAAAACACCTAAATAAGAAATAAAACAGCTCAATATAAGATAAGAAAATTAATTATTTAATATGAACTTCATACATTTGCAGTTATTACCCGAGCCTAATAATAAATTAGAATTTCAAAGGTTGTTACAATATTCAGAACTATTAGAACACACCCATTTTCATTATTCAGACCTACTACTATTCTATCTTAATTATATTAATTTATTTGATTTTAAATGTAAACGGATGACTATATTTTGAAATACTAATAAAGAAATATGAAGTTATGCTTGAGATATCTGCATAGTCGGTCATCAAATGTGCTGTGTAGTGGATTGGTTTACGTCTAGCATCCTTCGGTGGACGGACTTTGAAGCCTAATGGTATTAATATTACAATACGTAATGTAATTATTTATTATACGGTTATAGTATTTTAACTGACTGACATTTTGGCACCGGTTACTCCAGAATCGGTCTTCTATTATAATCTCGGACGTAAAATACGCACACTTTATCAGAAACGCACACTATATCACTAGCCGGTATCCTCGGTGGACAGACTGCAGTCCCATATTCATATTATTATCATACAGAAAACTAATAGATTTTTTTATATTACAGTCCCATACACGACTAACGCTTTGGTTCGGACTGTTTTCTGCTGTAAGATTATTGTTTGTTAACTTTGTATTATATACATATATACACACAACGCAAGTGTAATACGTATGTTTCATTATTTTATATCGAAATGAGTAGGAACAAACCAAACGTTAATGAAAATTTAATTTCAAAGCATTAATAAAATTTAAATATATGCCCACAGTTCAAAATTATACTATGTTATTACAACCATAAGGTTTATATGTGAATGTGACAGAAATAATATTGCATACTGGTTATTTTATGCATTTAAGAATGTTGTCCCGTAAAAAATAGTTCTATATTTACTTAAACAACTTTATCTAGACGGTATGAATCGTCTTGTCTTAGAATAACGTTGTGGGGTTTGTTTTAATGGTCTGACGATGATATTTAGTAATTTTGATTGCCCTCTTCTGTATAAAGCGTGGGTTTCGAATAGGTTTATAATCATGTGAGTTCAGCGCCGCTTTGTGTATCGGCCAGTCCCAGTGCTTGCCATTTGACGTTACCGCGTCAAAATCCTTCAGTCCTCGCGCTTATGTCCCATGAGAGGCTTGCTCACATATTCACTTCTCATCATCACTTATCTCGTTACATCAGTTTTTACAAGTTAGTTATGAGTTACTTATCGTAATAGTAATAGTTCATGATAAAAAAATGTGTGTTTATGTGAGTGTGAAAAATCAAATAGTTTTCTCATGATCAATAATTGTTCGATATCGTTAAACACCTGTTGGTATTGTTTTATTTACCGCAGGAATTTAAACTTTTCGTTTGGTTTGGGGAGGGGGACTTGGCCCTGGAAGAACCCCCTTAAATCCACCACTGATATATATATATATACGTTAACCAGCCCTCAGTCGCTCAGTCCTGGTCTACATCCTTCCCGCAATGTCACGCTCTGCTGTACGGTCATCGTTACAACATTCGTAGTAATTTTCTTTATTGCCTATTTCTTAGGTATTATTTTATCACATATGGACCACATATGTGAAAAATCGTTTGTATATAATTTTAACATTCATCCAGATACAAATTATTATAAAAAAGTATTATTTGCTTTTATTTTTGTCTAATACTATACGGTAGTGACAGTCCGTTGAAAATTGGTGATTTGCACGAAGGATGCGATTTATTTCGTTAATTACCGTCCGTATTCTAGCGGCAGGAGGACAGTAGTGCGCATTCCTGCACTTCTGTGTTTATATGTACAGCTTTGATTAGTAAAGTACGAACAACTTATGTTTATAATTAACTAGGGGTAACCCCTGCAGTTAAACTGCTTCACGTGTCAAAACTGTCACTCGCTACGCTCTTGAAGGAAGCTCGGCCTTCGGCCTCACCTGGTGACTCTGCCTTTTGCCCCTTTGTAAAACTCGGCCAACGGCCTAGGCAGGGTGCTCTGTTAAAGACACATTTGTGGAACTCGGCCTACGGCCTCGTGGTAGAAAGTTCGGCCTGCGAGGCACCAAGGCACTCTGCTACAGTCCCATTTTTGGGTCTCGGCAGGTCGCCTCGTGAGGAAGATTGGCCTACGGAATCTTACCGAATTTGACCATGAATTTTGGTTTTAGGAGCAGTGGAGCACATAAACATAGTATTTTCTAAAATCTGATGGTATATTAGTAATTAATTGAAGAATACCTTTAATATGATACCCCACTTGGGTATATTAGTTTAACAACACCCAATTTTGGGTTTGGAGCATGTTTTTTTATTGTTTACCATTAAACGTTATATCTTCCAAAATACAATGGTACAAAGTGATTAGGAAGATAAATACCTTTAGTTTGTTACCCCACTTGGGCGGTTAACATTAATGTTACCCTGTTTTTGTTTTCGCAATATGGTTTTTTGTTTTGGGAGAATATGCTCCTTATTAATTGCTCTTTTTGAAATTTGATGGTATATTTGGATTCAAGAGAGAAATAGCTTTAATTTGATACTCCACTTTAGTAGAAAACATCAGTATTAAAAAACTTTACATTTTTTAAAAATATCAGTTTTTGGGCCCCCGATACCCCTAAAGGCTAAAATTCATGTATAAGGTGCGCGTTTGTTACGCGTGTAGAACTGTAAAGTTTTGAAACTTTTACTTGAGATTTACCTCAAGTTAGGTCTGAAATACTATTTTTTTTATTTCCCCATAAGAAATACATTGGGGCAGTTTTGCGGGTAAAAAAGGCTGCTATTTCGGACCTATGAAGAGTTTTTCAAAATCCTTCTTATTGCACGCCTACAATATAGGACCAATCATCCTACAAAATTGCAGCCTCGGAGGTTTAGTGGTTTTTGAGAAACAGTGATGAAAATGAAATGAAAATTGTCTTTATTAGGCTGAGTTAGGACTATTAAGTTCTCTCTTCCACTCAACCTTAAAAGTGATAGAGTCGGTGTTATTTGGCTTTCATAAATATATATTAAATTATATATATATGTCATGGCCTTCTTCTATTGTTATTATTACACTTCTTTGAAAGACAAAATGAAAAACAATGGTAAATTGGTGTAGTTGTAAAGTACGGCTACTCTGAGGCTGGAGCGCTGATAGCGCAGAGGAGTGATGGAAGTATCATAACCGAATGTTACTATGCTGTGTTTTTATTTTGCTTCAAATTGTATGTTCAAATGTTCGAGTACAGTGCTTAAATTCTAATCTAAACATCCCATATTTATACAAAAACATCAGTTATATAGGGCAAATGGATTTTTTTACATAAAAGAAATAATCCATTTTTCCTATTCATTTTAGAATGAATACTCAATGGTAATGGTAAATAGTTGTGAATCCTGGTCACTGTGGTTAAGATGTTACGTTTATTGGTGGATAAAGTGGTTAAATTTGTGAATGTTTTTGTGGGATATGTCATCTCTAAAAAGATAACTTAATTAATCAAAGCTCCCATGTTTCTGTATTATAGAATGTTTATTCCCTTTACTTAGAATGAAAAATGAAGATCTTGTTACTATGTTAACTTGGTTTTGCTTGTATTAACTCTGTTATTTAAAAACAATACTGGAAACATGATTGACTATTAATAAAGGTGGTAATCATTCCCATTGACTTCTTGTGAACTTTTAATTAGTAAGAAAAGTACCTCCTGAAGGGAACTAGTTCTTCATATTTACAAAATAATATATATAAACAACCTGAATTCACTCTATAGTGGAATTAGGAAGGAAATTATTGTTAGGTTAGATATGTGGTTTTCAGGAAATGGTAAGATTGATCTAACAAATCAAGAAGATATATTGTTTAATGATCTTACACAAGAATGTAAACATGCAGCACCGGGTGCAAGACTCTCATATTCAATAAGGGCAAGATTAGAACGGTTTTCAAAAGAACATAGAAGAGCAATAGTTTGTCGCCTCAAAGATGGATGTGCTCCACTCTTTATAGCCTGTAAAAGAGGACATTTAGAAATTGTTGAGTACCTCATCAACACTTGTGATGCTGATATCGAACAACGTGGTTTATATGAAGTTCCTGATGACAGATCAGTTCATAGCGTAACACCTCTTTGGTGTGCTGCAGTGTCTGGAAAATTGCCTGTTATTCGGTGCTTAGTTGACCATGGAGCTGATGTAAATGCAGTTTCTGATACTGGCTCAACTCCTGTTAGAAGTGCTTGTTTTATGACTCATTTAAATGTAGTTTCATATTTAGTGCAGTGTGGAGCAGATATTTTAAAAGCTAACTACAATGGTGGCACCTGTCTAATCAACTCAGTTCAGAGTGTTCAGCTATGTCAATACCTCTTGGAACATGGTGCATATGTGAATGCTCGTGATATACAAAATAAGACAGCTTTACATTATGCTGTTCAAGAACATCGTTTTGAGACAGCAAAATTATTATTAGACCATGGTGCAGATCCTCATGCTCGTAGCAGATATAATGATGATGCTTTACAAACTGCATGTATCAAAGGAGCTGCTCAAATTTTCATGTATTTAATTGCTCGAATTCCATATGACCCTGAACGTTTAGCTGATGCTCATGAACTAATTGGATCTACTTTTCTTGATGAGCATACTGATTCTCAGGTATATTTCCTGGTATTTATGCAGTTTCTTGCCACCAAACAAATAAGAAAATTTTGCTTGAAATGGGTCTAAAATTAGCTGCATTTTAACAAGATATATATGCATTTTATTTAACGGAAATCACGTGTATTACCGAAAAATTAAAAAAAAATCATTATCACAACTTCTAGTATTATTTACATATTTCCGTTAATTTTAGTCGTATTTTAATCATCTTTTATTTATTTTTATGTGTTTTTGTGCTGAATGGGAATTTGATAACTATTTTGTCTATTATAATTATTTCTCAAGATGTAACGGAAAAACTACTTTCACAGCGAATCACGATTAGCTGCCACTACGTAATCATAATATAAAACAACTATTAATCACAAAAACTGAATTTACCTATATCCCTGCCGAAGTGATGGCCAGCAAGCCGTCACGGAGTCCAGACATCCGACAACGCAAATAAAAAATTTTTTGTGAGATAATAGATAGTTAGGTTATGTTTGGTTAGGTCAGTAAAAAATGCAATTTTCGGAATGAAAAAATAACTACTGAAAAACCAATTATATATTCGTGTTTAGCCTAAAAAGCCATGTTAAATGAATAAAACATTTGTTAAAAAATTACAATAATTAAAAAGTTGTTTTTTCACTAGCTTACTGGTTCGGTTAAAACACTAATTTTTCGGTAAAAAGCGAGTTTTCCGCAGTTGAAATTAACATCTAGAGATATAAACAAATATTACACCAATTTTTCATCAAGAAATCATATTTTCAGAGGAGGCAAGGAAGTGCATAACTACCCATTTCCTTCTTAGGAATTTATTAGGTTATGTTATGGGTACTAGTAATCTTAGGTCCTAAGTTAGCCTATGATATATTTGGGTAATTGTGCTCTTTAGATGCTTCTGAAAATTAGATTTCTTGTTGAAAAAGTGGTGAAAAAGATTGTTTTTTAAATGCAAAAACCCATTTGCCAGAAAATTGGAAATCTATTTTCATTAGAAAATTTATTAAAATAAATAAAAGCAATTGTTGGTAACTTAACAGTTTTCAAATTCAAAATAACTTTATTTCCTTTTATGCAAATGTACAATGTTACAAAAATTGAACTGTATACATAGGAAAAATACTCTTAAATTAACCATTTAACATGTGAAATACCAATACAACTAAAACACACAACTCCTTAAAGATTAACTTTAGAATTTAGATTTACAACTGGTCTACTAATACTGTTAAAGAAAAGAAAAAAAGGTGGAAACTAGGACCGTTTGTAGTCACCTCAAAATAACTTTAAATTAGGCCTAATGTTTAATGTGCTTAGTTAGACTACAGTAAGTTAACAGAAGAGATCATTTCATTGCTTTGTAAACTCGGGTTTTACAAGAAAATGATTTAAATAAATCGTTTACAATTTTTGATCATTTAATGTTGAAATTTAGGTAACTATTCGATATAGCAGATTATGCATTTACAAGTTTTTTTTCTCAAAACATGTAAATAATGAGCTAACTTTGAAACTACTAAAATGTTTGTTTGGAGGAAAGCCGGGAAAACTATAAAAATGAGAAAAAACTTAACAAATTTTGTTCTCTAAATCCATCATTGTTGGAGTTACTTAAATATATTGTGGGTACTCAAATTAAGTGAAATTGTTCTGATGACAGTAAAAGCAAGTGTGTTGCTATCGGACAATTATTAAGCGTATTAGAGCCGGAAATGTGCTTGTTTTAGTAAGGTTGTTAGGTTTAGTAAGGTTATGTTTTGTTAGGTTATGTTAGATTTAATTAGGTTAGGTTAACATAAAATAGTTAATAAAGTCAGTCAAACCTTACTAAACATAACAACAGAATGTAACCTACTTTACCGAGGCCTAACCTGTACAATCATAGCTTTATCCATAAAAGCACTTTTTTGGTGCTAACACTCTTAATAATGGTCCGATTTCAAAACCCTTAAGATATTCTTGATGAGGACAAAATTCTGCACAATTTGAATGCTCACAATGCTATATTTTAGTTTTAAAAAAATGTTTCAAACTTTCCTCATGGTAAAACCTTACTTTTCGTAGACGAAAAATATTTAGTACTTTCAAAATTAACCCATTATTTGTTTGTTTTGAGAAAAAAACTTCAAAAATGCATAATGTGCTATATCGAATAATTACCAAAATTTGTTTAGGCCTACACTGGATGCTATAAATCTATTAGGCAAATTACACTTATATGCAAATTGTGGTTTTATAATCAGTTATTAATCGTAAATTAAAATAATTAGGCAACTTCCAGAGAAAAAAATTTGATGTCACTTGCCATAGCACAAGGTTATTATTAATCGAAATGTCATTGGGCGTTTCACATTATACAGCACGTCACCGTGACTTCAAACAGCACTAACATAATTGTTTATTGTCAAGAAATGAATTAGTACAATTGTAGTAGTATAGTTAGTAAGTTTTTTTTTGGAGTTAAGAGAAACACCTAGTTTTAATAGACGTTTATTTTGTAGAATCTAATGTACTTAAAACGTGAAAAAAAAACGCTCAAAGAGATAAATGTGGGTCCATCTAATATTGCGTAGTATCTAAGAATGTAATTTTTTGTCTTTTCTTGAGTTAGTATGGGCAAAGAGAAAGGAAAAAATTAGTTTTAAATGTAGGCTAGAAGTTAGTAAGTACACCTGAAAACGATAGGAGTTTGTTATACATATCGTTGTGTTTGTTACCTAAACACTTTGAAGCATTGGAAATCTCCAAATATAATCGACCAATTATGAAAAATTCAGTGCTAAGAAATAATTTTCAAAAACTGATTTATTTTAGGCATGCTTTTGATTCCACAAGCTCAATTAATGTTATAGTATCGAATTTACTCTTTATAGCGGCACAAATTTACTTGTTATTGAAAAATGTAAACAAACCTTCCTTATGTTTACATAACTTAAAAGTTAATTGCAGCATGACGACCACGTCGGGAAAACTGCTGCCCTACGACACGTCTACAGCACGGCACCAACCATGCAACTTTACAGCCTAGTGTGATCGGTCCCATAAGTTAACATTGCCAATTCAGCACTGTACGTGTATGGGTGGGTGAGAGGGTCACTACCACCGAAGGTGTTTGGGTAGGGGGAGGGTTATTAGCACTTAAGGTGTATGGGTGGGAGGGAGGGTCATACAAACTTACGTACATGGGTAGGTAAGTGGATCCTTTGTTGTTTAATAATGTGAGTAAGTTGTGTTGAAATACGAATGACTGTTAATTCCCGTACTTGCGAGTGAGCGTGCAAATTTGACTCACAGTCCAAGAACTTGATTTCTTTAAAATTTCACCATACGCTGTACGATGGTTATTGCAAGGCCATATTATGTGCAGTCAAATTCAATATGGCATTCTATGTATTTAGGCCTAATGGGCAATTTCATTAAAAGTCTACAGTACAAGTAAACGTCACACAACACAAATTTATTACAATATAAGCACAAAATGCACAAATATACTACAATACAAGCACAAAATGCACAAATATTATGGTGATCGATTTCGGTGAACCACGCTCACCTTCCTCAGACCAGAGGGATTCACAAAAGAATGGAAAACGGTGTTCAACAACTCAATTTATAGGCCTATGATCACGTGACCCCATTGGCTGGAATCGTCAAAATGGCGGCTGCTGTGATATTATTGGTTAATTCCTATTGTCTGTTACTTCTCTTCTTTTATTCGCTGAAAATACATTATTAAAAACTATTTCGGAATCAAAATTAACCTGTTCATTCATTAATTTATCACGATCCTTACATTTTTCTTTAAAAATAAATAACTCTTCCCAAGCATTCATGTTACGACCCTTCTTACAAAATTTTAGAATATCTACATTTTCATCTATTTTATTCAAACTGTGGGTACAATTCAGTAAATGCCAGTACTATTTGTAAATGCCAGTCAGGCAAATTTAGCAATGATTTACAGGAATGTTAGAATCAAAGTTCACACTACTCTTGCCGATATTTATTTTAATAAGCAATGCTTGCAGCATGGTTTAATACCTAAATATGTTAATGTGAAAATTAAATGTAATACTGTGGTTGGTAGGAAAACAAAACAACAAGCTGAAAAACTGTTTGTAAATAACTCAATTAAAGATTTATATCGCAAAAAAGACGAACTGACATTTAAGAGTTACGACATTCACATGCAATTTGTTAAAGAATATGGTAGTAGAGCTTGGTATTTGCTGAACGATAGTCTTGATGAGGAAATTTCACGTATAATGGAATCGAAATATAATAAACTTAATAAGAAATTGCAAAGATTAAGGAATGTAAGTACTAATGACAATCTAACTAGCCATTTAGTTAATGATGAAAGTCACGTTTTTCATAAAAGGGTAATTAATATGAGTAATGTTGAATTTAGCAAATCTGAAAATGATGTATTGTGTTATGGACCCAAACATAATTTCATAAAAAATCAAAACAAACAAGCCGATATTTTAGCCACAGACATTGAATGTAATGTATCTCAGTTGAAAGATTGTAACAGAAACGAAATTAGATATGATGTAAGTAAAATATGTAAAACAATGCAGGTCCAAACTAATAATTTGAAACAGGTTTTAGATTATAAAGTTTGTTTAGATGTAAAACAGAAATTACAGAATGAAGATCTAGTCGCAGTTAAAGCGGATAAGAGCAACGCAATTGTAATTCTGAAAAAAGAAGATTATATTACTAAAACTGAAGATTTTATCAAGGAAAATAAATTTCAAGAACTAAAAGGTGATCCTACAAATAAATATCAGGATGAAATTAATAAAGTTGTAAAATCTTGTACAAAAGTTATTACTGATAATGTTCGTTTTAGAGCTTTTATGAATAATCCTAAGGCACCCACAATGAATGGTATTCCGAAAATTCACAAACCTAATGTACCTATTAGGCCCCTGGTAAATTTCAAATCTGCGCCTACTTACAACGTATCAAAGATATTGTCCAATATTTTGACTTCTGCTTTGAACCTTGAAAATAAATATACCGTTAAGAACAGTATTGATTTTGTTGATAAGGTCAGTCATGTAAAATTGTGTAATAAGACTAGGTTAGCCTCATTTGACATATGTAATCTATACACTAATATTCCAGTTGACGAAGTGATTAACTTAGTTAAGGAAAAACTTGTAGAACAACAATATGAAAAAATGTATGTAAATCAAATTGTAAAGTTGCTCAAAACTATCTTGAAACAAAATTACTTCCGTTTCAATAACAAATTTTACTTACAAAACGATGGTTTAGCTATGGGTAGTCCACTGTCAGCCATTTTATCAGAAGTTTATTTACAGTATCATGAAGACTCCATTTTAGATAAATTAAAAAAGGAACATGATATCATATTTTACACCCGTTATGTCGATGATATTCTGGTTTTGTTTAACGAGAATTCATGTAATGACTTAGATAATATGTTAAATATACTTAATTGTCACCACCAGAAGCTTAGTTTTACCAGTGAATTTGAATCTATGAATGAAATTAACTTTTTGGATCTAAAAATAATTCGTGTTCATAACAAACTTTCATATAGAATTTTCAGGAAACCTACTCAAACCAATTGTACCATAAATAACAGTTCTGTCCATCCCCCGTCTCACAAAACAGCTAGCTTCAGAAGTATGTTATATAGGGCGTATTCAATACCATTAAGTGTTGCAGATAGAAAACAGGAAATAAATTTAATAAAATCAATAGCTATTGCAAATGGATACAAAGCATCAATGATTGATGAAATTGGAAGTAGAATAAAAAAGAAAATAGAAAACAAAATTCGAGACGATAGACGAACAACACTTAAAAAAGAAAAATCCGATAAAGAACAAAAGAAGTATGTATCCATCCATTACAATGGGCCGTTTACACAAAGAGTTGGTAATAGATTTAAGAAATTCAATTTATCAGTAGCTTTTAAGACTTGTAATACTATGTCCAACATTTTACACCCGAATATTGAAAGTGAAGATAAATTTAATAATTCAGGAATATATAGGATTAACTGTAATGATTGTAATATGTTTTACATAGGTCAGACTGTAAATTTTAGCAAAAGATATAAAAACCATGTCTCTGCTTTTAAAAATAATAAACCTGAAAGATCTAATGTAGCTAAACACCTTCTGAATTGTACCCACAGTTTGAATAAAATAGATGAAAATGTAGATATTCTAAAATTTTGTAAGAAGGGTCGTAACATGAATGCTTGGGAAGAGTTATTTATTTTTAAAGAAAAATGTAAGGATCGTGATAAATTAATGAATGAACAGGTTAATTTTGATTCCGAAATAGTTTTTAATAATGTATTTTCAGCGAATAAAAGAAGAGAAGTAACAGACAATAGGAATTAACCAATAATATCACAGCAGCCGCCATTTTGACGATTCCAGCCAATGGGGTCACGTGATCATAGGCCTATAAATTGAGTTGTTGAACACCGTTTTCCATTCTTTTGTGAATCCCTCTGGTCTGAGGAAGGTGAGCGTGGTTCACCGAAATCGATCACCATAATATTTGTGCATTTTGTGCTTGTATTGTAGTATATTTGTGCATTTTGTGCTTATATTGTAATAAATTTGTGTTGTGTGACGTTTACTTGTACTGTATATGTACCAACACGTATTATGCTAATTAAAAAACTATTAAAAGTCTACCCAAAACGATAGAAACGCAGAACATTTCTTCGCATCTTTGCCTTTTCATGTTCCCTGAATTTAAACTACCCCCATTTAAAACTGTGTATTTATAAAAATTGCATAATTGATGGTACATGGTCTATTTTTTTTAGATACTCACGAAACTGAACTTTACTTTTTACAAGTCCAAGATTTAGATCGTATCAAAATAAAATATTGACGTGTTGGTGCAGTGCTGTTGAAGTGACGTAATGTGAAAATTCCCATTCCCACTAGAGAAATCAAAACAAAAATTTTTTTATAACCCTGTTCCATTACAGGTAGGCCTATGCAGTACTTGTTTTAAAAATATTCATACAATAAATTATAAACAATGAATGATTTTGTATTAAAATCTTTTAGCATTTCATTTTTGCTTAAGTAGCTTGTATCCAAAAATAGTTACTGTAATGTCAAAACTGTAGTTATTAAATTTAAATAGCTAAAAATAAATTAAAATAAAAAATTAGAAATAAAATCACAAGTTGATTTAATACTGTGGACAATTGTTAGGTGTTTAATGTTTTAATTCAAATGTGTTTATTATACAGAAATCATAGTAAATAAATAAATAAATTTGAAGTATTTTTAATAACCACATGCTTACAGAAGGAAATTCAAATATTGGAAATGAACCAACAATTTAGTTTTCGTTATTAAATTATTTTTTTGTATATTGTACTATTACTGCAAAAGTAATTATGAGAATTATCCAATTTTTATGTCAAATACGTATCTTAAATCATTTATTGATTCAGATTAAAATAATATCTGTGTTGACAATTTTGTATCATTCTAAATTGTGGAATTTAAGTAGAAGCGAGAGAAACTGTAGTAGCGCCATATTATTCAATCCCAGCGTTTTTCCCTGCTGACGTCATGCGGGCAGCTGTCTACTGCGCAGCCTCACCGTGGCCCCTACTGTCTATTCTATATACAATGGGTTGCAGTATTTGTTCAGTTTCTAAACCTTGAAGAAAATTCACTAAAGTTAACTTTTTTCACTCATAAACATGATGACAGCCTTTTTTGGGCTCCAATGTAATTCTTATGGGAAAATCGCAAAAAAGTTGTTTTTATGACTTAACATAGAAAAAGTTTTAGTAAAACTTTCAAAATTTGACACGTATACACATGGAGCAACTTTTGTTTAAAATAACTAGGTACTATCTGACCAGTGTTTGATGTAGTTTAGTTTTTATTCAGTATAAAATATCCCAAAAAGTGAAACGTTGGTATCATTTACTTATTTTTGAAAATTGTTTATTTTCCCATACAGCATACAACATTTACAAGATATCTTATTGTTTATATCTACCAGGGAAGGTTTGATGGAAATACAAACACCGACTAACTGAAAGCCGCTGGTTAAAGACACATTACTAAAATGATCCACCCCATATTGGATGTATATCATACACACACACACACTCTCTCTCTCTCACACACACACACACACACACACACTCTCTCTCACACACACACACACACACACACATAATTGTATATCTGAATTTCAGCTTAAATATAAAATCTGGGGTATCGTAGGCTCAAAAACCACAATTTTTTTAAACAAATATATTTTAACACTGATGTTATCTACTCAAGTATCTTCGAAGAGACAATGTATGTGGGCTCTGCTCCATGAAAAACATAACCTCTCCCCCAAAACTCAAAAATGTATATTGTTAACAAACTCTACCACCAAGTAGGGTATCAAATCAAATGTTCTCTTCTCTTGACTCTTTATATAACACAAGATTTTAGATTAGACTATGTTTATGGGCTCTACTGCCCATAAACAGTGGCTGCCCCATGCTGTTGGTTTACCACAATTTTTACTGGCTTTTATCAATCATCTATACTCATTTACTATTTTTGAGATTATTGTAGGAAATTTTAATAGCAACCACTCATATTAATTTGTGGTTTAGCTTGATATTAACTTTAATTTGATATTAAATTTAAGTTGCAAGACATTTTGCACTGAAGAAATATATGAACAGTTTTCGGTTAATGTTTTGGCTATCAATTTGATACTTCTACAAACTTACTTTCAAAGTTTAAGATTCAAAACTTAATAATAAGTTTAGATCTAACTCAAACTAAATAGGCTTCCTACTTCAAATTAAACCTCTATAATTCATTTGACAAGTTATTTTAAAATTTTACTTACTAGTATTAGCTATTAATAATTTGATATTTATAATGATTTATGTTGCAACCCACCTTCGCACAAATAAAACTACAGGCCCATCGAGGGTGGGTGCGAATGCAACGGACTCAGGAGGATAAACAGAACAAAAAACACAAGTTACGGTCAAAGTGCAGTTTTATTTAAAAAATAGATGTATAATCAAAATTTGAAATTTTTGTAGGAATTAAATAAAAATAATAATTCAAAAGTTAAGCACATCAAACAAAAATTAGGAGGTAACATAGTTCTTGAGTTAATAATATTTTTTTTTCTAGGGCTAGCTAACAAATTAACAAAATTTAAAAACAGAAAACACTACAAAAATAAACAATAAAATAACTAGGAAACAACAATATCGGTATGACTTTAACAATTATGCTTCATGAATCTTGAAGCATAATTTTTACATGGATTAAATCTGAATTGAGTCATGTAAAATGAAATATTATTCCATTCTTACTTTACAGGTAGCCTTATTACATTGGCAAATGGCTACAAATTTAAGGCGGCAGCATGGTACCAATGGCGAACCTCTTCCAAAGAGACCAGAAATGCCTCCAAGGGCAGCTTTTGGTTTCGCTAAAGAATTCAGAACTGAGGAAGATGTACAAAACATTTCTTTAGATTTTGATGCAATGAGGATACAAAGTTTACTTATATGTGAACGAGTATTGGGTCCTGCACATAAAGATACTTTATTTCGTTTAATGTACCGAGGTGCTGCTTATGCAGATGATCTAATGTATCAGAGATGTATTGATTTATGGAGACGAGCACTAGAAATTCGAGTAGAAAAAGATTCGGTAAGTACAAGATTTTTATTAATTATTATAAATTATTTTATGGCCAACATAGTACCTACTACATTAGTCAACATTATGGGTTAGTTTCTTCTGTTTCTTGATTGCCCAATACTTCTCCCTTTTTGAACATGGTTTCATTTTCTCATTGGAGATCACGCTCCCCAGTCTGCTTATTAATTTTAATGATATAATGTGTGTGTTTATCTTAAAGTAATTATTACTCATTAGTATACATAATACCCTGGTTTCATTTTCCAGCATACCAAACACCATAGGCTATAACACTCTGAAACTAACAAGAACATTATCATCCTTTCTGCTGGAATAAAAGAAGAATGATTGCTAAAAAGACCAAGTAACCATCTGCCTCATTCATAAATCAAATGTAGAAAACCAAGGACAACACTAACAATGTTATATTTCTGAACGATGAATCAGCTTCATCTAAATTATAACTAAACTCTACTTTTACATTTACAGCAATTTAACCCATTGGCCTACTTTCACGGAACCATTCCGTGTTGATGTCGCACGGCCCATTTAGTCCATCACGGAACTATTCCAATGGTAACATAACATTTTGTTACTGTTGTAATGAATTTGGTATTAAAGTTACTGTAATCAAATGAGCACGAATTGTTAGTCAAATGTACTTTGCAATAAAAATAAAATATATAGTAAAACTAGGCATCAATTATTTTATAAATCGTTTTAAAATCGTGATCATTTTTTCAAACACCATTTCATAGTTGTAAAACATAGTTTGATTATAGTAAACAAATGATATAACTAAGCTTTCTCTGAAAGCATTATAGTATTTATACAGTGGAACCTCAATACCACGAATCTGAAGGGGATTGAAAAACATTCGTGTTACCAAGGTATTTGTGATAGCAAGGTTCGTGGTAATGAGGTTAAAACCGACATTTGTCGTATAGTGGTTGGTTTTCATATGAAACAAATAGTTTATTGTTAGTTTAATTACTGCACTATATACCTACGTTACATTGACTGGATCCATGTACTGTAGGCTACTCATTAATTTTGTAATAAGCAAAAATAATTCAATAGTTCTATAATAAACAAACGCCATTTTTGGAATTTAAATACAGTACTAGAGTATTAGAGCATTATGGTGGGATAATAAACACAAATGAAACAAACACACAAATCCATATGAAGTATTTAATAATTAAGTACTAACTATAAAACATACGTTATGGAATAAAATGACCAATATGTAGGCTTATTGCTGCGATTGCAATAATAGACAGGAATAAAAATAAAAATGTACTATACTTTGTATATCTCTAATGTTGAACATGAATGAAGAACATAAAATATTTATTACATTATTTTTTACAAAATTACAATTTTTACCAAACTTTTGTACGTAAACTCATATACAAGTCTACACTCATAGGTACTGTCTAATTCCAGTTCGGTATTGTACATTAGAACTTGGATAGTTCATATCTATAGTTTTTTAATTAGCATAATACGTGTTGGTACATATACAGTACAAGTAAACGTCACACAACACAAATTTATTACTATATAAGCACAAAATGCACAAATATACTACAATACAAGCACAAAATGCACAAATATTATGGTGATCGATTTTGGTGAACCACGCTCACCTTCCTCAGACCAGAGGGACCAGGAGGATTTGGAATCCCTCTGGTCTGAGGAAGGTGAGCGTGGTTCACCGAAATCGATCACCATAATATTTGTGCATTTTGTGCTTGTATTGTAGTATATTTGTGCATTTTGTGCTTATATAGTAATAAATTTGTGTTGTGTGACGTTTACTTGTACAGTTCATATCTCAAGGGACCAGTGAAAAAATTCAAATTATCCAATAATTCGACTTATACAATTATGTTGTTTATTTCAATACAGTGCCTCTTCACACTGTGTTATGAATGAGGTTTTATCATACATCGTCAATGCCGTCCCTAATATAAGGCCCGGCCATTCAACGACGCAATTACCACTGCCAGCAGTGTCGCACGACCATTCAGGGTTATGTATATGACATTTTACGATTTCTTTTTTGTACTCTTCAGGTATAATGGTGACTTTTTCCTGCAATGGTAACGTTTTTTTAGTACGTTGTTTATTCAACAACATGTTTTATGTACTCTTAAAAATACAGTGTGAAAATGTAAACACTGCAGTAATGTACAGAGCACATAAAGAACAAGTGACTTGATGCCTTGCATACTGTCGTCTGTTAGTTGATGTTGACGTGGCAGACTGAACGTCACTGTACGCATGTGCCAACGGCAAGCAGCGCACCACTCACGTAAAGTCGGAAGCCGTCGCCCCTACTACTTGCCCTTCCTCTCTCCAATACTCGCACCAAGACACTTACGCCACAGTCTACATCTGTCATCGCATACTGTAGTTCTTGGAAAGATTTATTTATCATAGTATCACTTCAGTTTACGCTTCTGACATTGAGAAATTTAAGTGGAACTGTAACAAATAAATATATTCTGCTGTAATAAACTTCGAATTAACCAAAAAATATTTCGAATTAAATACGATTTTTTTACATTAGTGTAATACAAAGTTTAAGGGACCACGGTAAAACTTTGCATTAACAACGATTTCGAATTATAAACGTTTGAATTATCCAAGTTCGACTATACGATTAGAACAATTTAGTCAAGCTTCCTGTTTCGGTACGAATAAAATAGAAATATTCCTTCGATTTACTGAGGTTTTGACCATGGGAATTCGTCTTATAGAGGTGGAATTCGTGGTAAGAGGTGTTTGGCTATTGATATAAGTGCTATTGAGGTTTTGATTTCGTGCTCTCGTTGTCTTGAACAGCAAATATAATTTGTGATATTGAGGTAGTTAGTCCGTAACATTCGTTTTATAAAGGTTATTTTAACATATATTGTTATGGGAGGTTCAACAGGATTTAAAAATAATCGTACTATCGAGGATTTCGTGCAACCAAGGTTCCACTGTATTAGCAGTATTGTATTCGTATTTGGCTCTGGTAGTCCAAGATACGAATATTATACACACAACACTGTACGTGTATGGATAGGTGGGTGGGTTAACACTATTGTACATGTATGGGTGAGTGGTTGGATCATTACCACTTTACGTGTATGGGTGGGTTATAAAAATATACTGAACATTTTGAAGGTTTTGTTCTAAAAAAGAACTTCCATCGTAGCTAGGCTAAAATAAGTTTCTGGACTGTCCTTAAAATTGAATATACAACGTTATTTCCTCCATCCCGTTAACCAGAAACATTAACTAAATGTCCGCTGAAGCCATTTGAAGTGAAGCACAGCTGCGATTACCAACTGCCTGTCTTTCCTGATTGATACAAATGACGGGGGCTTCAAGCACCCTCTCGGACCTGTCACCTTTTCTCTATACCTCTAAACCATACCTGGTTTATTTCTCAGCTGATGAAAACAATAACAAAGTTTGTGTTGTAGTTGTTGGTTGTGTTCAGTTGCTGCTCGTGTTTTGATGTGTGATATTGTTGTTTCTTAGATGAAAGTTTATCACATTGTTGTTTAATTTTAGTTGTGTAAGTAAAACATGGCTAGGAGAAACATTTTGACTATATTTTCAAGCAAAATTGATCAAGTTGTAGAGGAAAGTGACAACGATTTTAATAAATACGTGAATGGAATGAAGATGGTAATTTAGTAGGATTTTTTTAGTCCCAAGTAGTACCAAAATAATAGGTAGGCCAATGGGTTAAAAATAATATTTGTTGCCGTTACACTGTATTCTTCCTAGAGCAATAACTAGATTGCGTAAAATTGAGTTTTAAAACATGATACAAGAGATGTTTTGAAAAGAAGGACAATTGTATACCCTTGTAGTACTTGCAACCCTTCTAAACAAGCACTGTGAGTTGCAGCTTCACAACCAACAACAATGTTTTACTATGTCAGTCTACCACATGTTTTAATAATGACAGCTATACTCTTTTTTTCAATGCAAACAAATGTAGTTTGCAATAACTAAAGGTAAGTTGTGGAAATGAAAACCCTACGCATGCTATTAAAAGTTCATAGTGAGTTAATGCTCAGGAGACTATGTGTTATTGCTTATGTTGAAGAAGAGTTTCAGTACTCATCCAAATAACAATTTCCTGAAGTTTAGGTTTTCAGATACTGTTAGAAACCTTTATAGGTTAAAGGGCACTAGGCCATGAATCGGTATATTCATTAGGATAGATAGGACATCAGCAAACTTACCTTAGAAGACAAGTCCACCAACACCACAGTAGTAGTAAACAAATGCAATAGAATTATCAAAATGTGCACATGTGATTATTTTGTATTTTTTTACTACTAATGTGGTGTTAGTGGACTTGTCTTCTAAGTTTTAAAGTAAGTTTGATGATGTCCTATCTCTCCTAATGAATATACTAATGACCTTAGATTTAATATCAATAAATATACATTACTTTCGGAATTGGCTGAGTGTTCTTTATTTAAAAACAGTTTAATCTACCGTGTGTCACTGTATATAATTTTCAGTCTGTGTGTGATGTTAAGTAAAATAAAAAAAATGTTATTTTATTTTTTTTAGATTCTGTTTAGTGACACATGCTTCACAGCACAAGCCTTAGTTCGTCTGTTTGTTGACCTCAACGAAAAAAGTTTAGAAGTGATTGGCAATGGTAACGATAGAGTTGAAGAAGAGCCTCAATTCAAAGACGTACTTGCAACATTTACTTTACTTGCTGACAGACTTGCAGACTGTAGACAACTTCTTCAGGTACAAATTTCAAAATATAATAAATGAATTTTTTAGTTAAAAAATAAAATTATTTAGCAATAACACAAATACAGTAGTATATTAAGCAGTATATTTATAATAATTCTAGACAAAGGCTATTTGAAAGAAACACTTGTTTTGTAGTTTTTATAATATAACTTGACAATGTTTTTGATTTTAACTTTAATAAACAAAAATAATGATATATATTATTATTATATTAAGCATGTCCAGTCTACCAGTAACAAATTTTATAAATAAATAAATCAAGATTCAGCAGCTATATATATAAGTAGGAATGTACATCAATATAACTAGAACTAACATAAAATAATAAAGTTAAAATGGAATTAAAAACATTAACCCTCCAAGTGCTGGGTTGAACACTAGTGCTACGCATATTTTTGGTGCCGCACATTCATATATGTAAAATTAAATAAAAAATGTAATATATAATAAATGTAACTCATTATACGTCTAACTGTTCAGAATAAAATTTAAAATGCAGTAGAATAAAATCTAGACCTACCAGAATATTATACTATTGAAGAATCACTTGTAAATGTGAAGAAAGTTTTCCATTTTCAATTTTTTAATTATGCTCTTTTAGATAGTCACCATATCAAACAATATCAAAATTCCGAGATATACAAATTGTGCACAGTTTATTGACAAACTCAAATATATATATATATATATACACACACAAAACAGTTAGTGTTTATTTTGACACTTTATTTATATTTTTATAAACTGATTAATTAGTACACATATGAAAATTGGCAACATCTCAATAAATTTGCTTATGTTTTATAAATATTTACAAAAAAAGTCACTTTGAGCCTGTCACATAATTATTTTGTATATAATATATATTTAAAAAACAAACTCTTCCTCTTGATATCATACAAAACTGTAACATATTTGATCAACGCATATGATTCCAGAGTGTAATTAGTGATTGGCTCACTCCGAGTCGTTAGCCCTACAAAGACTTGAATGGCTCGATACGCGCAACTAGCACTTTGAAAGTTAATAACATTGTTATAAACATAATCACTATAACTACTACTAAAAATATCGCAATCCAAATAATATAACAAAGTTAACAGTTGTATACAATATAATAAGTGGTCTATAAATTATTTATTTTGAGGGTGGTGAGGAAGAGTGCAGGAAGGGAGGGAGATAAGAGATCGTTAACAAGTCAGAGTCCAGGCCCAACAGGTCAAAGACAGCATGCAATAAAATACAAGACAAACATGCTCAGTAATAAACATAACATCAAATTACACATACAATATAAAAGTGTTTATTCTTACAATTTCAATTAAAAATACAGATAGTTGAAACTAGCTTATTAAAAAAAATTTTAAATTTCATTGTCGGTTACCTTTTCTTATTGTAACCTTAAGTATATGATAAAAGTACTTTTGGTAAATTGTATAAATTTACAAATCAGCCCTTTCTCTCTAATTTCTTCCATATATATTTGTTAACATATCAAGTATGTGTTTTACTAATAAAATAAAATTATCAAGTCTCTAACGGCGTGTTTTGTGTACAAATATTTATCTAAAATGTATATGCCATAAGTTACAAATAAATTGTACAGTAAATATATGTTAGCCTAAGGTAGTGTCTACTAATATTTTCTAATTTTACTTTATCATAACCATAACCTGAGTATCAACATCCCTTAAAATAATACTTTGATGACTGTAGTTTACTGAGCAATATATTTGTACAAGACATTAACCCTTTGCAGTCATATATCCACTGAGAGAACCTAATCAATGCAAATTGGTCATATATTTACTATTTGTCCTCTCAGGGCACATGTCCATGGACAGGACCCACACTCGTCTACCTCGCCAGACCAGCCATTTTCTATCTTAAAAGTCAGTCAGTCACAACCCTTTGCAGTCATATATCCACAGAGAGAACCTAATCAATGCAAATTGGTCATATATTTACTAGTTGTCCTCTCAGGGCACATGTCCATGGACAGGACCCACACTCGTCTACCTCGCCAGACCAGCCATTTTCTATCTTAAAAGTCAGTCAGTCACAACCCTTTGCAGTCATATATCCACAGAGAGAACCTAATCAATGCAAATTGGTCATATATTTACTAGTTGTCCTCTCAGGGCACATATCCATGTACAGGACCCACACCATGTTAAAAAAAAAAACTCGAACTCGACGAGATTTAAAAAAACTCAAAAAAATCAAGTCGAGTATTGCCATATCTTTGAGAGTAAAACGCTATAATCAAGACAAAAGTCCATTTTGTATAATAGATTATAAAGATAAGTATTTTATGTGGGCAACTGGATTTAAAGTATAATCATAATATTGTATTCATAACCGGAGATGTTCTCGCAATGTATTCAGATTCGTGATTCATGCATACCAGTCTCAATCATATGGCCATGGCGATTGCGGCGAAAATTATTCTCGTTATGTATAAAGAAGGCACGTCCAAATAAGCTGTTCTAAATAGTCGTCACTAAATATTCATACAAAACGTGTTAATTGATCACAAAGAATCAGTTATTGAACAATTTCAAAACTTACAAAACTTTTACAAAACTTATAAAACTCGTACTTACATAACTTTTACCAACATTTGAAATTAACAGTTACATTTATTTCAGGTCCAACCTTTAAAAGTTCACGACTAAAACTATTCTAAGACTGACAATTTCAGACAGATTTAATTAAATCGTGTTTAATCTATAACAGAAACTATGCATGGAATGTTAACTATTGAAATTGAAAAGCTATATTAATTTGAGATAGAATGCCTGGAACAGTTTCGTTCTGGCACCGTGACTAATAAAGTAATGAAATAACGAATTATGAGGCTACTACCAGTACATCGCTGACTCGACGAGTTCCAATATAAAATGTACTGCTAGCCGTGGATTCGATTTCTTATACATTTTGTTTTGAGTTTTTGTTGACATTTACAGATAGATGGAAATTACAATTACCTGTTATGTAATCCTATTATGTTCTGGTAACGTGTTATAGTAATCTGTTATTTTTGTAACCTTTTACTCTCAACGCGTTGCTGTTGATGTTCCAGACAGTTATTCTGTTATGGCCTGACGTTACTCAATGACTCGAAGCCTCATTATTCATTGCGGCTGGTCTAGCTAAGCTGAAGTTATGCCTAATGTTACGTTACAATAATGTAACGGGGGCATGACATTACAGAGTTACCGCTCAAAGTTTGTTCTGTTATTGATAATTTAACTGTAACATGCAAGAGTCTTAAGATTCATTTGTAGTTTAGTTACAGTTGCGTTTACTTTTCAGCACGCTATATTTACTCTCCATTACCACTATGCGTTACAGTTATATGTTCGTTATAACCTTATCATGCATCATGACTGGGAATTACAAAAATAACCGGGTATTTCATCTAACCTGTTAAATCTATAACCAGTTACATTGCTGTAACATCCATGTTATTTATCCTGTTTTGTTAATAACACCCATCTCTTGATAACATGACACATGGAAGTACAAAATGTCTTGATAACTCAACTTGACACATGGAAGTAAGAATAGTACCATTGATTTTACTATACATAGAAGATGGTTCCATCCAATGCTAAATATTGAGGCACGGAATATGGGAGGGACCGTGCTGCTATCTGTTTATTTATTTATTTCCACTGGCAACCACCATTCAAATGGAGAACAATAAATGCAATATGACAAAATAATACACAAGAGTAATAAATTTAACTAACTAATCTAGAATAACATACAGAACGAACAAACAAATAATAATAAATAACAAACCACAATTTAATACAATGGATACTTATCATAAGTTGTATGTTGCGGATATTTTGAACAGTACTTCTTTGAAAATAAGAAAGAGATAACTAAATTAACTTAAATTATAATGGAACTAGAGTAATCAAGACAATCTAATGAGGCAATAGTAACTACAAGAATGTGGGAGCCACCATAACTTAGATTAAGTCACACTCGCTAAGGCCTTCGCAATTTGGATTTTAAAAGAGGATACTCCAATATCGAAGAAGTCCACTTGTGAAGCTACAACGCTTCCAGTCCGAAGAATTCGGGTGACACCAATGTTATAGGAGTAGTCAGCCGGCATAAATCTGTGTTGAAAAACAGCCCTCGATCGTGTCCTGAGAACGGTGAGGTCCACGTAAGAAAGTAGAGAAGGACAATCCAATATTCCATTGACGAGCTTGAAAAGAATTACTGTGTCAGTTTATTTCCTTCTCAGAGAAAGCCGATCCAATCCGAACTCACTTTCAACAATAGCGACTGGAGTGCCGAAGTATAAGTACTCCATCCTGGTACCAAGTAATCTGACAAACCTAGTCTTAACTCCATTCAATAATTCCTTATGGCCAAGCTGGTGAGGTGTCCACACAACTGAGCAATACTCCAGTAGGGGACAGACAAGAGACTTGTACAGGGTAACGATGGTCTGCGGTGATTGAAGTTGTCTTGTAGATCGCATAATAAAGCCTATAAGTGCATTAGCCTTGGATGTTATGTGGGATATATGTTCAAATGGACTCAGCGTTGAAGTGAAAATAACTCCCAGGTCTCGAATGCTATCCATCCTCTTCAATATAGCACCATCAACACGATAAACATAAGCAAAGGGATTTCTGCACCGTGAGAATGAGATAACCTGACATTTATTAACATTGAGTGTCATGGCATTGCTTGTACACCAATCATTAATGCCGTAGAGGGAAAGCTGCAGAGCATCATGATCCCGTATCGAGTGAATTCTGGAATATTCCTTAATGTCATCCGCCAACATTAAGAAATTTATGGAAATGATATCACCAATATCATTAATAAAGATGTTAAACAATAAGGGGCCAAGGTGAGACCCCTGGGGAACTCCAGACTTAACTGCAAAAGGCCTGGAAGTTGAACCATCACATTTAATAACACATTCTCTATTCTCAAGGAAGCTTTTCAACCACTTCAGCAGTGCACGGCAAACTCCATATCCCTCCAGCTTTGCTACCAGAATTCTGTGGTTGACCCTGTCAAAGGCCTTTGCGAAATCGAGATAAAAATGATTGTTGTCCTGAACTGTATAAATACACAAAACTATGAAATTTGAATTGGAAAAGCTGAATTCAAGAGCACTTATTTTAAAAACATATCTTAATGCGAAGGCTTTAAATTCTGGTGCATGTTTAACAAAAGTAGACATATTGTGACTTACAAGTATAGAAGATCCACGTCTTTCACCAACTTCTCTGACATATCCAGTAACAAATGACAATCCGGAATTGTTAAAATATTTTCTGTTTTCGACTCCCATCCAATGTACTGTTAAAAGCAAAATTTTAGGAGTACTTGGAAATTTTGACAGAAAAATATTACCTCCTCCATTTTATTTAAGGCTCCTTGGATGTTGTATTGAAAAACAGAGATCATATCTAAAAAATTCACAAATTCACTATTACTATTTCCAGAGTTTTTTCCAATGGAGTACACGCACCACACCTTTTAATTCACCTTAATGAACGGTTCGTAATAATTATCGTATCATAACATGTGAAGTAAATAAATAATGACATTTATTTCCTCATATTTTTATACATGTAACTAAGAAATTACCTGACCACAATATCCAGTTAGCGTAGTAGAAACAAAATAAGAATAATTTTATAATAAAGTAGGAGTCTAGTAGTTAAAATTGAAACAAAGTAAAAGAGTTGCTGCCCATGGTGCCAGTAATCATATAATTAATAACTATAAAACAAAAGATATTGGTTATCAAGACAAGATGTATACACAAAATTATTACATTTAATCAAAAGCAAAATTAACACATAATTAGTATTATTTAGCACCAATACTCGATAATAGTGCTAATAAACAAACTAGAATAAAACAACACTCATAAAACTAATATCATTGTGATTCAGAATCCACTTGTTTAACGTTTGGAGAAATAATTAAGCCTTTGAATTTCTCTGATATTAATAGGCAAATTATTATAGAACTTAGGCGCTACTTAATTAAATGATTTTTGAAAGCATTTCTATTTACTCTAGGTACTTCATGTTTTTTTAAAATATTAAACGTAGAAAATAATTTCGTGAGGTCCTTATTTATCTTTGAATGATTTGTGAGTACCTCCATCACATATTAAACCATACTGTATTCTAGAATGAATTAATGGAAAATATAAAGTTCTAAGTAAGGATATTGAACAAAATTTTGTAAAATATAGAATGTTCTAATTGACAATCTAATTTTGCTGTTTAATTTAATAATATGATTTTCCCTAGATAGTCTTGGAAAGTTATTAAGTACTACTCCTAAATATGTAATACTTGATACTTTTACGATTACTTGGCAATCACATAGATCCGCTAGTGTGTGATAGTTATGGGAATGAAATTTCAGGGGAAGTGGAAAGTTAAAATCTATCAAGGAAAAATTAACGAACTTTGTTTTATCAACATTCACGTGCGTCTTATTTTGGATACACCAGGTACGTAGCAAAAGTAGATCACTTGAAATTAAATATTGTACTACATAGTGGCAGTTTGCAGTTACGGATATTTTACTCTTACTCTTTTACCTCCAAAATGTTTTACATAATCTAATCTACCAATAGATGACAATTATATTTAATTAATTATGTTATTTTTTTTTAAGGGTTTGTTACGAATGGATCAATATTTGCTAAGTTATTTTACAGACCAAAGACGGATTTATTCATCTCAAAATATTATGCTATAAAATGTCAAGACAAATTATTTTCGTAGCAAATTCAGTGTTGTTCTTACTTACTCTTTATATCCCCAAATCTAGAAGGGGCACACATTCCAGACCTAAAGATTTCAGACCGATCAGCCTCATGTCTTTTCTATTAAAGACACTGGAGAGGTTGGTCGACAGGCATATGAGGGACGGGATATTGAGAGATAACCCGCTCGATACAAATCAACACGCATACATGGCTGGGAGATCTGCTAAGTCGGCTTTTCACAGACTCGTCACGAGAGTCGAGGAGACGATTCGGCAGAAGGAGCTAGCCATGAGTGTCTTCACGGACATAGAGGGGGCATTCAACAATGTCTCCCTGCAGTCTATGATCGCTGCTGTCGCTAGAACGAGCGCCAAGGGTACCATTACCAGATGGATTGAAGCCTACCTACGCAGCAGAATGGTTAAGGCAACACTGAACGAAGCGACGGTTCAGGTTGTAGTCGGAAGCGGCTGCCCCCAAGGGGGTGTCCTTTCCCCTCTCCTGTGGTCCCTGGTGGTTGATGACCTACTAAGGGTGCAGAACGGGATGGGGGTATATGCTGAGGCATACGCGGACAATGTGTGTATACTGGGCATTGGTAAGTTTGCCAGTACGGTGTCGGACATCGTCCAGGCTGCCTTGAGATTCCTAGAAAGGTGGTGTAGGGACAAGGGCCTCTCTGTTAATCCTAACAAGACAGAACTTGTACTTTTCACTAGGAAGAAGAGGCTGGATGGCCTATACATGCCCACTATGGGAAATATGGTGCTAAGAGCTACAGGGTCGGTTAAGTATCTAGGGGTAATCCTGGACGCTAAACTGAACTGGCTCAAGCACCTTCAGGAGAAAGCCAGGAAGTTCAGAATGGCTTTTTGGGCTTGTCGGAGGGCCATTGGGACAACGTGGGGTCTTAAACCAAAGATGGTTTACTGGCTATACACGAGTGTACTTCAGCCCTCCTTATGTTATGCAGGATGTGTCTGGTGGCCGGCCATGGCACAGAACAGTGGAAGGCTAACACTAGATAGATGTCAGAGAATGGCGTGCCTGGGAATTACAGGCACAATCAGAACAACCCCATTGGCGGCGATGGAAGTCCTCACTGGGCTCCGCCCAATGGATCTGTTTGTAAAAGGGAAGGCTTATAAAACGGCCTTTAGAATAAGGACGACTGGTGGCTGGTTGGCTGGCCAACCAGGACTCCATGGTGAAATACTATCTAGGGACATTGGTCTGGACCCGTTGCTTTCGATGGGAACAGACTCAATGATACCTAGGTACAGAATTGACAGGCAGGTCAGAGCCTTCCTTCCAAGCAGAGATAATTGGATGAGGAGTACCGAGCTTGCACAAGTCAAAGGAAGCGTCTGGTATACGGACGGCTCACTCATAGAAGGAGGCGCGGGCGCTGGAGTGTACGGGAGGGGGATACGGAAAGTTCTGTCTGTATCTCTGGGGGCCCATGCTACCGTCTTCCAGGCAGAGGTGATGGCTATCATGACAGCCACACAAGAAGAAATGCGTCTAGGTGGCTTCGGAGGAGTAGTTTCCATCAGCTTGGACAGCCAGGCGGCGATAAAGGCGATCATGGTGCCACGTACCAGCTCTAAGTTGGTATGGAAGTGCCAGGGGATCCTGGAGACTCTTTGCTAGTGTAAACGGGTGAGACTCATATGGGTCCCTGGGCATGCTGGCATTGATGGAAATGAGAGAGCTAATGCATTGGCCAGGAGAGGGGCAAAATGCCCTCTGCTGGGACCGGAGCCGGCACGTGGTATTCCTTTTCAAAAGGTAAAAAGAAGAATTGACAGGTGGACCTCTGAGGAATACGCTGGCAGATGGAGGACCGAATCAGGGCTCAGGCAGTCTCGTGCACTTATCCAAGGACGGGATCGCAGGTACAGCAGAGATCTGCTGAGCTGTAACCGGGCCAAGGTGAGGGCGGTTACGGGAATGCTGACCAGACACAATCTTCACAGACATATGAAGATAATGGGCTTAACAGAGGACTCCACATGTAGGCTCTGTGAGGAGGATGAGGAGAGCTCCATACACATCCTCTGTCATTGTGGAGCTCTCTCATCTCTTAAGTATAGGACTCTGGGTGTCGCTTTTCTGGAACCAGAGGACATTAGAATGGCTACACTCGGGGAAATCATGTCCTTCATAAGGGGGACTGGTCTCTTGTGACACTGTTGTCAGGCTCGGGGCGCAAAGGGCCATAGAGTCTAGGCGCGGTGGGCCTGGTGACAGGACCACAATCCGGTGTATCTAACTAACTAACTACTTACTCTTTATGTTGTAGCGATAAGATATAGAAAATCCAACTTTCATTTTTTCACCCCAATCCAAATAAAATGCACATTTAGCGTTAATTAATTCAGTCTGTTGAGGGTTAGTATCTAGAACCATAAAACAGTATCCTGTAGTTAAGTGTGAG
Source organism: Stictocephala bisonia (assembly GCA_035578905.1). Lineage (NCBI taxonomy): Eukaryota > Metazoa > Arthropoda > Insecta > Hemiptera > Membracidae > Stictocephala > Stictocephala bisonia. The sequence continues at coordinate 2,654,804 of JAQJVL010000050.1, forward strand.
GAAGATGGAGAGAAGCTGACCTCACAATACCTTACCGATAAAAAGATATATAGCTAGGTACCTCATGCCATGTGTGTGCAAGGTAACAGGGTTGTGACTGACATTTTTGTCCCTATTCCTACATTGAATGTATTAGAATAGGGTTTTGTTAACGAGTAAATTGTAAAAGTTGTCGAAGCAGTAATTTTACAAGAAATGAATGCACAGAACTAATTTACCAACTTTTTTTATATAAAGATTCAAAATAATGTAGTATTTTCAAAGCTTAGTGTAATACCCCTGGTACTCTGCGAGGTGGTGAAGTGCGGTGATGGTCACAAGAGGAAACTATAGTATGAGCCATATCACATGATGCAATTACAAATAATTTATATTAATTATCAATATTAATTTCCAGTAGGCTGTAAGTAAATCTTTTCAACCCATAGTATTGTTGTATATTACCACAAATCCTTTTTATAAATTAAAAGAAACATGTCTTATGTATGTGGGGGTAGGTTCGACCTGTGTATAAGCGCCAACAAGAAAGTTTTGACCGCATTCTCAAGTGCATCACTCACCTCATATATCTGCTTGTGGAGACTAGTCGAAGTCCAGAACAGCAAGCTCGTGTTCAAGATTGTGTTCGAGCTCTCGTCTGGTCCTGTCCACGGTCTGCAACAACTGGTGATACACTGCTTCATCTTTGTGTTTCAAGGCTCAACACCATTAAGAGTAGTTACTTTAGTGATGACAACCAGGTAACATTTATTACGAAAAATAAAATTTAGTACCTTACTAAATTATTTAAGGGGTTAGGTCTGATACTAATTGCTGAAAAGTGTAATGAAATTTTCAGAAAGCCACGATTCATATGATAAATTTAGAGTTAAACAAAATCACTACAGACTGAAAAAACTTAATTTTCATAGTTCATCTTTGAACTGAGCACAAGTAATTACATTCTTTGTTTATGACAGCTAAAAAATAAATATATTAACATAATTATTTCTCCCTCAGAAGAAATACTAAATTGTATTTAAGTAACAAATTGATACAAACTGCTGTAATGTCCTACCCTTAGTGTATCTAGTGTATAATTCATAAAATGTATTCCTTCCTACCATCTTAGAAAAAATTCTATAGTGGAAACAAGGTCGGCCATAAATGGCCATAGGATATGTTTTATACCATCTTAGCACAATATAAGTCCCCCAGTCAAATCGTCACACCAACTCCATAAACACAACCAGCAAACAACACCCAATTTCGATAACTGTCTTTGTTACTTGATTAAGAAAACTTTACTTCAAGAATACAAGCGGAGTGTCCCATTGTATTAACATAATAAAAAAATGTGCCTTTTAAGGGAATAATTTTCAAGTATGATACAATCTTATACTTAGAGTGACTGTTGAGAAAAACAGATCGTAACCATCAACAGTTTTAATTAACACATCTAGATGTACCTTCTTCATACTGTCATTGACTATAAAATCAAACTGGCCAAGCCAATGTTTTTCTTGTAGACGTGCGCATGTGCTGCTATTTATGTTGTTTCGTTTCAACTGTTTGGATGACTATTTGGCGTACTATTAGCTCAGCTACTAGTCACTTTAGTGTGTGTTGGAGAGAGACAGAGAGTGGGATGAAAAGAGATGGAGACCGCAGACGCTATTTGTGGAACACCTAGCTAAATTAATTTCACCAAACAGAAAACCCGGCTTCACGGAACCCATAAGAGTTGGCATTATTCTTTTTTCTCTAGTCAATGGTTCAATCCAAATAAATCTGCTTTTGGGCCTAAATGCATGCCTAAATTTGACCTGAACTGACTCAGCCATGGGTCACGAAAGGTTGATTTAGAGTGCAAAATTTAAATGTTATGCCATACTAGAACACGAGGTTTCTTGAAAAAGTATCGGACCTTCTGTCCTCCCGCGTAAACAAATGAAACGCTGATGGCCAAGTGTAGTTGGAATGTGGAGGGGACTATTATGTTAGTGTGTGTATGCATTGTTTCGTGTCATGACAAAGTTTCAGTCGCTGGCAGTCAGCCGAGTAGTGTAGACCTGTCTGTTTGTGCTCGGTGGTTTTTATCAAGTTATATAATGACAGAAAAACTTGAGCAACGTTACTGCATTAAATTTTGCCAAAAGCTTTGGCGATTCGCAAGTGGAAACAATTCACAAGAATCAACAGGCTTTTGGAGAGTCTGCCATGAGCAGTACTCGAATAAAAGAGTGGTTCAATCGATAAAAAAATGGTCAATCGTCAGTGGAAAGTGATTCATGTTCAGGCAGGCCATCGAAAGCCAGAATGAGAATGTTATTGAACAAGTGCAAACTTAAGGTACCGAGGACCGTCATCTTACAGTCCGAGAACTAGCAGAAGAATTGGATTCAGCATTGAGTCAATAAATTCGATTTTAACTGAGGATTTGAAAATTAGAAGAGTGTCAGCAAAATATGTTCCAAAGTTGCTGACAATGGAGACAAAATAAACTTCACCTTGAAATTCCACAAGACATGCTGGACAGTGCAAACAGTAACCCTGACTTCCTGAACACAGTGCTCACTGGTGATGAATCCTGGATACAACCCGGAAACCAAGATGCAATCATCGCAGTGGAGTGGAAACATGTGGGGAATATCTCCCCAATATCAAAAAAGCATGGCAAGTTCGCAGTCAAGTCAAGGTCATGTTGACAGTCTTCTTTGACTCCAGCGGAGTTGTACATTATGAGTACGCACCACATGGCCAAACCATCACAAAAGAATACTGTCTTGAGGTTCTTCATCACCTACTTGATGCTGTGCGGCACAAATGACCGAATCTGTGGGCAAAAAAAAAAAACTTGGCAGCTCCATCACGACAATGCACCTGCCCACTCTGTTCATCTAATTCAAAGTTTTCTGGCTAAAAACAACACTCCTCTGGTTCGCCAAGCTCCATGCTCCCTCGAAATGGTTCCCTGCAACTTTTGGCTACTTCATAAGCTAAAAATGCCCCTGAAAGGAACTCGATTTCAAGAAAGAGAAGACATTATACAGAATATGTTGGCAGAGCTTAACAGCATTCCAAAAGATGCCTTCCAGAAATGTTTTGAACAGTGGCAGAAGCGCTAGGGGAAGTGAGTACATCACCAAGGAGACTACTATGAAGGGGATTAAAAGTTTGTAGCTGTAGTTCAAAAAACGCAATTTTAATAACAAAGATCTGATACATTTTAAACAGCCCTCGTAGTCTAAAATTACAGCTCTATCATTTTATAATTATTTTAGATATTACCAACATTAATTTCAAATTCAACAGTAATGATCAACTGTTATTGTATGATGTAGTCATTGGTTGTCAGATCCTTTGCAGTTGTTATGTATCATGAACCAGCCAACAAAATACTTAGTTCATGTCCTTTGTTGACCACCAAAGTCTTTTACAGATGATCTTCCCAAAATAATTCAAACTTCTTTTCTCACCATACATTTCTAAACGATTGGTTTAAACTTCAAAAATTGTCTTGTTAATTCCTATAGTATCAGGACCTAGATTATAAATTTTGATTACCTTAAGTGCTTTAAGACTATGATATGTTTTCTTCTGTTTACATATTTACAAGTTTTTGCGCTGTTGACACTCAATACTATTCACACTCACGACGTACGTAGTTTGCATCATTGCTATGTGGTCGGTGCGAAGCATGGCGCAGCGCAGACGACCAGACCGTTGCTGTGAGGGTGGAAGGTTGGAGTGTTTATCAGCTGGTGGGTCGGTTGGCTTTTGTTACTGGTGCGAGGAATCTCTTTTGTTTGAGGAAATTTGTTGCAACTTCCCTGGTTTGTCTCTGTTTTCTAGGCGTTGGATGGTTTCAAAGGTAATATATTTTTTTAAATCATCTGTTTATTTAGTAAATTTTCTTTGCCATTGGTTGTAATGTGTTTAAAAATGTCTAAGCTTTCATGTACTTTAGCCAATTGTTTGTTGTTTAAACTAACAAAAATATTTGAAAAAGCAGGATATCAAGTAGCCCATAAAGTTAAAGAAAACCAATCTCAATGTACAATACTTAACCGCAGCAAAATACGGAATTAAACCCATTGTGGATTAAAGTCGTAGCCTTCACATTCCACGCCGAGTGGACTGATAGCTGAAGTCCTGATGTTGAAGTCGTGGAACTTTATGTGTAGAGTTGCGTCACTCGGCCCTCAGCCCTCGGGGTCAATGTTATCACTTTACAATACACTCATATGTTTTTAGGTGCTTATTTGTTATTCTCCTTATCTTATCTTTGTTACCGTTTCCAGTTGTCTCAACTACTTGATATTAGTTTGGGGAATTTAGTCTTTGCATTCGGTCTTATTGTTTTGTCGTGTGCGTGATTTCCAGTAAAATGGAGGATAAATTGCGATTATCCGAATTAGATAGACTACTAATATGGTCAATGTAATGTTTTTGTAGTGTAAATAATAACAAAACGTGTAGAATTTGTAAGTGGCGCTAGGCCGGCAGGGCAGGTGTAGTGCCATGTTGGGAATTTAGTTCGTAATAATAATAATTCTTTACTGTCACAAGAGTTACGTTTACAAATAAATAGCATTGCTATTCAAACAGGTGACATTGTCAAGAGAACAACAGATACAATAATAGTCAAAGGTATCGATGTTATACCTAAAGTAAACTAAACTGAAATGATAAATAATGATAATACAAGTGTTAATAACAGAAATTATTTCAAAAATTCCTCTAAACTATAATAAGAATTATCTAAAAGATAATCAGTAAGGCAGCTTTGAACTTATTAGTTTTTATTTTATTCTTTAAATTTCAAGGTCAATTATTGAAAAATTGTTTTCCCATGTACATTGGTGTTTTTTCTAATAACTTCAGACGGTGTCTTGGATACTGGAAATCCTCTTTATACCTTGTGCTATAATTGTGTCTCAAGTTATCACCAATCAACTGATCATATTTTGATTGAACCATTAGTAGGATTTTGATTATGTTAGATCTTTAATTATTGGTTTACAAAAAGATTGTATATAACACCAATAACTTTGAATATTATTGTGTCTGCTGTTCTCTTTACAATGTCACCTGTTTGAATAGAAAAGGCCGCTAGGGGCGCATAGTGTGTACATGGGAACATCGCTCCAAAGTTTTGTGATCTTTATATCAAGTTTTAGTGACAGTACAATTACCGTGAACTATGAATCGGAGCATTTATATCTCAATACACGTTAAAGTGAATTGGACATAGTGACTTTGCTGTAAATAATTACACACTTGCTGTTCACCTAACCTCCAAGCTAACAAAGTTGAACACGAGCATAGCAAAGACTTACAATAGCACTTACAAATAGCACTGTACGTACGTGTACGAGTGGGCAGGTGGGTCAATACCACTGTACGTATATAGGAGGGCCAGTTCCACCGTGATCACGTAAGATTGAGATAAGTTCAAAACAACATCCGCTTTGGTTTACGTACAGTGGTATTTACGAGGTCCCCCACTGGGTTTTGTGGAGTTTATTAACACACTTAAATTTTCATTGGGAATTTAATTTAAATTATTTTTCAAAGTAATGTAAGTAGTCCTGCTATGCTGATTTACTGGTTGACGTAACTTCCAGTAAATCTTATCACTGCCGTGGCTGAACTGATAGCGACACAGTCCCCTGTCCCATAGTACGTCAGATCCAATCTACCTGACGGCGATACTTTTTGCCACATATTTTAAACAAGACTTTAAAGTTTTAAACCTATTTTCAACTGTCAATTATTTTATTTATTTTTTTTTTTTTTTGTAATAAATATTGTTATTTATTAAAGACTGCATACATTTGTACTAGCCACATAATTTATGCATATGTGGCTCAGATGTCTTTTAGTATTGAGAACACTAAGACTGGCAAGCTTTTTATTGTATACAATAATATAAAATATAGACAGCAGAGGGTTCCGAGAAACGGTACAGTTTAGTGGAGCTGTTTGGGTAAATCGTGTAATGTAACTATAAAAACAGAGGATAACAATTCTAGCTGTTTGTAATGGTAAACACAGTGGGGATCATCCGGTCACCATGCGTAGGCTGTCTTCAACACTGCCTCGACCTCCATCTCCAGCACTGACACTGCCCATGTACCTCAACCTGACACACCACCACCAGCCCACTTATCATTTGACTTGTCTCCAAAAGGCACTCCACCATCTACACTGACCTGCTCTACACCTTACCCTGAAGTGACACACTCCCTCAATCCTACCATCAACCTTGTTCTTCACCCAGCCCAGGAAATCTCTTACTTGAAATAAGAGATAGATCGTCTTAAAAATGATTACAACGTTTTGCTGGATCACAGTGTGGATTCAGATACCCGACTGTTGAAGTTTACCAATCAAATCATCACGAGGAACACATCGTTGCAAGTAATGAACCACCCTTCTATGGTGGATTGTGGCATTCAGTGTGAGCTGTCTCCAACCTTCAAGCATAGTGTTGTGAGCCAAATGTTCAGTGTGACTTGCTTCAACCTAAACAACACTCTGCTGTAATACATCATTTAGACAATAAACTATTGAATAGCCTTAGGACTACTATACAGGTCCTGCAAGCAGATAATGATTGTTTGCACTCTGAGCTAAGAAATTGCTCGTGTAAGCATATTCATGAGCAGCCATGGTCAATCAAAATAAATCGGACTCAAAAAAACACATCAGACCAGCTGGAAAGCATAATAAAAAAGAAATTCAGTCTACTAATAACTAAATACCATCTGTGCCAGAATGTAGTGTAACAAGTAATAATAAATACATCTATTTGGCGGAGATGAATGAAGAAACTTTATTTGGGAGTTTAAATAACTGTGAGGTACTGTCTACTTCAAACTGTGAAGTAAATAAATCCAGAGCGACGCTCAATAATAGGATCAACAATCAAGTGGAAAGAATAAAACATAATAATAAGAAAAATGTAAAACTGGTCCAACACAATTTAAAACAAACATAAATACAGATACCCAAAGAAAACTGTCAATAGTGCCTAACAGTCAGGGTAGAGATTTGGCTAAATATTTGGGACAATTTAACAGGCCATCAGATGTCGGTCCAGCTTTTCTGAACCCTGGAAAAGACCCTGAATGAGTGTAAAGTTACCGCCCAATATCTCTTAGTGTTTGTTATAAGCTGCTGGAAAGACTGCTATACAATAGAATATCACCCATTCTTGATTCTAATGTTCCAATTGAGCAGGCTGGTTTTCGTCCTGGCCAAAGTTGTAGCGACCAGATCCTAGCTCTGACATCATTTATTGAGAATGGGTTTGAAAAGAAGTTAAAAACATCTGCAGCTTTTTTTTATCTCACAGCAGCTTATGTCACAGTGGTTTGTTGCTAAAGTTCTACAGCCTCCTTCCTTGTCCCTTTCTTTTGCGACTTTTGAAGTTAATGCTTAGTGCCAGGCTAATAAATGTATATCTCGGTCGTGAAGAAAGCTAGCTTTTTTAGATAGTTGAAGGATGGTCTGCCACAGGGGTCTGTTCTTACTCCAATTTTGTTCAACGTGTATACCGCTGACATCCCAATAACAAAGTCTAGAAAGTTTATATATGCAGATGATATTGCTTTAGCTTGCCAACATAAGGACTTCTCAGCTACTGAAAAAAATACTCACAAGTGACCTAGCAGCCCTCAAAGGATATTTTAGAACCTGGAAACTAAATCCTAACCCCTCAAAAACCGAAATAACAGACTGGCTCATCGAGAACTGAACATCCTTCTAAGTGGTGTAAAACTCCATCATAATGATCATCCATTATGATAGACTTACTTTAAATATAGACTCCTCACTTAAAATACAATCCTTAATAAAATCTACTATTACTTTATATTTTAGGCTATCTCTTATTAAGATGCAGGAGCCTCCATGACCGCCTTTCTTCCTGTATTAAAACGTTGCCAATGTGTATTTTGGGGTACTATTTAATAATGAAATGTTTTCCTGTTCAAGCCAATGGTCATTGAAACAGACAATCTGCATGTTAAGAGTTTTCTAAAATTAACTCTAAATATTTTTTTAGTCAATTATTCCTCTTTGAATATTTAAGTGCATAATCCAATTAAATTTGTTGCCTAACTTTAAATTTTTACAGACTGGCCAGAAGTCCTTATTTGTATTACAGTGGTATAATACAAAATTATGATAATTTTTACATGTTGTACAACAGTTTTTCTTACTAGATAGATGTGCACTCAACTCTCTAAAAAAAAAGGCTCTAAGGTACTTGATATAGCAGGTGATGGAACAGAAGTCTATCCTATGAAGGCACTGTCATCACTAGGAGGAGAACAATTTCTGTAACTTTGGGAAGACACCTCACTTTCACACCCATTGACTTTATAGCAGGTGATGGAACAGAAGTCTATCCTATGAAGCAGGGATACTCACTACGCGGCCCTCGGGCCGCATGCGGCCCTTAACACAATTTTTTGTGGCCCTTAAAATTGTTTAGAACTGCAATGATTTATTATAGTGACAACCATTTTGGTATTTTTATAAGCCAACAAACATTTCAGAATTGTTTGTCTTTGTTATAATGCATTAGATACTAAATAGCAGAGAGACAGACGAAATGCAAGTTAGAAAACATAAGAAAAAACTGTTCATATATGTACTTGTGGCCCTTAGATTATTTTGAGAAAAGTAATAAGGCTCTTCATGAAATCCTAGTGAGAAACCCTGCTATGAAGGCACTGTCATCACTAGGAGGAGAACAATTTCTGTAACTTTGGGAAGACACCTCACTTTCACACCCATTGACTTTATTACCCCCCACCCCCACAACACTGGACACATCAGCTGTTGGTGTGTAGTGCTCAGGCAGCAGGGTAGTGGCACTGGTGTCATCAGCAGCATTTTGCCAGATTGAGTTCGCATAGCTGAACATCCCTGGCATGATGCGGGAAGTAGGCGGCAAAGCAGGACTAGTAGGGGCAGAATTCTGGGGCTGATATTGGCTCGTCAAAGCTGCTGGCTTATCTGCAGTGTGAAAATGCAACTGAGGAGTCAAAATGAGATTGTTGAATCACACTCCCCATACTGTCACTGACTATTTTAACAGAAGAAGCTGATGCGCTGGATTGTAATAGCTTAGATGTTTTCCAATTTCTGACACCTGCAGAACCATTAGTCAGTGAATTATATTTCCCAGTATGAATTATCAAATCTTTTATTTTTGCAGCCACATGCCTCTTCCCTCTTTTGTTGATATGCATCCCATGTCTGGTGTGATAGCATCATTCCAGCAGATAGAGATCAAGGAAGGTGCACATAGAAGCGATATTGAGCCAACTTTCTAATACCTTTGTTAATATCTTTGATAATTTATGTTGATAGAACAATATTTGTATATTGCCCTAAAAGATTTAATTGCCCTTGAAGAAAACCTAGGTATGATTCTATAGATAATAGAATACTAGAGTTAAAAACATTATTTGCTATATTATTGCTACCTCCTATTAGAACAATTCAGCCACTCTTTGAGAACTTCTCAGAATCATTTGTAAGAATTTCCGATGACATTATTCTTTCCAATGGAGCCCCTGTCTGTCCATGGCCAAAAACATTATACTGATCTCCAACAGTGTTATGTAGATGAACACCTAATTCTCGACTCTGACTCTCTGCAAGAACAATTATTTGATCATGTTTGTGTTGCACTGACACATTATTTATTAATAGAGAGTTATAGTCTGGATAGATTTTTTTCTGGTGTAATGTGTTTTGTGTTTTCTCAGCTCCGCTAAAGGTTTATGGTGCTTCTCATCATTACAGAGCTCATTATAATGGTCCTTACTCTGTCAAAAGTTCATATCTGTTACTAATTGGCACCGTGTCTGCTTCAGCAGTAAGTCTGCGTGATTCCTTTAATTTCCTATTTTTGTAAGGGATAGTTATCATGGAATTGTCATCAGAACTATTTCTATTTGAATATAAGTGAGCTTGATCATTGCTTTTTCAGTTCTTGAAGTTGTAGTTTCCTGGATTAATTTTATATATAGCTTCTCTAAATTTTGCCAGTTTAAAATCTTGCAGGAAATCATCATCATCAGGGAAATATATTTTGCATAAATTATTGCTGATGCAATATGTAGGTTTCTTAGGGTGTGTACACCACAGTCAACTGAGCCAGGTGGCTGTTGCTTGCATGGCAGCTCAGTCACCATAGCCTCTGAGCAATTTCCAACATTAGCACTCAAAACATCAGCAAGCCCTCGAGCTGCTCCAGCATTAAACCCTTTCTAACGAGTCTAGGTGGTTAAATCTACTCTTCTGCTTGTCATATATTAATAAACTAATGTGACCCCCTGGTCCTCGGTCCCAGTGAATTAGCTATTACATAGTCATACTCACTAGTATCCAGTGTACAATACATCTCACAGCCCACATTGCTGTATTTTATCAATTGCGATTATGCTGCATTCCAACAATATGGTATTGTTGGAAATCTGAACTACATTTTTAGTATAAATATTTAGATCATCATCAGTAAGCCAGTCATGCAAAACATAAACCTCATTCTGGTCCCAACTAAAAGATGCCATGGGAATTCGTACATCTTTATTTTCCCTGACACTCGCAGTCAACATGCATGAAGTGGCGGGTGGGTGGTTGGACATATTAGGCGTGGTAGCCATAGCCTGAAACTGTTGGCCCACGGTAATTTTTCCGTACCGTTAGGCCACGCTACGCAATCCGCAATGGGTTAAAAACAAGAAAGGAGTTTATAATATAACATGTAACAATGATAAGCCAACCGAAACTCCTTTTAACAAACAGTTTATAGGCTACAACAATAGATGTATTTTTAAAAGATTTAAAGAACACAATTCAGCCCATCACAAAAACACTGAATCATTAGTAGCTAGACACTTAAAAATTAACAAATACCATAAAGTTAATTTTCTGAACTCAATTGAATATGTATAATAAACAAACAACAAACAATTGGTCAGTCTTCCGCCTTGACTGCAACAGTCCTGTCATCTGTGCTGCACCATGCATCACACTGACCACACACCAACTGCACCACGACAACGTACGTCGTGAGTGTCAATAGTGGAAAAAATTTGTGAATAATCATGTAAACAGCAAAAGACTTTCTGAGGATAGTGCACGATGCACCAACATAAGTATTGAAGAGAGAAGAAAACATCTCAAGATCTTGAGGCTTTTAAGGTGATAAAATTGAAAAATTGTCATTTTACTTTATAAACTAAGAGGGGCCACGTGCTCAACCCTGCCTTGTGTGACTACAGCCTTGTCAAAGAGTGGTAGATGGTCATTAGCTGATCAAAAAAATTACCCTTCTGTTTCCAGTAGTTACATATTAAATGTGATATTTGTTCTATCGTTGTTACTATTGTTGAAAACACAAATAACCTGAAATTAATTGGGTATGTTCACCAATATTTTTTTATAGTATTATTAGTTTAGGGATTGATTTTTGATGTTGTTTCAGCTAATTTTCCCAAACATGAAGGTGATTAAGTTACTTTTGGAGTGTGGTGCTCCTGTTAATGCAAGGAACGAATCTAAGTCTACCCCTTTACATGTTGCAGCAAATCCCTATAATTTTTATGCACCTGTGAGTATTTAAGATGAATGATTTAGGCTTAAAATATTGTGATTAAATTCCATTACTTAGCAATTTATGTAAATAAGGTTGAAATTGTAATGAATGATGGCCATAGTTGTAATTTTTTGTACGAAGATAACCCACATTTATTCATTTGTATGTAAGTTATAGTAAGTAACTATTGAAAGCTGTTATATTGTTTTAAGAAAAGATAAATAAGATGGGGAAATCAATATTTAGTCAAATAGATGAATGATCTATGACAAACACGATCTTGATTTGTTCCAACTAGTTCTTAACCCATTCCCCTACTTTGACGGAACCATTCCGCGTCGCCGATAAGGGGCCCAGCTATACAATGACAGAACAGTTCCGCGACTGAAATAGTATGTTTGTTTCGTAACAGGTAGCAGCACTAATCAGTCTGTTTCGTTCCTATGGTTCCGTACTGAGTTTACCTTGTTGTTGCTTTTATTTTATGAGCTGTGGAGAACGTTAGAAGTCAGCTGTTAATGACGTCACCTGTTAGTGTGCCTAGCCAAACCAGTGTAGTTGTTTGTAAACAATCATGGCCGATCGTGCGTTGCGAAATAGTGAAATAGATCAGTATATTGGTGATTTAGATGATACTTTATTGAGTGATGAAGATATTGGGGCTTGTGACCGTATAACAAGAGAACAGTTATTATCAAGTGACGATGAATATTCCAATGAGGAACATACTGTCACTGACAACAGGCCTACAACTGCTACGGTAAATAACATTGTTCAAGGTAGGCCTACGCCTAATATTGATACTATTAGTGATACATCGGACGATGAAGTGATAAATATAGTAAACCAAGATAGGCGTACTACTCCTAGTATTGATAATGTGCAAAACATAATTGAATTAGTTGCCTTAGGGAGATTAAGACAGTTAGAAACTCAATTTATTTGGGAAGAAGCTCCAAATGAACCAGAACATTTTGTCTTTCATGGGGAGAATATTGGGGTCAATGTACCTGATTCTGAACATCTAAATTCAGAACTAAAAGTATTTTTACAGTTTTGTAATTATGATTTTTTTGAAAAAAATAGCTGTGGAAACTAACAGATATGCACAAAAATGTTTATCAGATCCAAACCGTAAAAAGCTAAAAGATGACAGTAATTGGGTGGATGTAACCACAGATGATATTCAGGCCTTTTTAGCAATCACAATACTTATGAGTGTAATAAAAAAGCCTACGCTTCAATCTTACTGGTCTAAAAGAAAAGTAATTGAAACAAAGATTTTTACAGAGGTTATGTCCCTAAAACGATTCCAGATTATTATGCGTTTTCTGCATTTTAGTAATGATGAGGAAACTAATGCTTCAGATAAGCTAAAAAAGATTAGGCCTATTATTTCTTATTTTGAAAAGAAGTTTTTAGAAAATTACACCCCAGATCAAAACATGTCCGTAGATGAAAGCCTTATGAAATTCCGGGGTAGACTATCTTATATCCAATTCAACAGAACCAAGCGAGCCCGATTTGGAATTAAATATTTCAAGTTATGTGAATCAAATTCTGGCTATTGTTCTGCATTTGAAATTTACACAGGGAAACTGACACACCAAAGGAAGTGTTAGTAAGTGAAGAAATAGTGTTGAAAATAATGAAACCCTTTTTGAATAAGGGCTACATATTACATATTGATAACTGGTATTCATCACCACAGCTTTACCATAAATTGTTAGAGAGCATGACTTATGCAGTAGGGACGGTAAAGATGAATAGGAAACATATGCCTACCCACTTGAATCATACTCAGTTACAAACAGGGGAAGCAACATGTTGCAGTAGCAATGGTATTTTAGCAGTTAGATGGATGGATCGGAAAACAGTCAATGTTATAACTACAAGACACAGTGATATTGAATTTCAACCTACAGGAAAACGGTCCAGACCTATCAGAAATACCCCTAGCTTGGAAATTTGTAAGCCTCAGGCAATAATAGATTATAACAGTGGTATGCTGGCAGTTGACATACAAGATCAGGTGCTTGCTTATAATCCAGTTATGAGGTGTTACTCTAAAGGCTACAAAAAGATATTTTTTTATTTATTTGAGATGGCTTTATTCAACTCTTATGTGGTATTTACCCAACTTAGTGGAAAAGATCAGCAATTTTCAGACTACAAAACCAACATTGCAGAACAAATTCTACAGACCGCATTGTTACCACCCAAAATTGGAAAAGGACGACCGTCACATACAAACCCTTTGCGTCTACAAGGAAGACATTTTCCAATGACAATACCTGCCTCTGAAAAAAAAGAATTGTTGGTTAAAAAATAGTAGGTGAATGGGTTAAATATTATCTTTCGGTTTGATACAATATAAAGTATTCAATTTCTATTTAACGTATGTTTTATTTCCGGAAAATACAGCAAACTGGTATTTCAGAAAATAATTAAATAATAAAGGAGTGTATTTTCTCAAACTAAAATTTTAAATAATAGTAACTCAATTTTGTTAATAACTAAATAGTGTTTGTTTGTGATAACCCTCCACTTTCATGCTAGGCCTGTATATTTTAAAATCTAATCTAAATAGAACATAAAACTACATAAATATATTAAAAATTATGAAATAAAAAACTGACAACCTGGCTTTAAAAAAAGATAAATTCAAGAAGTTTCATTACCAACAAAACTGCCAAATATAATTTTATCACATAGGATAATTTAAGTAGAACAATATTCATAACTTGTATTATAAACATAATGTAATTTACTATGTAAATACTTTTTAAAAAATAAGGAATTGATTAGAAACCCTTCAAGAAAAGAGCGGGCAATCAGTCGCTCGCACGATCTTAAACAAAATAAGATAATGTAGGTTATCGATAGCCCACATGTGACCATGTAAAAAAGATGATGAGAGAGACTCGTCATCTGCTTGTAATTTTGTCAATTTTATGTACAAAGTTATTATAAAACTAATACAATCGATTTATCTTTGAACAAAACATAACCTACTACATTTTCCAATAATTTATCATCAATGGCAGCACTGAATTAAGAAGATAGATGACAAAATAAAGTGTTTATCACCAGCTGTTTTCATGCCGTATCACTCCGTCATATAGCCAGTCTAATAAATGTGTGATTTCTTTAGGTCTGTATTTTGGTTATTGTATTGTTTTTAATTAGTTATTTAGTGTTTTTCTATAAGCTAGTGAAGTATACTTATTTAACTGGTTTCTATTTGTGTACAACTATGGATACAAATCTTGAAATAGAAAATTTTACATTTGTCTCATATATTTCTTTATTATTAGGTCACACTTGATGGAAATTGGTACTTTTATAAAACAATATATTGGCAACAGAAAGAACAGGTAAAATATTTATAGGTATGTTGTTATTAGAAAGTGAAACATGAAAATCTTGGTAAATTTTATACATTATTGTCAGAGGTTATCAGGGGTTCCAGATATCTCAGGGCCGGTTATGCCAGGTTTTACTTTTGGGGTGAGAGACGGACTGCACCCCAATAAATTAGGAGTTTCAATATTTAGTAAAATAATGTCAAAGGTGTACACACTCAACAAGCAGACATTTTATTGAGAAGAAATCTCTGGTAAAGATGCAACTTTATATCCAAGAGAATATTTCAGTGAAGTTAAGAAAGAGTGTGAAGTGATGATGAATGGGATGAAATCTCAGACAGTAACCTCATCACAACTGAGTTGAAGACTGAATAATTTTACCAACTAGCAACCCCAAAAGACACCGCAGTTTGTTATCTTTTTCAGTGGAAACACTGGAGGAGTTTCCACCACTGCTGACCCGCATCATAACAACAGCTGATATTCATAGCAGTAATTTTATGAATAATGAGTAGCAATAAAGATAAATTAATAATAAATAGTCAAGTATTTACAAACAAATCACATGTAAGTAATGTTAGTATGGATGGTGCATATAACCATAAACATTGTTTAACTACAAGCTACAAGTAGAAACTGTGAACGGTTAACAAATAATAAAACAAAAATGATGGATAGAGGTTTGGTTATATTCCAGAAAGTGTGAAGTAATGGTTGTCAGAAGGGACAGTATGCTGGACACACCTTTGTTACTGGAAGGAACTGCATTAAAGAAAGTGGACCAGTTTACATATTTAGGTTCAGTAACAGGATGCCAAATTCCCATCAAGGGCGCAGAAAGCACAGGGGCCTTTTGAATTACAGTATAGGAAAAATTAAATATTTCACTTTTTAATTAATATTTTTGTATGGGATCTTTAAAAAAGTGTTGAAAAATTGTAGTAATACACAGTAGTATTTTAAAAATTACAACATGATCTGGGCTTACAAGATAATGAAGTAAGTGGAAAGATGCGTTATGAACAAGGAAATTTCAATTGTCCTGATCCAGAAAGTTATTGGCAGCGCTTTTATCTGTTGTGCGTCAGATGCCCAGATAGCTATGTTGTCGCAGAAATTATGTTTGAACCCGAGTTCGAAGGTTGTTTACTAATAAACTAAGAGGGCTATGAAAAATCCAATTGCACCATTTTTTTGCTTGTTTAATTGTTTTACATTATGGCTATACATTATTACATTTATTTTTATCATAATGGTCAATAATTGTTATCCTAGTAGTACGGTAACTAAATAATTTCAGGAATTTTAACTAGTTTTCACTGTGCATGAACTTTTTTAACTAAAAAAAAACCGTTAACGTATCGAATTTTTATTTTATTACTTGGTTGAAAAGTCTGTTTCCTATAAGTTTTATAAATTTAAGAATTTTAACTTTTGTAGTAAAACGTGTCTTCTCAATTTCCTGAAACAAAGTTTTCTTGGCTTCTATAGGTCGTAAAATTAATTACTTGGTCATGTTGTAATCCTTATTGGAATGTGTAGTTACAATAAATTACTTTTATATGCTTAAGTAATGGAATTGGTTATAAATTGATTAAAATATAATTAAATATTTTTAATTTACCAATTTAAAATCACTGTATTTACTTACTCATGTAAAAGTAATGTATCCTAATTATACATTCTATAAGGATTACAACATGAGCAATTAATTTTACGACTTCTGGAAGAAGAAAACATTGTTTTAGGAAACTGAATAGAAGTTTTTTTCTTGAAAAGCTAAAATTTTGACATTTATAAACTTATAGAAAACAGTCCCGTCAACCGTATATTGAAATATAAATGCGATTCATTAACAAGTTTTTAAATAATAAAAGTGTAAAGTGACGCTCAGTGAAAACTAGTTCAAATTCCAGTACTGTTTTGTTCCTACTTATAACACATGAATGTCATATGATTAACCCATTGGCCTATTTTCACAGAACTGTTCCGTGATGGCTGATTTGGGCTCAAAATTGCTATATAGTATAATAATTTTTATTGATTTCAAAAAAATAGTACTCATTACATTTACAAACAATATGAGGAAGCCACTACATGGACTACTGCCTGTGGGTGATGGCTGAGTTCATTCAGTTCATGAATTATTAATAAATGCTAAATACTTAATACTAAAACAATTTATAATATGAATTAAAAACGTAATGAAACTAAAATCATTCTGAAGACATGTAAAATTACGTATGATAATGGAAACTATCATAAACTAAAAGTAAAATAGAGTTAAAGAGTTGAAGAAATGTCACTATCACTGCACACTCACCGGGCTGACCGTCATGTGAGGTACCCCGACCATAACAAATCATTGGAAGTATCCCTACCCAGCCCTAGTAACCATAATGTAATTTTTTCCTTAAAATATGTTTTACGATCAAAATCGATGGCTTTCATATCTTGAGGAAGATTATAAAACAAAATATGAGCCAAGTACATTGCATTTGTCGTATTGATTGATTTCGTTACACAGATGTATTTATGCCTATATTTACTTGGTGCCTGGTGGCATAAGGGTGATAAACGGTTTCATAAAAACTTTGGCATATTTGAAACTATACAAAAGCAAAACTTTAATGAACAATTGTTTAACATTAAATGTTTTAAAGAGATCATCTGACGGATATGCAATTGGATTTTTCAAAGCTGTTTTGAAAATTGCCTTCTACGTTATTAATAAAGGTTGAATATATGAAGAATATGCTCCTCTCCACAAGTAAGTAACAGCAAAGTATACTGTTCTTAATAACTTCAAATTAAGTATTCTAGACAAAACTTTAAACATATACACACACTGTCGTAGTTTAGAATTTAATAACTGTATATGCGTTGTCCAACTGAGTCTATTATCAAATATTACACCTAAGACTTATAGCTCTCCACCCTCTCAAGAGCCCCACAAGCACAAGTCACAGGACACACTTATAACACATAGTAGTCACATAGAGCTGCTAGTAGTCCCTAGGATCACTAGCAGCTCGCAGGGACACTGTCATATACTTAGTCTTACCCACATTCATGGTCAGCCGGTTCTAGTCAAACCACCGCTTGACAGTGAGCAACCCACATTCAGCATAATGGAAGGCCTCATCTCAGCTGTTGCCCTCAAACAACAGTATTGTCACTTACCGTATTGTCCGCATATAAATACATTTTACCTTTGTTTAAGTTTATTTTACAGATATTATTTATAATTATACACATCGAGAACAAATGAGGTCCAAGGGTACTATCCTGCCTAATAAGTTTGGCAATTCTCTTCAGTCTCAATTGAGTATGAAGCACCTGCCAGGCACAGTTTAGATGACGTTATCAATGAGTTTTTGCTTCTCTAAAAGCTAGGAGAGTTAAAATGTAAATAGCAAAAACAGTTAATGCAGTTTCTTGTCTTAGATATAAGGCACCAACACAACTTTGTGCATATTTAAAGGTGAATATGAATGACTAGCCGACAGCCCTTGCTTCACTATGGGATTATTCTCTGCGCTTGCTTACTTTTCCCTCATGGTTCCCTCTAAACCGTCACGTCAGTATAAAAGCTCAACCTGCTGCCGTTATTCAAGGCAACAAAGTTGGATGGTTTAGAAAACCCTTTAAGTCTTTAAGGGAATTTCAACACGGTTATCTCAATATTGCACATTTCCCAAACACATTTTACACGCAATTATTTAGAGAAAAAATATATAGAAAAAGTTTTATTGTAATAAACTCGTAATGTATCAGTAGGATAAATGTCAAACATACAAAATAAACTTATTTATTTATTTTTTAAAACAGCTGTTATTAATTTACTAAAATCAACCCAATATTATCCTTATGGAACATTTTTTAGGGGTGGTTTCTACCCCTTAGAAGTATTTTATCATGATGAAAATACTTTAGTTTTCCTATTTGGCCTACAAAGAACTTTTGTACCAAATTTCAGCTCTGAATATTACGGGAAGTGGAAGAAGTAGTGATGAGTGAGTGAGGGCTTTCTCTTCTATAGAGATTACATGAGTGTAGGATGAGTGTGGATGACCTGTGTGATTAGTTTTGTTACTAACTGAATTCGACTGTTACAAACAACTTTGTAACAGTCAAACTCATAGGTCTTGCATTGATACTTATTGAGGCCCCTACAAACTATACAACCATTGAGCAGTCCATTGCATGATTGAAATTGCATGGAGCCTACTACATACACTATGTGATGGCCTGTGCGATTCCCACGCCCTTCACAAACATTTCATGTATGTTTCATTATTTGTAGTGTTCAGTGACATACTGAATGTTGTTGTTGTTTAGGAACTCTGTAATTATTGTAGTTGGGTTTTGAATATTGACTTATCTAGTTTAACTTTTTTATTTTTCTAATTATTTTTTATAATGAATCGATCCAACAGTGTCTAAAATATGAAAAACTCTGTACTATTTTTGTACTCCTTAACCTTGATTTTGTGTCGTGAATGAGAACTTTTTTCTAAACTGGTCCGCAATTTGGTGATTTTCTTTTTAAAATTTTCTAACATTGCCCTTTTTTGTATCTACAAAGTAGTATTTTATTTGCTGCCTATCTCTTATCTCTATTAGAATATTCGTTACATTTTTTCTACAATGATGGTTCTTCTTTGTAATATTAAACAAATTCCAATATCAAAACAGTTCCTGACCTTCTATCTTCTCCATTCACTTCAATTTCTGTAGAACTTATGTCATTCGTTGGCTCTACAAAATGTGGATTTGAAAGTAACAGACGTGGTTTTTCTATGTTTCATTTAATTAAGTAAATAAATAATACACAGTAAAAAGAACCTCAGTAACACTTCTACGTAGCAGCAAGGTGGTAGGGAGTGGCAGTGGGGCCCGTGCAAGCGCAGTACCAAAACTTGATCGCAGCTCTCATCGAATCTGCCTTCCAGATTACGATTTAGCGCAGACGTCGCATGAAAATATTGACATGTTCATTCAACGTCAATGAATTGAACCGTCGTCTGTGTTAGCTCTAAAATTTCCTCCACACTATGCGATCATTATAAAGATATCGGAATTTTGCTAAGTCTGTTCGATGGTTGTATAGTCTATAGGGGGGCCTTTAGAGCCCCTGGGGCGGTAATAAAGATAGGCCTATGTGTTAATCAAAGACCCTAAGAATGCCCATGCAAAATTTCAGCGGGATGGGTCCAGTAGTTTTTGCATCTACAGACACCTAGGTAGACAGACACCTTTAGATTTTTATATAATAGCAAGATAGTTAACTTAATTACATATTCCATTTTGTTTTTTATTTTTGTTCTTCCAAAGTTCCAGTGCAATCCAAACCTTGTGTTCCTCCTTCAAACTGCATAGAATTTATAATTTCTATATTAATTTAAAAAGATCCTGTATTTTTAATTTAATAGTCATTAGTATATCTAAAACAAGCCACGTCCGGTCAAAATTTTTTTGGCTCCAAGGATTTTAAAATTTTTTCGAGCCAAAAAATTGACCACAAGAAATCGATTAGCACCGGTCTCAACTCTAGGAAAATTCTGATTTATGCCCCAGAGGCTCCTATACTCCCTGTGTGGGAATTATTTAACAATTTATTGTTTAGAAGACCATGTGTTTTGTTTATTTACTTGTCCATATGTGGTGGACATTTAATATTTTATTGTGTTTTGAACATGTATTTGTGTATAATCTATACTATTATATAAAAATTAAATGGTGTCTGTGTGTGTGTTACTCAATCACGCATAAACTACTGGACCCATTCAGCTGAAATTTTACATGGACATTCTTAGGGTTTCCGGTTAACACATAGGCCTATCTTTAATCAGCTGTTGGAATAAACAAGCAACTTAAAGTTCTGAAGCACGGTAACTAGAAAATACGATAGGTATCACAATGAGGCTGCGTAGTAGACTTGGCGTCACATGGGCGAAATCAGCTGATATGTTTATTCTATCAAATTCTGGTAACTAAATCTACCAATTACATAGAAGCAATAGTAACTAAAATAGAAAAGACAATAGGTATCACGACGAGCTGCACAGTAGACTGTGACGTCACATGGGCTAAATCAGCTGATTTGTTTATTCTATTAAATTCTGGTAACAATCTACCAATTACATAGAAACAACGGTAACTAAAATAGAAAAGACGGTAGGTATCACGACGAGCAGTTATCCCTTGTGGAGCTTACAACCAAAGGTCTCCATGCATGAAAGATGGCAAATGCACTAAAAAATGCCCAAGGGCTTTGATCGAAAACACTCAAACAGATGACAACAGTTATCCCATGTACCATAGAAGTAGACCAAATATTGGAGGATTCACGAGTCACATTAATATGACAATTGCAGGAAATGTTGCCGTGGAGATAGACAACCGCTGGATTGTCCCATATTGTTCCATTTGATTAAGATATTCCTTGCGCACATCAATGTTGAATACTGCAGCTCAGTTAAGGCCAGAAAGTACGTATGCAAATATATCCACAAGGGAAATGACCAAGCTGAATTTAACTTAGTGAGAGGTGCACAACCAAACAATCTAAGGGATGAGGTGACTATTTATCAATCAGGACGTTACTTAATTAGCAATGAGGCTGTTTGGAGCATTTTCGGCTTCCCGGTACATGATAGGTTCTTTTGGCTTACCTGAACCACATTTACCTGCTTGAATCAATGCTGAACTTCTTAAAGAAATGTCCTACAACATCAACGATATGCATATCCAAATACAGGACATGTTACCACAACTTCTACCTGAGCAACAAGTGGTTTTTGATACGATTTTACAAAGGATTGAGTGTGAAAAAGGAGCAATTATTTTCTTAGACGCTCCTGGGGGAACAGGCAACACTTTCCTCATCAATCTTATACTGGCTCAGAAGAGAAAAGAAAATTACATTGCTCTTGCGATTGCATCTTCTGGTATTGCGTTGACACTTCTACCTGGTGGACGAACTGCACATTCTGCATTAAAACTACCACTTAACCTCACTACTGCCTAAACTGCTCAATGTAATATAAGCAAGACCTCTGACCGAGCTGAAATCCTCCGACGTTGTAAATTACTGGTGTGGGATGAATGTACTATGTCTCACAAATGAGCCTTCGAGACACTAAATACAATACTTCAAGACATCATCAGAAACAGTCCAGATTTAATGGTTGGTTTAGTTGTTTTGTTGTCAGGTGATTTCAGACAAACATTACCACTTATCCTTGAAAAAGGAACTCCAGCAGACGAAATTAATGCATGCTTAAAAATGTCTGTGATATGGAGTCATATTGAGCAAGTTCACTTGACTCAAAACATGAGGGTATATCTTCATAACGACCATGATGCTGGCCAATTCTCTGATAATTTGCTCAAGATTGGCGATGGGAGCTTAATTACTGACCAGGAAAATAGGATTTCCTTCCCTGAAAACTTTTGGCACATGGTAGCTTCTGCTGAGGAGCTTATATGAAATGTGTTTCCCGACTTGCCAAACAACTACCAAGATGCCGAATGGTTGTCCTGAAGAGCAATTTTAGCCCCGAAAAATGATAATGTAAACCAAATTAACAGTAAAACTATAAGCATGAGTCACTGTGAAATAACATCTCATTCATCTATTTATTCAATTATGGAATAAGATCAGGCGGTTCATTACACATTAGTTGAGTTTTTCAACACCTTGGAACTGCCTGGTGTTCCTCCCCACAAGCTTGAATTAAAAGTGGGTATACCAATAATGCTACTTCAGCAAAAGGGGAAGAACCTATATCAACCTAAGCATTTCACGAACTAGTTTATCCATAGCATCTATGGTCGATTTCCCTTTTCTAAATCCATATTGAGACATGTTTAAAAAGCTATTTTTTTAAGAAACTGAAATTTGATCATAAACAAGAACTTCAATTAATTTTGAAAGAACCAGGACTACTGAAATCGGATGGTAACTATCCGGCTTATTCCTTGGACCTTTCTTATAAATTGGACAAACACGATGTTTTAAGAAAGCTGGGGAAATTACCCACATTTAGGCAGAGATTTATACAACTCTTCGATCAATAAAACTAGATATAATTTTCTTTAAAATGTTATTTGACAACCAGTAAATATCTTTAAATCAGTAAAAATATATCAGTAAAAAGCTTTCAGAGTTATTTAATCTCTGAGCTGCCTTGAAAACCTCCTCAGCTGTTACAGAGCTCAGATAAAAGTTATTAGTTACCGGAAAGGGCCTGGTTTTCTGTATTATGCCTAAACAACTTCCAGTAGAGCTACCAAGTGATCTTTTAATCTCAGAAACAGATTTGACAAAATAGTTATTATACATGTCAGGGGAATCAAAGTGTTGTGACAATTAATTGAAACTTGGTCGCTTTTACAGAGTGTCACTGGTCATAAAAGTTACGAAAAGTCATGAAAAGTAACAAATTTTTAAAGTCGGTCACGGATGTCACGAAAAGTCATGAAAATTGCTTCTATAATCACGATTTTTCTAGCGTTCCAAAGTGCTACTAGATAGAATTTGGGAGGCATTTGGAGTGAATTGATAAATTTGCTCAAAGCATACTGTGGCAAATAATTTCACCAAAAGTATTTTTGTTTCTTGTCGTTTTCATTGCGATGTTGTTCTAACCATAGTCTTTTCTATGATATAAATACCGTATTGAGGGTGCAGAGAACCAGCCAGCTCTTTGCCCACTCAAAATTATCATTCTTCTCTTTCCTCTATTCAGGAAAAAATAATGGTGTAATGTATTAATTAAGCACACAATGTTGGGCTTCTTTTAATAAATAGTGCTAGCCTACTTTAATCTGTTGTATTTTATCTATATTTGGTCTATTAAAGGTTAATAATGGTATCATTAATTTAGTAGAATATGGCTTGAAATAATGCGATGTTATAACGAACCGTATTCACCATTATTTGGGTGATGAATTTTCGTGTTGTAAGGTCATGAAAAGTCATGAATTTTCATTTCTATTTGGCAGTAGACACCCTGTTTTAATAACATCCCAAGCTGCCTTGACTTTATTATTGCTATTTTCAATGTACTTCACATTGTGAGCCAACTTAGCCTCTTTAATGGCAAGCTTGTATTGTTTTTTAAGATGAGAAAATGTATTTAGGATAATATCAGTTTTAAAATTATTAACTGAGTAATTCAAAACTAATAGCCTACTTTTCATACAAGCTAGCTCATTTGTATACCATGACTGTTTGGGCTTATTACAATTATTTACCTTTACAGATTAAATTTTAAGCAGGTCCTTTATATTATTGATCAAAATATTGTGAAAACATTCTCTGTAATAAAAAACAGGCCTATTCATATTAGCCCTATAAAAATTCTCCCAGTCATAACAACTTAAGTTTTCAAATAATTTATGAATGGCTGATTTTGGTAAAAACATTTTTGAAGAACCTTCATTGTTAATCCCATATCTGCCTATAGCGAGATGTTCATCTTGACAACCTTTTTAATATCTATAATTAGGCCATGATGGTCAGAAAAGGGAAAAATGAAAATGTCATAAGGCACAGTAATTAAGTTAGGTTGACTGTTGATAAATACATAGTCTAGTAAATATTTACCTCTAGTAGGCCTATTGTTTAGACAATAGATATTTTGCTGTCTCAAAATATTAAGAAAATCTTTCACTGTTTGCTTTTGTGTTATTATATCAAAGTTTATGTTAATATTACCACTAATCATGACAGTGTAATCAGACCACTTACCAGCAAATTCAATAAAATTTTCAAGAGCCCCTAGGAAAATGTCTGGATCACCTGCTGTTGAATAATACAGTGATACAACCATTATCCTAAGTTCATCAATTAAAATGGCAGATACTTCAAAATGTAATTCTATACAAAATTCACTAACATCACACGGTCTAAATAGAATTGAATACTGGACAAAAATTAACGTTCTGCCTCTTATATGTTTAGTCCTACTAAATGCTGTGACACAATTAAAGCCAGAAGGATATGATAACATTTGAATCTAGCGAATGCTCGGGAATACAGATTACGTAAATATTTAATAAATTTAATAAAAATGTTTCCAGAATAGATATCTTGTCTCTAAGTCCCCGAATATTTAAGTAAAGAGCTTTAAATTGCATTTTATTCTTTGGCCTAGTTTTGGAAATAATAGTGTTTAAACATAGGCCTATATCTTTTACAGATCCTGAACATAAATTACTAGCTTATGACTAGAAAAGTTAAGTTTATTTGTTGTTAACTCATTTAGCCCTTCCAAAATAGTTGTGATATAGGAGAGTTTTTTTTGATAAATATCAACAACCCTTTTAAAACTTGTATCATAATTATAGACTACATGCAGGTGACAAAGATTCTTAATGTCAAATCAGGTTTTAAGTATATTGTTAATAACCAGGAAAACAAATTTTTAAATTTTATAAAACAAAATTTCAACAATTTTACTGAAGTTAATTAAATTATTTAAGATTTTGACTAATTTTCACACTTTATGTTAAGTATATGGAAAGCCAACCATTTGTCATTTTACTTTTAAAGTTTGTTTAACATCATTTAAAAGATTGTTTTTGTTTTAGTTATTATTAACTATCAATCATGAAATAATACAGCTTAAATTATAGAAAAAGTATTTTTGACAGTTGGTGCAGCTGTTACTGGATGCCGGAGCCCATCTAGATCAACCCAACAAAGCAGGAGATTGTCCAGGCCTTCTCATCACAATGAACCCTCATAACAACATCCCATTGGTTAAGTACATTACTTTACGCTGCCTGGCTGCCACTGCCGTTTGCAAGTACGGTATACCCTATGCTGGTCAAATACCTTCTACCCTTGAAACTTTTGTCTCATTTCATCAGGAGTGAACTTAACTGCCACTGGATTGTTTCTATATATATTAGAATGATGTAAATTGTTTTAACTGTTGAATAATATGTTTTATGATTTTGTTGTTAGAGGGAATGTTGGTTGTGTTAAGAATATATTTTTTTAGCAAACCACTTTGAATAAGTAGATTTTTCTATTATGTAAAATTGGACAACTGTGCAGTTTTAGATTAAAAAATTTCTTGTATAGACTGTACTTGTTATATTATTGATAGATTTAAAAGTGAATGTTTGTCTATAAAAGTCTGTTTATATTATTATCATCTATGGAATATTTATTTTATAATCCAAATTAAGTTTATGTCTGTACAGTTGTTGGTTTAGTTTCAAATAGTTGATGTTAGTTATTTTCTTTAAAGCAAAGTGATATAATCCAGGTTTGTTTTTAATTTTTACTTTATTAATCTGGAAAAATACATGACTGCAAATTAGCATATGGGAAGCAAAATTAATTGGTACAATTTTCATTTTACCTTGTATTTGTAATTGGGCAATCAGCAGTGTGTCAAATGGGTTGTAAAAATCACTATTGGTGAATAAAGATTTAATGGTTTCATTTTCTTTAACATTTTCTTTGTTAAATTTTATACCTAACACCAAAGCTTAAAATTATATAATTTTTATTCTTCTCTTCTTAGGCCTTTGTAATTAATAACTCTTAAAAGTTTTAGTAACTATTACATACATTGGTATTTGAGCATGCCATTGTTTTTTGTCTAATAAAAAATGACAATAATTAAACCTTAAAATGTGTAGCACTGTATTATGTATATATTTTGTTAGCTAGTGTTAACCGCATCAAAATAGTCCGATGACATTTTAGGCGGTGTTGCCATATTGTTTCTGAGAATCACCAAACCACATGTTTCATCTATGACAAGTTTGCGTATGTTCAATACTGTCAATTCATATGGGCGAAATCAGCTGGTTTGTTTATTCTATTAGTTATACTGGTAACTAAATTCACCAATTACATAGAAGCATTCAGCTGAATAGTTAAGCAAGTTATTTACCACTTATCAGCTGGAATTATAATTATGGGAAATTATGGGGAATTATTATTAGAACAGTATTTTTGTGTTTATTTTTGCAATTTCACCAATGTGACGTCCTTGGAGATGTGCGTGATACCTACCATCTTCTTTTCTATGTACTGTGGTTTGTAATAACAAATGATAGTGTTTGTTTACTGCAACAGATGTTTAGACAAAACATCAATATTTTCAACGAATTTATATTTGACAACATTGCTGGGCGAGAAGTGAGGAGGGGGGCTTCACATGCCACAGCTGTCATCAGACTGTTTTGGTGCGGTTTACATTAAGAACATTTTAAATCTATTTTATTGCAAAAGTCTGACTAGAAGCTTGCTGTTAAAATGATCGAGATAATCCAACAAGCAAATAGGACGTATGATTATTTCAAACTAACGAAAACAGTTCAAACTTTTAATCCTTTTAGTACTGGTAAGATTTTATTAAACAAAAAACCATATGTTTGCAGATTAAAATGCTAGTAAATAAAAATATTTTTCTAAATAATAAAAATAGTTAAGAATTTAATCTACCAGGTTAATTAGTACTTACTCATTTAAATGAAAGTGTTTTAAAGCTTATTTTATTCAATTACATTTTACACAATGGCATTGACTAAAAACAAAAAATGAAGTAATATGCTTTTCTTGAAAATTTAAGTTCTAAAGAAAAGCAATATTTAAACAACTATGGTTCTTTAATCTGATTTTCTTGTTAAAAAATGTGTTTTACATAGTCCAGTTGATGTTGAAGGCTGAATTTTGTATATCTTATTGTCATCACAGTATATGTTGCCTATAGAAAAAAAATCTGAATCATCAAAAATATTTTCATTGAAAATGGTCTCACTCAATTTAATTAGATTAAACTGTCTGTTGTTTGTGCAGACAGCTGATTGCAAACATCATTTTTTTTCTATTATGTAAGCTATAATTCGTACAGTATTCCATTCAAAGACAAACTTTTTTTAAATAGCTACTAAGATTTTTACCATTATATTCATATAAAATATTTTTAGATTTAATATTAACTGCCAATATACGAGTACAGTCAAAAAGTTTCCGGAATAAATATATTTATTGGACAAAGATAAAAACCTACAAACCTATTTTCCTTCAAAATACTCTCCTCCTACAACAATACACTTGATCATACAAATGTTGAAAACACTTTTGACACTTATTTTTTAAAATGTATTTCAATACTTCTATAGCATTTTTTATGAAATGAAATGAAAAACGTTTTATTTTGTGAGGCAAAGTTAGGACCATTAGGTCCTCTCTTACACTTAACCTCATTTATGACAGTTTTAGCAGCTGCAAATCGTTTTCGTTCAGGAATAAATCAGCGGGCATGAGATTAGGCAAGTAGGGAGGATGTTCTAGCATGGTAACGCAGAGCTTGACCAGTTAAGTTACATACTTAGAAAGATTGATGTCATTCAGCAAAAATTCAATTGTTTTCTGCTCATTTTTCAGGTTGTTTCCTCCGAATGGCATTTTGTAAGCGCCTAAAAACTTTGGTGAGGATACATTTACCTAATATGCGATTTTATCAATCGTTATTCTTCAGTTCGCATGGACAGTTTGCTGAACTCGCCCAATGTTATCATCTGTGGTTGCAGTCGAAGAGCGTCCACTACGAGAGTCATTTCAATGTTTATGCGACCTTCACGAAAACGTTTGTGCCATTCATAAAATTGACCTTTCTTCATCGCCTCATTTCTGTACGCTTGAATTAACATTTAATGTGTCTTAGAAGATGACTTTTGAGGAAAAACACTACATTCAATGTTTTTAGCTGTTTAAATCAATTTTCAAAAAGCGACAATGTAAACACGCAAATACATGAAAAGCGCTCTTCAAGGGGGAACAATGGCGGCTGAGCGATACTCACGCTACCCATATCCCTTCTCCAGGAATAGTACTACCTGATAGACAACGAAATTACCTTTGACATCCACGTTGTTTGTCTCTGGACATGGATTCCGGGAACTTTTTTACTGTACCTTATATATAAGTTGGTCTTTTGGGCAGGAGTGACAACTACCTAAAAAGATATATTTTCTAATTAGCAGTAGTATAATTAGTGTGTCATTATCTAATTTAAATAATGAAGTAATTTATTTCGATTTGGATTCTCTATTGACACCATACCACTCATGGAGTCACATTCCCTCTTATCACTTCCTGCCTGAAAAAGGACACGTGGTCCTTACACAGTTTATAACCAGGATTAGTGTTAATTACTTAGTAACAAAAGGTACAAATTTTGTATTATAAATATTAAGAGTATCTAAAAAGTTGGTGATTGCATTATATTATTGAAATCATTAAAGATTAGACATTTAAACTTAACACATCAATGCTAGATAAAAAAATAGGGATGTGTCAGTTCATTAAGTCAATTCTTAGATTCTGGTTCCAGCAACAATAAGGAGGTGATAAGCTTCCACATATCAAGTTTTTTCAGGTTGATGACAATACAACGATGAACAATAGCATCTGGCCAGAAGATGAAAATACCTGCCCATAATCTCAGTCCACTTTGTTAGTAACACTATGAAAAGAATAAGATGATGTTTAGGAATTCCCAGTGGCAGTAAATACCTTTCAGTTTTTTTTTATTTTGAGTCCAAGTCACCCTTTCCAGCTGAGCTTCACCCATATTTTTTGTAGAGATGTGCATACAGTGAAATTTTGAATCTGATCGGATAGTTTGGGGTTTCGGATTATATATGTGTTAGATAGGAAAGTTCTCGGATCAGAGTCATGGACCGATTTGGGGATTTCCCTAATATGAAGCATAATACATCCTAAAAGTATTGGTCCATCTTTTAGAACAAGTACTTTGATGTTTAAAATAACATTTTTGCAATGAAATTGTTGTAAAATGATAACTACTAGAGTTTGTTTTCATTCTGTATGTTGTTCTGAATGGCCAGGGATAAACGCGATCGTGATAAACTACAAATCTGATTAGATTACAGTAATGATTATAGAGTTAAACTCGAGGATATTACTCATACTGATCAAGTATGATCAAGTCCATCAAGCAATGCATATAGATATTGTAACTTACATGGCGTATCAGTAGAACATTCCCACACTGAAAATTTATTTCTTTTAGTTAGTCAGAAATTATTTTTAGATCCGCTTAGATAAAACTACAATAATTATGTCTTTACTTGGAATAGTAAAGCAAATTACTCTATTAAGTTTTTTTTAAGAATATAGCTGAAAAGAAATTTTAAGAGTTCCTTTTCAAAAATGCAACACTTATAAATTTCTTAAAACTCTTTTAATGCCAGCATAATTTTTCATGATGACGCTAAAAACGCCAAGCCAGTATATAGCTGACATGCTAAAAACCAAAGCATATTTTGGCTTAAATTTGAGTTTTATTCAAAAATTCCTGGCATTCTTACTAACTGTTATACTAACAGTAATAAATTCTTGTTTTATTGGGATATAGTTGTACTATAAGATAAAGATTTAAAGTTTGGTAATCTTTTTTTTTTTACAAAAATATAAATTTATATTTTTTATTTTTATAAATTTGTGTAGTTTGTACTATCATAACATACCATACACTTTAAACCACCACCTATGTTGGTTTTTATCTTGTAATACATTTAATTGTTAGCACATACATGACATTTGAAACATTTACCTTGATAAATTAACGAGTTCTGTTGCATTTTTCAAATATATACATATTTAAAAAAAACACATTTTACAACAGTGCCACTACATTTTCATTTGAAGTTCATACAATTTTTTAAAATTCACTATTGCTATCTATATGTTCCTTATATACTATAGAACGATTGTACCAAGTTTTGTGGAATTTGATTGAAATTAAAGACTTCTTAAACAAAGAATAGTGAACAACTGATATAGGGATCACTGGTGATTTTAGTGTGTCTACTTAAGATCGCTATATTGATCGTTGGCAATCTTCTCACATCGATCGTTGGCATTAAAAGGAAAACAAAATAATATTGTGTTTTGCTGAAAAAAGTTCATGAAGGATGGAATGTAGACACCAGATTCAGACAAAAAGTGATAAGAAGGGTAAACAAGAGTGGAGCTCAAAAGGGACTGGACTCTTGAACTAAAGTTTAATGGCATTAATTTACTGACTGGTGGGAATTCCAAATCATATATGGTATAATACTGATATGGTTATCATATAATGTTATCGTATAGAGCCAATAATATTGCTGGTAATCAGTGGTGTAGTGGCAAATTTTCCAGCGTGGGAATGCTAAATATTTTTGACAAATTACAAGGAAAGTCGTATTTGGGACCGATGAATTCCTAGAATGCTTCAGTAGGTAAAATCATAGAATCGAATATATTTGAGCTCACTGAATAACACTGAGTATTCAGCAGGATTAAATGATATGAAATATTATAGGAAAAATAAAATAAATAAATAGTAACATTTTTATAAATTTAATTTATTATTTTACAATACGCCATACAAAGCTATTACGAATTCTTATGGATATTTAACTAACTTTATTATCATAACCTCATTCTTAAAATTAAACATATATTCCAAACATCATCAAGAGAGAAATAAAACAAAATTATAATCAAATGTTCATATAAATAATTGGCAAATGCGTCTTCTTCTACTTCTTCCTTGTCAGGTTGGTGTTTAGGTCGTCGAGTTCTAGTGTTATCAGCTGAGCGGTGTCGTCATAGCCTTCTCCTGACGTAGTCCTCTTGGTTTCCATATCTGGATATTTCCATGTCATGTTTCCATAACTGACACATGACGCTGATACATGCTTGATGGTCAGTCTCGTTTTAGTTGGCGATATTACTATGTTCATATAACTAAACCCCCGCTCACACTCTGATGAACTGCAAGGAATGAACTTGGAGTAATTTATTTGTGGATTTAAATCCTTTGGAATAACCATTGCTGTTTTCCAAATAATCTCTGAAGCTGTTTTTAATTTAGTTATAATTGAACCTGAATATTGCACCGAGCTTTTCTATTTCATTTTCGTCTTATCTAACGGATTTTTCAGAAGGCCAATTCTTGCATTCAAGTACTTTACTTATGACCTACAATTCTGAAAGAAGTGAATTGTATTCTTTTTCGTTATTGCCGGTCCCTGTAGATGGTCCAAACAGTACAGAGTACAAACGAGGTTATCTTTTGAATCAGTTTGTATATTCATATTATTATTGAAGATCAACATCAAATTAGTTTTCAAATGTTTGTAAAGTATCCTTTTATTACTAACACCAATCATTTTATACAAAATTAATATTTAGCAAAACATTTTTTTTTTCATCTGCGGAAAACCAGTGTTGGAACGCTGTTCCCGATCCACTACACCACTGCTGGAAATGGCCTGACTATAGGCAGATATTTTGTTTATCTTGTGTCCAGATACTGTTATTTGATTGTTCTGTTTATCAGTACTTTTCTTGCCAGAACCCACTGCCTAAGAACTGACCCATCCCTATTTTCTGTATCCTGTGCTTGTATTACATGTGATAGAACTAATAGCACAGTCATGTCTCAGATATCAATGCAATCCAGCCTTTAGACTGGCCAAAGTAACACCTTTTGTTTTCGTAGGACTTATTGTGGGAGGGTTGGAGACGGGGAATTTCAGTTACAAGTTTTCTTGTCTCACCATCTGGCCTGGTTCAAGCCACCACTACATTTCTGTCTAACTATACCATACAGAATAATGTGACAGATTGTGTCATTTTCGGAACCACTGAATTAATACTTAAGTCACAGCATAAAAACAAGTTTTTGCCGAATATACTGTCTGCCCAAGTAAGTCGGACATTTACAAATGTCAGATATTAATGATACCTTCGGGTCGGATTCGGTTATGATATTTTTATTTTCAGATATCCGCACATCTCTAGTTTATTTACTTCCTGCCTGATTAAAAACACCTGATGGCAACATTCCATCTTGTTTTCAATTTTTCTCATTTTGTGAATATACTGACTAATAGGTTTTTTATTAGTAAATGCTGTAAGTTAATACATACATAATACAGTGTTCGGGTATATTATGCATCATATTAGGAAAATCCCCAAAATACTGTACACTGTTATAGTGAACAGCAGTCAAATCT
Source organism: Stictocephala bisonia (assembly GCA_035578905.1). Lineage (NCBI taxonomy): Eukaryota > Metazoa > Arthropoda > Insecta > Hemiptera > Membracidae > Stictocephala > Stictocephala bisonia. The sequence goes on from JAQJVL010000050.1 coordinate 2,687,846, forward strand.
CTGATCTAAAATAGTTTTATGAGTTTGTGATTGAATGAATACATTGTAGTCTTTGATTCACTGTCAAAAAGTTATTATACAGTTTTTGTGATAAGCACAAAATGTAGCCAGAACTGATAACTGATTTCAGTAAGGAACTGAACCAAAAAAAGTGGAACCTATACATCCCTACCAAAAAATATAATGTCCTTTTTGAAGCGTATATCAATTTTTCGTCACATGAAGGGGACAAACCAGAAGGAGGCAGATGAAATCTTAAATTAAAACATAGATTGAGTTGTACATCAAATCAAAGGTAATTATAAGGAAATTACAATCTCGCAAAGCTGACCAAAAGGTTGTATGTACGCAAAATGGCGCCATTGTAAAATGTATGATAAACAATTGCTTAGTTTGTTGAACTATTGTAGATTAAAGCAGTAAATTGTAAAAACCGTGTACTTTGTCAAAAAATATCTTTTAAAGCAACTGGTTGATTGTTAATCATATCAGGGGAATGGTCCGCAAAGTGTCAGAAAAATATCCTTAACACGTTTGCTGGTTTGTACATGTTTCAGTAGGTTGGTGGTTCAGTATCTATAAAGTAACTTTATTAATACTTTAAAGATATTAATGTGCCTTGGTACTAATATACTTGGTATTAAGGTGCCTATCAGCTACTTATATTACAATAATTATTATAATGAAACAAATCTTATATTCAACTAATTACTAAAGAGAACTGGAATTATGTGTTAAAGGAAATAATAATAAGTAAACATTAGTCAACAGCTGATTTTGACTTTTACATAAGACATTTATTGATTATTCAGACATTTACATAATATCAATAGATTTCGTCAAATAGAGATTTAGTTAAAGGTAACTTTCACATTTGGTTAGGCCCTATAAAAAATATACAAAATAGACTACTGGTGCATCATTTGAAGATCAAACAAAGTCATTTTCTTGTATAACACAATCGAAAAATTCCTTAATGTTATAGAATGGATGTTTCTTCAACCAATTGCACAGTTTATCTAAGAACGTTTTACAGGACATGTCTGCAAATTGTAGGCAAATTGTTAAACATTTTTAAGCCTAAAGATGAGTGATATTTCAAGGTTTTTGTTAATCTACATCTATTTCTTTCTTGTTTATTACAGTATCTTGTATTACGGTCATGTGTCATAGTTCTAGTAGGATAGTTATGCAAGTTAGTTTTAACTAAAACTTCAAATATATACAAATTTACTACGGTAAGGATTCCTGTGGGAACAAATAGAGGCCTACAGTGCTCAAGTAACTGAGAATCAGTTATAATTCTAAGAGCTTTTTTTTGCACAACCAGAACCCTATCCACACCAACTCCGTTACCCCATATAAACAGGCCATATCTCAAAATGCTCTCAAAAAAAGCAAAATAGGCTGTTTTAAGGTATGTCGCTGATACATGTCTTTTTACATTTACCAGCAAAAATATCACTCTCGACAACCTTTTGCACACATGCTCAATATGGTCAGACCAAGACAACTTGTAGTCTAGAGTAACACCTAATAATTTGACAGATTTGTTATAGTTGTTTTGTAGGCCTGGATCTCTTAAAGTAACAATAAGGTTATCAGTTTTATTTTCATTTAAGAACAAACCATTTGTACTAAACCAATCAGTGGCAGTTTTTAAGGCTTTACTACTTATGGCACCAAGCTGTGTTATATTTACAAGAGTGGTGTCATCTGCATATATAGCTGTAAAACATGGTAAGTTGATACTGAGATCGTTCATAAGTATAATGAAGAGAACGGGGCCCAACACTGACCCTTGTGGGACTCCGTAGTTGGTTTCCAGGGTTTCAGAATAAGTTCCGCCTATATCTACAACTTGTCTACGCTCTTCTAAGTAGGATCTAAAAATTTACAGTTCTTTACCTTTGACACCATAATATTCTAACTTCTTAAGTAAGATGTCATGCCTTACGCAATCAAAGGCTTTGCTCAGGTCACAAAGGGTGACCTGAGCACTACAATTCTCCTCCAAGGTTGTAAGTAACTTATTGACTAGACTATCTACAGCCTGAGTAGTTGACTTACCACTACGGAAACCAAATTGTTCAATACAAAATAAATCATTAAGTTCAAAGAACGAATACAGTTGTTTTTTTAAAATCTTTTCAAAAACTTTACCTAGTATTGGTATTCAAGAGATAGGCCTGAAGCTGCTTGGATCTGAGCGTAACCCCTTTTTATAAATCGGAACTATCCGTGAAAGCTTTAGGCTAGAGGGAAAAACACCCTCCTTTATACAGTTGTTGATACAACAAGTTAAAGGTTGTACAATTGTGTCAGCCACCTGTTTCATTTTTATAAGATAGGGTCAAGAAGGGTCTGGGTTTCCAACTGCCTTATACCTGCCTGTGCTATACTGGGAACAAATATAGAATGCAGCTTATCTGAAAGTTATCAATACAGCAAATTGCTCAGTTGGAAGAGGCTTGCTCTACGGTACTAGATGACTTAGGTTCAATTCCTACCTGGGGTTTTATTTTTTTGCCTACTTTGCAATAAACTTTGAATAAAAAATAAGAAAGTTTTACTGTCCTTTAATAGTTTTGTATAAAAAATAAATATCAGTATTACAATTTATATTATTATTACGAGTAATGGAAAAAACTAATGTAAATATTTTATTTGGCTAAAAGTTAATGCTCTTGACACTTAAAATACAGTTAATTTTTAACAATGGAAAACTCACTTCCCCCAGGGTGGAAAAGAAATGAATAGAAAAACAGGTTTTAAGTGCTGGCAGAACGGACATTCAAATAACTTCACCTAGGGGAAAAGTTTTTCGTTCGAAGAGAGAACTTTCTAAAAGAAAAAATCTTGATTTTAACATAGATGATTTTAATTTTAGGACTGTAAAAAAAGATCTAACTTTAATAAGTCCTCTATCACAAAATGTATTAGAACAAGCCAGAAGTGGCACTGATCTAAGTGTTTTATCACCAACAAAGTCAAATTTGTCTCTTTCTAAAATTGATGATAGTAATCTACACTCACGAAACCAGAATGTAAATTTTACACCCAATCATCAAGAAGTCTCAATTGCTTCAAATCCTGATCAGACCAAGAGTAAAACTGTCCCAACAATAGAGAACATATCATATGATAGAAGACAAATCAGCCTATCTTTATTAAATAATGAGTGGTTTTCTGATGAACCCATCAAGAAGTATTTTGACGTGCTTGAAGGTCTTAAAATGGTTTCTCCATAAAGTAAACTCTTGCTTGTCAACCCTGTGGTATCTCAAGCTGTCAAATGTTTACAGGAAACTGACTCTTTATTAGATCATTTGAATGTACACAAAAGTAAACATATTCTTCTACCGGTGAATGATTCCCAAGCTGTACAGTCGCCTGGTAGCTCTGGGACACACTGGACCTTGCTACTGTGTATAGTTGAAGAAAGAAGATACTTATACTTTGACTCAGCAGGTTCTGACAATTTAAACCATGCAGTAAAAATTGCCAAGACTCTGCAAAAATACCTAAATATAAAGAAGAATTAAATATTTCGATCGTTATCTCTTCTCCAAAAACATAACACATACGACTGCAGCATATATATATATATATATATATATATATATATATATATATATATATATATTGATATTCACTGATGTAATTGTACAACTTATATCACAAAAAGTACATTATGAAGACTGGAAAGATTCCTTACCTGAAATTACCGATTGTGGTTTAGTTACAAAAAGAGATCAATTGGCTGTAATGTATGGCAACACTCAGTTAAACATAGTGTTTAGAAACATTAAACAGATTTTTTGCAAGAAGGGACTTTTTCTCTCCTCCCTTCTGAAGGGGTATTGTCCCCCTCTACTGTTTTCTAGTCAGTTCATTAGAAACCTCAAAACCGGCCGGACGCTACATTTTTTTTCGTTACAGGCTTATATTCACTTACTTTTTCTTACATTTAGATTTGTTATAACTCCATTTTAATTACCTTTCATTTAATTAGATTTGTTACAGTTTTATTCAGCTAGTTTTCTTTACAGTTTACATTGTTATTAAGTATTAAATTGTTTTGTTTACATTTAAAATAACTTATGTTTTTGCAATAAACTTTATTTAATGTTTCAACTTTCATTATTTATTTTGACAATTCCGAATTAGCTTAAATTACAGCATACATAAGCTGCTTCATAACACATAACAGTAACTACTGTTACAACTATGACGTTTAAACCACTTAGAAACCTGGATACTTCTGCAATAGCTAAAAAGTAGTAAATGGTAAAAAATTGTCCAGTTGCAAGCTGTATTAATTACTCCTAGATTTGAAGATAACCCTCAAAAAGGAGAAAATAAGAATAATAAAAATAACTCGATTCCTGTTAGACATAAAAATAAGAATAGTGCCCCTAGACTAAAAAGTGGCCTCATCAGTCCAAAAAACATTAAAATGAAATTCTGGATAACTATTAATTATTTGTTGGGCCTATAGTGAGAAGTTAATGCGGTCATTTGCTTCAATTTCTTGGTGGAGTGAAATGTGATACGGGTGGAAACTATTGTCTTTAAGGATCCTGCTCATAGTAGATCTACTAACTCCAGAGTCTCTTTCAAAGCGCCGAGTAGACACCTGAGGATCAATTTTTACCGGAGCTTAAATATTAGCTGACCTCTGTTGTTTTACTACAGTCTTTTATGATTAGAGACCTGAACTTGTCCTGTTGTTTGTACTCTATTAGCTAAGCGCTCAAAACTCTTATACCTTTGATAGTTTCTGTCAGGGTATCGTTCAGAATAAAGCCTTTCAGCAGCCCTGAAATTGGTAAGACACTCGCCCAAAACCATTAACATGCTTAATGCTTCTTTGTTTATGTTGGCATTTTACAAAAAATAAGATTTACATACACAGTAAACACAAATGAAATTCAAAAGTAAAAAAGAGAGTAAACATAAACCACTGAGAAATAAAAAAGGTAAGAAGGAGTAAACATAAACCAATGAAAAAAACAAAAACATAATAAATTGATAGTATACAAAATATTATTTAACAATACTTCACAAATTATTTGAAACTTTCAGTATAGAACCACAACATCAAGGTTTTTATAAAGTATGTTTGGTTACAAGCAATAAAAGAAATAAAAAACACATAATTTGTTGCAATAATGGGCAAAATCAGCTGATCGCTTTAATCAGCTGATAATAAGCGGGTGTGCACCGTATGTCCAAACACACAAAACGCCAACAAATTTAAAGTTTTTAGCCACAATTTTGTTACTATTCAAGATAGACCTATTGTTTAGTGGTCAAGTTAATAGACATAACATGCACTATTGGAGCCCTACTAATCCTCATTGGGTTAGGGAGATGAATTACCAAAGGCAATGGTCACTGAACATCTGGAGTGGCATACTCGATGGGCAAATAATTGGTCCTTACTTTTTTGATGGACATTTAACAGGAGAATTGTAAAACAACTTCCTAAACAATAAATATTTAGTTTTAATTAATGATATTCCCGTAGAAAGACAGCGACAAATGTGATTCATGCACGATGGGTTTCCAGCACACTACCACCACGATGTAAGATTCACTCTCACTGCTATGTTTGCAGAACATTGGATTGTGAAAGGGGGTCCAGTACCCTGGCCGGTGAGATCTCCAGATCTTACTTGCATAGACTATTACCTGTGGGGTAGAATCAAGGATATTGTTTATCAAGATGCTCCTACATCAAGAGAGAACATGAAAGATAGAATAAGAGAAACATGTGCATAAATAAGTAGGGAAGAAGTAATCCATGCTATTGAAGCTTTCCCTACAAGGATTGAAAAGTGTATTGAAGTAGGTGGCAGACTCTTTGAGCACCTATTACAGTGAAGAGGACAAATGAATCAGCTTGCTTAGTTAAACCAGATCGTAACAACAAATTTAAAGGTTTTTAGCCACAATTTTGTTATAATTCAAGATAGACCTATTGTTTAAATATAAACGTTTTTCAGTTTTGTATGCTCTTTTATTTGGTATGCAACAAACCTGGTCTTCCTATTTAAAATTTTTTACTTTTGTGGTTTTCAAAATTGTAAAAAATAAAAAAATACAAAATGGATATAGTATTGTAAAATTGAGCCATATTGGATATCATTTTAAAGAGAATTTTCGTAGAAATTCAGAACTATTTTTGGATTTCATATTAAGATTAAGCTGTGCATTTAGCGATAAAAGCAAAATTTTGCTATTTTTTACTTACTTTTGGCCGCCATTTTGAAACGGATTCGTAAAACTAAAATCTGATTACGCCAAAATACTCAGGGCGTTAATACCTTTAATATGATATAACACATGCTATATGTTTGCATTAAAATATTTTAATATTCAAATCCTGGACCCTCAATGCTGAAGTCTAACAATAATAAAAATAATTTTATTTGATTCTACGCATATGGTTTTGGGGGTAAAACTTTACAGCAATGCTCTTGGTCAAATGGTTTACCCACAATCAAGTCAAATGGTTGCGTTTGAGACACCTTTCGTGAGACATATGTTCTTCTTTTTGCCTTTGAAATATATTTGTGTACTTGTAACATATTACTTTTGGATAATTTTGACTGGTTACTCTCCGACACTCCACACAACTATTGGTATTTAAATTAAATGAAATTAATATATTGCTACTGACTTCTACTATTACTAGCTTTTCCTATATTTTTCTTTCTTTTTACTAAGCAGAATAACACACAACAATTTAAGCTGTTGCACTTCTATTTTTAAATAATATTGATTTATTGTGCTTTGCTGTGAAGTCTTCTTACTTGATCTTCTTACTTTTTTATTCTGCTTATTTCTATATTTGTGTTTCATGTATATATAATATTAATTAGTTACATTTGTATGACCAATAAATTTATATTTTAAATTATCTTCCTTTGAACTAGCATGGTACCAGTAACACAAGGTATTATTGTTACTTTACCACTTCTAAAACTTAAATAAAAGTTATGAATTCTCTGTGTATGGATCGAATTGAAACAACTTGCAGCATCGGACACCCATAATATATTTATATTGCCATTCATATAATATAAATTTTCCATAATTATTGTAATAAATAGGTTTACATTTTAAATCCTCTTTTTTTATTAGTATGGTACCTGTACTAAAAGGTACTTTTCTTACTCTAAAATAATTTATTAATGGAGCACTTTCCAAACCTTAATAAAATTCATGAATCTTATATTGTCCATCATATCAGAAAAAATTTGCTATATTGCATCCTTCAATTATTATTTAGGTCAACCATTAAAATACCAAAGTCAACTTACATTTGAATAGAAAAAAGCAGCACTTAAAAGGAGTTAAACACACACGTTTCTATCCTATTAACTACATTTATTGGTGAGCCATTCGTAGGACTGATATTATAATGGTTTTAATTTAAATTTTCAATTTCATACCCCTTTGGTTTGAACAATAACACTTTTAAAAGAGTTTAATAATATTCTATTTGTATGTATATTATTTACAATAAATTATTTTGTACAATATTAACTTTTAAAATTAACAGAATAACCACCAGAGTTAGGATCTTGATTAAGCTGGAAATTCTCAGTAGATAATCCAAAAGGCTTGAGGATCATATTCCCCAACTCTTTTAGTTTCCCTGAAACAAAATAAAACAAATAAAATGCCCAATTCAGAATAATTACACCAGCATAAATAAAGATAACAATTAATTTGGTTATCCTATAATAGACGAAAGACATATGGAAGAAGATATACATATGGGGTCTTAAAAGATATACATCTTTTAATACCTCAGAGGTTTGATGTATATCCAGAGTCTAACACTTCAGAAAAGGTTAGGACTTATTGAATACTAACTTTTGAAAACCACCTTGAAGATTCAAAAGTTGAAGAAGATTAGAAGCTAAAGGTATTGATACATTTTATTTCATTTACAAACTATGAATATATTGCTGATTGTACCACATATGAACCAGCAAAAGAAGCTCTTAAAAAAGTTTTTGTGAAACATAAGAGTGAAATATTTGCAAGATACTTACTGGCAACTAGGAAACAACAAGACACAGAAACTATAGACCAGTATGCTCAAGCATTGCACTTATTAAGTAAAGACTGTAATTTTGCTGCAGTATCTGCTGTTTCTAATCGTGACAATATTCAGTATTCTTTTATTAGTGGAATATTGTCATCTGAAATAAGACAGACTATTGGAAATTGACAATCTTACATTTTTTTTAGGACTTTTTTAGCCATACAAAAGGTTAGGTCTATAGAATCTGGTCAGAAACAAGCACAGTATTACGAATGTAAAACTGAGATAGGACATCAGCAAACTTACCTTAACCCTTTTCTAAATGTTATACGCCACCTACGGTGGCTGCCGCCATTTTCCTTGCCAAGTATCGGCTGTTTCGCCGCGCCTCTGTCACTCAGATACAGTACGCCAGTTGAGGTGGCTTTGACTGATATGCTCGAACGCACTGTACGCCACCTCATGTGGCTTTCGTTTTTAGTTCTACTTCTAATTCATTAGAATCGCTAGTGTTCCTTGGTTAGAGCTGCGCTCTTTTGACAATATATTTAACTACATAATAAAATATTCACCAGCCGTATAGTTCTATCCATTTTTACTATACAAATGTCATTGTAGATGAAGTACACGTCTGCAGTTCTCCCAAAATGGCGCGTTTTGCTAGTTCATTGTGTTGAGTGCTGTGAATATTACTAATACTGTATTTAATAAAGTTACTTTCGTATGTTTAGTGCAGTTGTAGTTATTAATAATGTAAATAGTTGTTGTTTTGTTTTTAATTCATTTTAATAAATATTTATCATGGCTCACGATTTACGTTCCGACGATATAAGAGGACTTATTTTTGAAGAGGAAGTAGATGAAGATAACACTCTAGATCATGATTCAAATCATGATAGTGATATAAATGATGATATTTTGGAGGAATCTGATACAGAAATACTCCAAGTTAATAATAGTGAATATGAAGATGATTTATCGGATACGGAGCCGAGTGAGGAGGATTGGAGGGAATGGTCACAGGACGATGATAGCTTCCAGAAGTTTCGATGGGTGAATGACAGCGGCTATAAACCACCTCAAGGTAAAACTCCTGAAACTGAAGGTGAATTTTTTCAATTATTTTTCACTGACCAGTTACTTCAGTACGAGTCAAATAGGTTTGCAGTGGAAAAAATACTGAAAAGCACACCTTTACAAAAACATTCCATTTGGAACTCGTGGAAGGACATTACTTTATTGGAGTTTAAAGCTCTTTTAGGTATTGTCATTAATATGGGTATGCATAACAAACCAGAAATTGATGACTATTTCACAATTGACTGGATTGACGATCAACCATTTTTTAGGACAGTAATGTCAAAAAAACGTTTCAAACAAATATTTTGGTGTTTACACCTAAACCCTCCCCCCACAGGTCCCATTGCAGGAGCTTTGTCTCGATCAGCAAAGGTAAAAAATGTGGTGTTGTACTTAGATAAAAAGTACAGAGAGTTTTATGTACCCACGAAGAAAATAAGTATAGATGAAAGCACTTAGGGTTTTAAAGCTCGGGTTGTTTTTAAAGTTTATAACAAAGACAAGCCGACCTAATGGGGCATAAAAGTTTTTGTTGCCTCTGAGTCAAGCACTGGCTACATTTGTGCTTTGGAACCCTACTTTGGTAAAGGGACAACTGACAATATGGTGAGGCCTGATCTAGGGGTTACTAGTAGAATTGTTCTGCACTTAGTACAGAAGCTGAAAGATGATTATGGTGACATTTCTGGCCTTCATGTGTTTACAGATCGAATGTACACCAACATGGATGTGGCAAACGCTCTTTTAGAAATGAAAGTTCACATGACGGGTACAATTCTAAGAAATCGAAAGGGTTTACCTGAAGAAGTGAGACCTCCAAAGAAAAAGAAAGGTGACAAAACAACTAAGACTAAGGTGCTATCAAGTTAAAGAAAGGTGAAATAAAGTGCTTCAGAAAGGAAGATTAATACTCTTTAGTGTTGTGGAAGGACAAAAATGAAGTGTCAATGCTCACAACATTGTATGATAATTCCGCAAAACATAAATAGAATAAGAAGACAAGGCACCAATGAAGTAGTTGTCAAACCAACAGTGATCTGCAAATATAATGAGTCAATGGGTGGCGTGGATGTTGCAGACCAGTACATTGCGTCATATTCCTTCACACGAAAAAGTGTCAAATGGTGGAGAAAGGTATGTACAATAGCAAAATTACTGAAAAAAATTCAAATATTTGCTTATCTAGTATAAAATGTGCTATTGATAAAATAGGTATTATGCATGAAATCGGTAATAATAAATTACTATTATTTTATTTTGATATAAAATAAGTCAATAAGTGAAGGGCATTCAAAATATAAAAAAATAATAATACTAATAAAAATTTGTTCTAATAAAACAACAAATAAAATTTAAAGAAGTAAAATTATGTACTTGTTGTTTGTAAAATTAATTACCGTTTTAAATAAAATAGTTGCAGTGTTTGACACTACTCGATTATTTCAGGTCTTCTTTTGGCTTATTGAGACGTCCATTGTAAATGCTTTTCTACTGTACCGTACCAATCAGCCACCTGAGCAAAGGAATAAATCCCGTCAACGACAATTTCGGAAAGAACTCGTACGAATCTTGGTAGAAGAGACAAGAAATACACGGAAAAGGCAGCGGGAGTATGTTACGAATGAAAATAGATTGGACGGAAAATTACACCTTCTGGAACATATGGAAAAAAAATTTAAAGACTGTGTAGTTTGTAGTAATAAAGATCAAAGAAAGCGTGCCGCATATTATTGTAAGACATGCACGAACCAACCAGGACTTCATCCTGGCACTTGCTATGAAAAATTTCATACATTAAATAATTATAAGTAAATTTTAAACAACAAATGTGTAGAAGTTATGTTAGTCATGTTACTCTTTTGATAGTCATATTTTCTATATTTAGGCACATAGCACATTTATTACGTTTTATACATATTTTGAATAACAATGTATCTAAGTAAAATAAATTTAAATTAATAGTAATAAAAATGATAAAATATTGAGTTTTCTTAAGAATTCCTCATACCCTTCTTAGTAACTGCTCAAATAATGAGTGTACGTGCGTAAGTGAGTAGAGTGTACATGCGTATGTAGGGCTTGGATGAGTGTGTGTATATTGGAGTGAATGCGAGTGTGTAAGGAGTATGAGGAGGGTATGTTTGCTTACCCAAATCTCTGTGAGATGGATTTAGTTTTTTCTTTCACAGTCAAACATGAGATTCCTCTAACTTATAAACATATGTATAATGTTGACTCTTAACTATGTATTTTATTATATAAATATTATTATTGTTTAAATAGATGCTTATAAATTGAATATCCTTTTCAAATTATTATAATGTAATTACGAATTTATTAGCTGATATAGAGCTCATTCCCCACCCACAGGCTGTATAGCCCATGTGGGGAATTTTTCAAGTTATTTTTTTTTTCATATGTATTCTGTATTGTATTAGTAATTTTTACTGAAATAAACGGATTTTCATTTCATTTCATTTTCAATGCCATTTTCAATCATTATTTTCTATTTATATATTTTAAATTATGGTATTCAATTTGTTTTAATACAACAATTAAATTATCATTAAACAAGACCACAATAATTAAAATTAAAATTAAATTACAGAATTTAATAGAGAGTAAAGAATTACTGTACGATAACAATCAACAGCAAATTGTAACAATGAATGCAATACCCAGCCGAGACAACGTCGGCTACGGAGCAGACCTGACGCGCAATTCGTCTCGAGCCGTCTGAGGTGGCGTAGTAGACCTAAGCGACAGTGACGCGGGAAAAGTACTAGATCTCTACTGCAAAATGGCGAAAGCCACCTGAGATGGCTTACAGACCGCAAAGGGTTAAAAGACAAGTTCACTAACATCAGAGTAGTAGTCATAAACACAAAACAGACACAATCTCACAAATTTTCAACACCACAGGCATTTTCTTCAGGTGAGGAGGGAGGGAGGGAGATAGGGAGAGAGGGAGAGAGAGAGAGAGAGAGAGAGAGAGAGAGAGAGAGAGAGAGAGAGAGAGAGAGAGAGAGAGAGAGAGAGAGAGAGAGAGAGAGAGAGAGAGAGAGAGAGGGAGAGAGGGAGAGAGAGAGAGAGAGAGAGAGAGGGAGAGAGGGAGAGAGGGAGAGAGGGAGAGAGAGGGAGAGAGGGAGAGAGGGAGAGAGGGAGAGAGGGAGAGAGGGAGAGAGGGAGAGAGAGAGAGAGAGAGAGAGAGAGAGAGAGAGAGAGAGAGAGAGAGAGAGAGAGAGAGAGAGAGAGAGAGAGAGAGAGAGAGAGAGAGAGAGAGAGAGAGAGAGAGAGAGAGAGAGAGAGAGAGAGAGAGAGAGAGAGAGAGAGAGAGAGAGAGAGAGAGAGAGAGAGAGAGAGAGAGAGAGAGAGAGAGAGAGAGAGAGAGAGAGAGAGAGAGAGAGAGAGAGAGAGAGAGAGAGAGAGAGAGAGAGAGAGAGAGAGAGAGAGAGAGAGAGAGAGAGAGAGAGAGAGAGAGAGAGAGAGAGAGAGAGAGAGAGAGAGAGAGAGAGAGAGAGAGAGAGAGAGAGAGAGAGAGAGAGAGAGAGAGAGAGAGAGAGAGAGAGAGAGAGAGAGAGAGAGAGAGAGAGAGAGAGAGAGAGGGAGGGAGGGAGGGAGAGGGATAGAGAGATATGGGTAGGTGGGTGTGGAACCCATATATGAAGTTTGCTGATGGGGAAGGGGTTGAAGGGAAGTGGTCTATCTTATGTTCAGATTAGGTGGGTCACGGGATTTTGTTATCCATTGGTGTGCTAATTCCTTCCTTCTGAGTTGGGAACTATTGGTATGGGAAGGAAGGGATCTGATTACCTTCGTGGTGTAACACTGATCAAAATTTTGATTATGGAGAAGAGTATGGGCATAGACAGGTTTTTCAGGATTTTGGACTTTGCAATCATGTCTATGGCCATTCATGTGTTTTAGAAGGCTTTCACTGGTAAGGCCAATATATTGGGCAGAACAGTGCTGGCACTGGAGTTGATAAATTAGATTGGTGGAATCACAGAAGTGGTTTCCAGGTATCTTGTAGGTTAAGGAGGTAGTGGAGCTAGTAAAAGATGTGGCTGGGAGATGAATAGGGCAGGTTTTGCAAGATTTCTTGTTACAAGGATTAGAACCGGGTGGTTGCTGGTCTTTAGGACAGGTCAGGATGTTGGGATCAGGTAACTTAGGATGGACCAGGATTTGGCAGAGGTTTTTGTTGTCTGAAAGTCACAGTAGGAGGTTTTTCAAGGAGATCCTTGGTGTGGGGGGAAGCTTTTAAGATGTTGAAGCCATCTTTCAGGATTTGGTTGAGTTTCTGTAGGCCATGGTGGTAATTAGTGATAAGGGGTAAGCATTGGGAACTGCTTCTGGTTTGGGGTTGGTTTTGGGACTGGGCTAAACGGATTTGGTTTTTAACAAGGTTGGTAGGGTAACCTCTCTTTTGGAAAGCACTGACAAGTTGGTTGTTGTATTGATTTAGGTTTCTGGGAGAGGAAATAATACGTTTGGCACGGGTGGCTAGACTATAGGGTAGGGAGCGTTTAGTGTTGTTGGGGTGACAGCTGGTATAGTGAAGGTATTGTTGTTTATTGGTAGGTTTGATGTGAATATCAGTTTGAAGGACACCGTCCTCCAATCCAATTTCAACATCAAGGAAGACTATGCGTTCAGAAGAGGATTGCCATGTGAAATTCAAGGATGAAAAGTTTTGTAGGCTTTGAAGAAAGGTTTCGGAGTCAGTCCAGATCATGAAAATATCATCGATAAAACGGAGCCAGCAGAGGGGTTGGACGGTTTTTTTTTTTAAGGAAAGTCTTCTCCAATTTCCTCATGAACAGGTTGGCATAGGAAGGGGCCATGCGGGTACCCATAGCGGTACCCTTGATCTGGAGTTAGTTAATGCCAGAACTTTGGAAGTGTTTTTTTTTTTCAAGGATGAATTGAGTCAGCTGAACTAGGAAGGAAGTGCTAGGTTTGGTGTTTGGAGGGCGTGTATTGAGGAAATACTCAATAGCAGCTAAGCCATGAGCATGGGGTATATTGGTGTACAGTGAAGTGGCATCAATGGTAACCAGTTTGGTGTTAAGGGGTAGAGGTTGGGGAAGATTGGAGAGGAGACTAAGGAAATGATTGGTATCCTGGACGTGGGAAGGAAGTTGTCGTACTAGAGGTTGGAGTTTGTCATCGACAAAGGCAGAGATGCGGTCGGTAACAGAATTATAGCTGGCCACAATAGGCCTACCAGGGGGAGGGATGGTGCCTTTATGGATTTTGGGTAGGATATAAAACTGAGGTGGAATAGGCTGTTCATTGATAAGCAGGATTTGGCTGATGGTGGTTAGGTTTTGGTGTTTAGCATGATGAAGGAGGAGATTTTTCAGTTCTTGGCTGTGTTTTTCGGTTGGGTCGAAGTCAAGTTTTTTGTAGGTGCTTGAATCAGACAACTGGAGGTTAATTTCATTGATATATTCGGATTTGTTAAGAATAACAGTGGTAGAACCTTTATCGGCAAGAAGGATCATTATGTTGTCATTGGATTTTAGGGACTTTATGGCTCCGCGTTCAGCGATGTTAAGTTTCTGATCTTTAGGGAGTTGGAAGAAGAACTGAGGATCTGACACTTTTTGGAGGATGAAGTTAAGGTAAAGTTCAATAAGATGGTCAGGAGGTAGTAGTGGTGGGTCAAAGCTGGAAGGAGGTTTGAAGCGCGCTAGGCAGGTTTCAGGCAGGTTTGTAGGATTAGGGTTGAAGGTGTTGTTCTCAAAAAACATCTTCAACTTCAGGTTGCGGCCAAAGGAAATGACATCAGAGACTAAGGAGAACTGGTCTAGGTGAGAAGTAGGAGTGAAAGTAAGGCCTTTGGACAAAATGCTCAATTCGGGTTCGGAGAGGGTGTGGTTTGCACCATAGGTTATACACGGAATGGTTGGAAGGATTGACTGTTTCCGTGGGTTTGACACTTGCGGGGGAAGGGTTAATATAGTTGGTACACAGTTTTTTGGGAAGAACAGGGAGTTGGCCAATGGGTGTGGGAATATTAAGAAGGTCAGCTAGGTTAGGTTTTGGGCCTATAAGAGGATAGGTGGATTCAAGGTTAGGCCTAATTTGAAGGAATCCAACTGTTTGGAGGGTTTTTAAGTAGAGTTTGGAAAGTTTTTTTAGTTTGGTTTGGTTGAGTTTGGTTAGCAGGTTGTTGGCAGTGGTAATAGTATTGGTAAGTTCATTGATAAGATGGGGATTGGTGGATATGATCAGTTCATAGCAGGCAAGTAGGCTAGTAACAGTTTTATTATGTTCTTCTTTGTACAGATTAAGGATGGGAAGAGAGTGACCATTAGATATTTCCAGGATTTTGTTGTGCATGTAGGAAGTCATAGCAGATATGGCAGGTTTAGAGGTTAGGCCTAGGGGGACAAATTCTAGGGTCAGACAATTAGATAGAAAGGAAATATGGCTGGATAATTTGGCTAGATGGAAGGAGTGGTTTTTGAATTTTTTAAGC
The DNA here is from genome assembly GCA_035578905.1 of Stictocephala bisonia. NCBI lineage: Eukaryota > Metazoa > Arthropoda > Insecta > Hemiptera > Membracidae > Stictocephala > Stictocephala bisonia. Next base: position 2,703,481 of record JAQJVL010000050.1, read on the forward strand.
CAGCACTTAGGAAGATTCATGATGGAAGAGGACAGGAAGGCAGAATACAACAATACAAATGGAAAACAAGAAGAGTAAAAGGGAAAAGTGACTTTACAATTTTAGGTTAGGTTAAAGGGCACTACTATCCGTAACAAAACTTTGGAGACTCGAGTTTGGATGACTATAACAACGAAACTAATAAAGCTATAGTGATGGCACTTGTACCAAAATTTTCACAATTTCATTGTGCGTTTATTAATGTAAACCAAAAATTTTTCATGCAACATTTGCATATTTTTAATGCGTGCCGAACAAAAAAAATACACAATTTTACACGCCTTTCAACCAAATCTCGACTTTAAAAAATCGCTGAATAAAAACCCGTGCATGAATCGTTTTGAAACTTTAATACGTGATTGGTTATAGTGTTGATAACGTAATACTAAAATATAAAAATTGTTCGTCTATTAGAAAAAAAGTTGTTGTAGATTTTGTACAACAACTTTTTCTCAGCAATGACTGATCGGAATAAGTTCAACTTTACACTGTTATACAAAGATAATTTTACATATTCAACTACAAATTGTGATAATCGTTTATAGTCCATCATGTATTTTGTAGCGATTTTTATTTGATAGCGTAGCGATGTGCACTCAGCCGTGAGTAACCGACCCCACCGATGCGCCTGGTCCGCCGGTATTCGTCCGGACTGCGGGGTTGCCCGGTCGAACTGTCGAACACGGTGAGTCACAGCAGTATGTCCACCAACCTCTACCCTCCGCAGAAAAAGAATGTCTTGAAACTATGACTGTTGTTTGTGTGTAAATTAACAAAATTAACAAAATACGTACAGTCAGAGAAGAAACAATACCGCCTACATTAACTATTTTAACAATTAATTTGACTTTAATGTTTGACCAAAACATATGTATGAATATATATCATAGGCAATTAAAAATATCAAAAATATTACTGTTAAAACACAGAGCATTTATTTGTATGTGTATGGTTATCTTTTGTAAAAACTAAACAGTTTTTCGTCTCTCCTGTAAAATTTTCGATTTTTCTGATAGGCGGTATTGTTTCTCCACTGGCGATTTGGAAAATTAACACAAGCTTGAGAGCTTCTCTTGTACGAGCCAGGATGACGGCAGGACTGGCAGCGACTCGGCAACGTCGCAATCCCGCCGAGCTTGTTACTCACGGCTGAGTGCACATCGCTACGCTATCAAATAAAAATCGCTACAAAATACATGATGGACTATAAACGATTATCACAATTTGTAGTTGAATATGTAAAATTAGCTTTGTATAACAGTGTAAAGTTGAACTTATTCCGATCAGTCATTGCTGAGAAAAAGTTGTTGTACAAAATCTACAACAACTTTTTTTCTAATAGACGAACAATTTTTATATTTTAGTATTACGTTATCAACACTATAACCAATCACGTATTAAAGTTTCAAAACGATTCATGCACAGGTTTTTATTCAGCGATTTTTTAAAGTCGAGATTTGGTTGAAAGGCGTGTAAAATTGTGTATTTTTTTTGTTCGGCACGCATTAAAAATTTGCAAATGTTGCATGAAAAATTTTTGGTTTACATCAATAAACGCACAATGAAATTGTGAAAATTTTGGTACAAGTGCCATCACTATAGCTTTATTAGTTTCGTTGTTATAGTCATCCAAACTCGAGTCTCCAAAGTTTTGTTACGGATAGTAGGCCAGGAATTAGTATATTAGGTCTCTTCCATTCACAAATCAACTATGGAATTCGCCTTTGGGGCAACTCTTGTCATGCCGCTAAGGTCTTCATATGGCAAAAAAAGGCCATTAGAGTTTTGGACTGCCTAATCTCCAGACAATTATGTAAAGCTAGCTTTAAGAAATTAAAAATTATCACAGTTCCATCCTTATATATTTTAAGCACTTTACTTCATGTTAAACAGAATATAGACTCCTTTGCCTCTCAAAACTTGATTCATGACCATGTAACTAGAAATAGAAACAATCTTATAACTCCATATGTAAGACTTTCAAAAACTTTAAGTAGTCATGTTTATCAACAACTTATTATATAACAAACTACCTTTGCCTATTAGAAACTTGCCTTTTAACAAGTTTAAATGTTTTGTAGCAGACTGGATTAAAGACCAGGCCTTTTATACTGTGGCTGAGTACAAGGACTATAATTTTCCGTAAACTAGCTAAGGGCAATGTTTAATATTTTTTATATAGCCTAGTCTATAAATGTTAAGATCTCTTATAAGAAATAACCTAATGGACTTAAAAATGCTGTTTCGTTCTATTATTTGATGTATCCAATTACATTGTAAAATGTTTTAAAGGAAATAAATGATATTGTATTGTAGAGAGATAGGACATCAGCAAACTTGGTTGAGATTTGTCAAAAACACATAATTTTATAGAATAGTTCCTCCCATTTAAGTATGAATAAAATAAGTTGGAAAGTATAAACCTTACAGACTATTTAACTGTTGTTATATTTGATATTTCAGCTTTCAAAACAAACAAAAACTTTTTTTGTGTACTGTTGAGGTATTTGTTTTTCTGTAGTTGCAATATTTTGTTTAGAAGACATCAAATGACGTTGTTTAATTCATAAGAAAATTTACTACAAGAATGTTTATATACTTCTATGCTGTATATACAATAGTTTCCTCACAAAAAGTTGGTTAAGTTGAGCTTTTTGTAAAAAAAATGTATTGTCCTCGTATTTAAGCATGATTATAACCAGCTGGAAACTTAAAACCTTGTAAACTATTTACGTTTACCACTTTGTTGACCAGCTAACCACTTATGATCATCTTGGGTACACCCTCACCCCCCCAACGGTGATCATGTTGGGAGCCCGATATGATCAACTTGGGGGTAATCATCAGTAATCATCTAGGGTAGCCCCCATAGTAAACTTGATTAGCGCGCCGTGATCAACTTAGGTAGCCCCCTTGTCTATTACAGTTTTTTTATTATTTGCTTAAATGACTAAATTGAACAAAACCATAGTTATTAACGACTCTTTTGCTAATACATTAACAGTATTTTGTTAAGCCCAAAACCAAGTAAATTCCTCAAAAAACTTGCAATGATAAAATGACATCATAGAGTGGTGTTTAAGAATTAACAAATAGGTCTGATATATTTTTTTTAGTAAAGGTTTTTAGAAAAGTAACTTTAACCAGACTAGGGGGTGGAAAAAAATTTGTGCCTAGGGGCGCCAAAATACTAAATCCGGCCCTGTAACTACCTATTTCAGCATAATTCAAATAGGCTGAATACTTAAAACCTTGTACATTATTTACTTCGACCTCTCCATTTACTAGCCCCTGTGATCAACTTCAGTGGCAAACAGTCATCGACTTACGCAACCCCCGGTGATGGGTGATGACCTTGGTTAGACTCTGTGATCAACATTGGCATCCCCCATGACCAACTTGCTTAGCTCTTGTGATCCTGTTGGGAACCCCCTGTGATCAACTTGGTTAATCATCCGTGATCATCTTGGGTAACACCCATTATCGATTAGGTTAACCAGAAGTCAACCACTTAGGTAGCCCCCATGATGATCTTTTATAGTCCCCCGTGATCCACTTTGAAACCCACCCATAATAATCTTGTGTGACCTGTGTCAACTTGGAGAGCTCCTGTTAATCAACTTTGGTAGCCACTCGTTATCATATTGGAAAGTGACTGACTAGCTATTGATGCTTACACAGAAAGGGGGTTTGGGCAAAGCCCCCAATGAGGGAAGAGATTTTTGTTTCTATAAAACCAAAACTTTTAATTATTTTATAAAAATAAAAAAAAAAATTGCATTATAACTGCCAATTTTTGTTTGGTTAACTATTCTCTTATGCAAGAAATATGCTTGCATAATGCATATAAGTGGCCTGCCAGTAAAGGAATTTTTGCCTACCAGGATTAGGGTTAAGAGGACTGAGTATAGAACCTGTCGCCTACAATCTCCTTAACAATCTGTCCCCAAGTAGCTGGGTTACAGCACTGTGCCACTGTGCTAGAATTTATTTATTTTTTTCTGACTTGAGGTAAAAACCAGGTGACATTTTAAAATGGACTGAGCAACATGTGGAGGGTTTAATATTCAACGGAAGAATAAAAAAACTTAATATTCAATAAATTTATGGAATTATTTACCTCAGGTAAAGAAATGTGTATTTGGGTAATTAAATGTTGATTATCTCCACGTTATACCCTGTTGAATTGAATTGAAAACAAATTTATTCATTAGTATAAATAGAATGGCATCAACAGGTTAAAACTTATAAAATATATATCAAAGTAGTCTTAACCTACGGCATTAACTTGCTTTTAGATGTACACTAATTATTCCAAATCACATAGTTAATGAGTGCCCATTGCGTTCTTTTCAGAAAGAATTAGTTGGTCTTCATTCAATTGGAGAAGCAGGTGTTGAATGGTTACAAAACCTGGAATCAGCTCTGTGACGGGAGATCAATATTTTAACACTAAGACACAAGTACTTTGTACTGTAGATTTTATGTTATTTAGATATGTTTTATCAGTGTAATTTTTAAAACCTTTAACTAGTTTAGTAGCTGGCCTATGAATGCATACGATATATTAAGTTCCAAATCATCAAAACTTCATAGTATTGATGAAGGTGTACAGCTGTGCCCATAACCTTGTCATGCTAGTTTATGGTGAAATGAGGAACGCAGGGTAATAAAAGCATTCCTTAAGAACATTAACAGTCCACTTGAGTCGATTTGATTGATAGTAAATAACAGCAAGTTGATCATTTTAAATTGAGTGAAAAGAAATATTATAAAATACAGTCTAGCAGGTTACTTTTGTAAAAAAAATTATAGTTGTTTAGATATGATAACGATTCAATGAAATAATACTATCCATAAAATTGTATTCTTCGTTAAGATAAAAATTACAAATCACTTGCCAACACCCGTACAGAGTGATTTATTTTGTAATCAGTGGGATATTCTTAGTTTTGGAAAATGGTTAGTACAATAATAAGCAATCAAAGTTTATGCGCACAGAAGCCTCCATATATACATGGGTTTATCAATTGAAAATTGCTTTAAATCTGTTGAAATTAATTGATATAATAAAAAAACCTTTTAGCAATTTTGTTAAAAATTTTCTTTCCATACTGGATATTTTCTTACTTAATAATTATTTTATTTACAGAATTAGACTTATAACTTACCTAACATTTCAGTTTTTAACTTTTCATTTCTTTCTTGAATTTGTTCTGGCAGTCTCTGAAAGCAAATTGTGTTTTAAATATTTAATAATTATTATTACTAATATATTTCATTTCAAAACACTAACTAAACTAAAATAAAATACACGTGTAACTCTTTTTGATAAATTAATAATTAGATAAAAGTAAAGTTAAAACGTTAAGTGATATTTTAACCAGACAAAATCATTGAATTGCAGATTTACAAAACTTATCCCATCTTTTCTGAGATCCTGCCAACCTCTAAATCCTTTGCCTTTATTTAGTTGCTTTATTTAGTCACTTATCAAGGATGCTTAGCATTCAAAATAGTTACAGGTTAAACTACAATTTGTTTGAAACATCAATTAATCAATCTTTATTTTATACTAGGGGATACCCCTGCATGCTTCGCGTGCTAACCCCATTACTCACTGCGCCCGTGACGCCTCCGCCTTGACATGTAACTGTTGACTTCAAATATTAGTAATTAAACTGTATTAAGTAAAATTATATTATTTAAATTCATTTACAGTTGCTGACTTACTCCACTTGATTTGCACTCTATTTATAGTATAATTATAAACAACCAATGTTATTACTAATCCTATTTCAAATGTTTTCATTTTATTTAATGGCTGATGATAACATTCACACAGAAAGACATGTATTCACTCTTTTATAATTAGCTTTATACTGTGCTGCTCATTATGTTTAACCTAACAAATTATTTGGACCATTTAACATTTGTTTATGCCGCCAGCTGACCAATTAAAATCAACAAATTATTTGGACCATTTAACATTTGTTTATGCCGCCAGCTGACCAATTAAAATCAACAAATTATTTGGACCATTTAACATTTGTTTATGCCGCCAGCTGACCAATTAAAATCAACAAATTATTTGGACCATTTAACATTTGTTTATGCCGCCAGCTGGTCAATTAAAATCAACAAATTATTTGGACCATTTAACATTTGTTTATGCCGCCAGCTGGTCAATTAAAATCAACAAATTATTTGGACCATTTAACATTTGTTTATGCCGCCAGCTGGTCAATTAAAATCAACAAATTATTTGGACCATTTAACATTTGTTTATGCCGCCAGCTGGTCAATTAAAATCAACAAATTATTTGGACCATTTAACATTTGTTTATGCCGCCAGCTGGTCAATTAAAATTAATCTCCATTAGAATAAAATTCCAACTTTGACGCCGTGTAGGACAAAAACTATGGGAATTTTAAAAATCTGGGTCCGTTACGACTTGGAAATCAAAATTATCTTTTGAATAAAAAAATTTCATCAAAATCGGTCAAGTTCATAAAGTGAGTGAACTAAATGACCTGATTGTTTTAATATATAGGATTGTACAATACATGCTTAAATAGTGTTATATTTTACATTTACTAAGATTAATCCATACCATTTTATAACTTACTTATCATATAGTAAAAAAAAGGCCTTTCTATGTTAATTTATATTTATCTATACCTTCTAATACATTTTACATTTCTCAACTATAAAACTAAAATAGGTGTTTATTTAATTCTGAACATATATTGATAAATTTGTTAAAAATATAAATAACCATTTTAATCATTGAAAGTTAAAATTTCTCTTAATCTTTTTGAAAACTCTCAAGTAGTATCTAATCTAATTCTCTTTTATATTAGTATCTAAAATAATTATTATGTATGATATTTTTTAGAGTAACTGGTAAGTAATTTAGAAATTTAACTGCCACGGGGGATGGTTTTTTTTTTTTGGGGGGGAAGGGAGGGAGGGAGAGGGAGAGAGAGAGAGAGTTTCAGCAGGTGAAAAGAGCTATTAATTAGCGTGGAAGAGCTGGCCGGAATAGGAAGTCAATCGAACGTACCATATAAGACCTTGTAGTTGTATATTCTATATTTTAAGATATTGGCAACAATTGTATGATTTGATAGTGTTATAAAGTTATCTAAATTTGTATCTAAATTCAGTAATGTTTGATTTCTTGAGTGTTCGACTTGAGAAAAAATTAATAATTTGTAATTTAATTAGTCATTTTTTAAAATCAGAATTTAAAATTATTTCATGCCAAACCAATTTTTGAAATTATTTCCAATTTCGTTGTCTGCCCGAGGAATGGATTGATCCTCCGATGTAAATATTTTCTCATAAATTTCTCTAATAATAATTAACTTGTAAGTCGTTGATATGTCTTGTTTTATTTTGATCTCTTCTGTTAATTTATAAATTAATTACGGACTTAGTAATCTGCATTATTTCTTATTATGTTTAGGTTATTGATAATATAAAAATATATTTGGAAACTTTTTCGCAGTGATAACAATATAGTCACAATATTGTTGTTGAGAAATCATGTCGTTCTTTTAATTCTATTCTATTAATATATTATAATTATTAGTTATAATTTTACAATATTGTTAATATTTATTTTTATTCTGGTGGATTGAAAATAGACACTGAAGCACCGTCGCCAAGAGCGCATATAATTTATTATGTACATATATATCTGTAGTTTTTGTATGTATATAAGAGCACCCAACGACAAATCTTTTGATTTGTTGGGACTCGTACTGTAAATAATTTGAGAAATAAACTTCTTGTATCTTCTTGTATCTTGTAAATAGAAGTCTTCTCAAGAATGGATCTCTAAATTTAAGTAATTTGAATTTAAGTATGTAACTAATTTTAGGAATTTTCTAAAAGTAATTAACTCGTGCTCAATGTTTGATTAGCTTATTAAATTAAATGAGAATTTATGATTTGAAATGGATTGTGTAAAGGTCTTGTTTAAAAAATAATTAATACCCTTCTATTCTCGAGAGGCAGCATAATCAGACATTCTGCTTGATATTTTGAATTCATTGGGAGTACCTTTTTTCACTATGCTAAGGCCTTATGCCCCAGGAAAAAGTATAACGTAAATTTGCCTCAAGTTAACTTAAATATTTTTCTCTAATAAATTTTCACAGGATCAAACAAATCAAAAATTTTCTACAATAAAACTTGCAGCATACACAACCAAATGGTTCAAAAAATCAAGGGAGGAATATTCTAAGAATAAGAATGAACTGTGCAGAAAATATTGCTAGAAATGCTAAAACACCTGTTGAAGTATGATCGTTGAGTTGAAGTATTGTCGGCTTTGGTGTTGAGTTTTTTCGGTGTCACTGAAACAGTTTAAATATTTACTGCGTGAGACAAGGTTTTATTATGTCAACACCAGGCAAGACAGAATGATGTTGGTCAAGATAGCCCCTATTAGGGACCTCTTTGAAGATCTTGTGGAAAACTGTTAAAAAATTATAGACTCAGTGAATTTGTGACAATCAATGAAATGCTGGAGTAATTTTGTGGAAGATGTGGCTTCCGCCAATTCATAAAAAGTAAACCAGCCAAGTATGGCCCAAAAGTGTATGCTTTAACTTGTGCTAGGTCATTTTATACTTCAAAACTTAAAGTATATACAGGTAGACAGCCGGAAAGTCCACACCAAGTTGATAACTCAGGAAAAAGTGTTGTTGAGCGAATGATTGCAGGAATTTCTGGTTATGGAAGAAACGTGACAGTAGACAATTACTTCACGTCAATTCCACTTTGTGTCAATCTTCTAAAGGACCATCATCTGACTATGGTTGGAACTTAAACAAAAAAAAAATAAAAAAGAAATTCCCAACGTGTTCTTGAATACCAAAAACCGGAAAGTAGGAAGTTCCATTTTTGCTTTTAAATACGAATGTACTATGGTGTTCTACGTCTCCAACAAAAAGAAAAACGTAATCCTACTATATCAGACTATTTTACACACTGTTGGATGTTGGAGCATTGAACAACTTCGTCATCTTGAAGCAAAACTGCTAAAAACACAATATGAAGAAAAGAACATTTTAATGCAATCGGCTAAAGATGTTTGTAAGGATTACAAGCAATTAAGGCTATCAATAAAAAGTACCCCTACGATTGCCAAGAAAAGAATTTGTGAGCTTATGGATATAGAACCTCCACAAAATCAGTAAGTTCCACCAACATATGACATCACATCATCAAGATGCTGCAAAACTTTGACTAATTTTTCAACATTAACTTTTTGACTTATTATTGATTATTAACTTAATATTTGACACTATACATTTGTAATGTATATTGAGAGTACCCGCTTTTATTTCATAATTTTTTTGTAATATTACACTTAGTATTCAAAACTTATTAATCATGTTGAATATTTGTAATATTAATGGATTTTATTCAGGATAGTATAATAAAATCCATTTATAACAGTAATACAGTTTTTTCATTTTTCTTTGTACCCGGAGGTAAACTTGGGTGCGTTCTCTCACATTTTGGAATCAATGCACCTGATGTAAGGTTAATAAAATACTTTACTAATCATAAAAAATCAATACTGCAAAATATTACTTTTGTAAGGACGTAAATCTCATATCACAAAAGTTTGAATAGCAAGGAAAATAAGTTTGTAAAGGTATTGAAAACATATAATAAACTCATCAATGCTTAGCTGATAAAGGCGTTAAACACTTTTGAAAAATAGATAAGTATAGGTTTAGCGACGCATGTCTGCTAGAGAGTGGCCTAGGTTTGTTATCCAGCAGAATCTGAACCTTGACATCACTAATGAACTCCAGCCCAATCCTGAACTTTTGTTACCCTAAGAACATATTAAGTCTTAAAAAGTAATATTATACTGAAGCCATTTAATTTGTTAAAAAGCAGGGAATTTATATCTTTTACTTTCTTAAAGAGTTGACTTAAAAGTTTATTAAAAAAAAAAAACTATTAAAGTATGACTGATTTTAAAAGCAATTCAGAGCTGAGCTCACCTTGGAAGCATGAAGAGCGTCACGATGCAAAGGATCCACCTCTAGTATCTTGTTGTAGTCAGCTAGAGCCTCGTCAAGTTTTTCAGTGGCTTCATACAGCTGAGCTCGCCTATAGAGGGCTTTCAAATACCTCTCGTCTAGCTCAAGAGATAATGAACAATCTTCTACTGCTGATTCATTCAATCCCTTTCATACAAGTATCAAATCAGTGTGATGTAAAATTAAAAAAAAAATATGAATTAAGTACAGTACATGTTTATTTTCAAACAAAATATATCAGCAAAACAACTATTATCTTGCAAAGTTAAAAATACTGATTTTTAACAACTTAGCATCTTTAATACTCCAGAACTCCAACAGGTGACATTTATTTCCATTACCCAATTAAAACCCTGGATCACACCTAGAATGGATATCCAATTTTCCCCCATTTACCTCTAAAGCAGGGGTTCTCAAACTAGAAGGTGCGGAACGTGAAGTGACCAGTTAGAAATAACACATGAAGCTAATGTTACAAACAGACCTACAAAGTAGGTTATAAAATAGATTGTTTGTTGATTTCAAAACAGAAACATTCAGTTAAAATAATTATTTTTCATTGTAACATTAAGTAATTTTTATTATATGTTTCCTCTGTTTTATAAATTATGTCACACAAATTTATTTAGTAATTTATAGCTTTTTATACTATTTTATTTCCAAGATTACAAATGCCCAATACTTTGAGACTTCTTCAAGTGTTGCTTCATACAAGTTGTGAAATTAGTACATGACTTGAGCTGGCAGTCAGCATGGAAGCATGGATGTAGCAACACTTGTCCCCAAATACCAATTATCTAGGCCTCCTCTGGGCTGGTTTTGGGCAAGACATTTCAGTCTGCAACTGGCAGCCCTACCTGCGATAGTTCTTCCTATAAGGTAAGGCAGTTTTACTGTTTTGAAATGTGAACAGTCAAAAAGGACTTAGTGACTGGTCATATTTCGGTTGAGAGTTAAATATTTTGTTGAAGTAAATTGTTTGAAGTTTTTGTTAAAGATTAAAGGTAAACAATTTTTTTTTAATTTAAAGGTTTAAATATTTGATTAAATGTTTAAATTGATTAAAATTAATCCGGGATAAATATTTCTGTTAAATTCAATCGTGGGGTTTATGAGTAAAAGATTTTATTTGATTCATCCAAGTTAATAAAATTTTTGGATACATTTTGTATTTAATAGATTTCTTTAAAATTTGTAAAAAAGGTATTGAATCTTATTTTCTGTATTTTTAACAAAAAGTTCTTATTAAATTTGATACTGTGCTAATAGTCAATTAGAGGATTTAAATTTTATTCAGAGTTATTGGGCATTCTATTCTTATTTTGATACTGCTTCCGATATATAGTCTTGTATTTTTTTACTATAAAAAATTCATATGAACCTAATAATTTTATAATCATCCTGAATGTTTTTTTGTATGTATATAAATAACATTTAGTATTATCTTATGTTATTTGATCATGTTTAGTAATCTGAGCTATACCATGCTAGAATAATTATAAATAAAAGGTTTAAATTGTGACTGTGTGATTCCTCCAATATCTTACATGCTAAGCAAGTAAGTTAAAAGTAGAAACAAAATCGCACGTCACACTATGATATAAGACCAGTGAAAATGCAAGCTCATCCATTTCACTAACAAACAAACTTATTTTTCTCTTACCACTATTTCTCTTCAGTAAATTAAAAGTGAAAATATCTTTTGTAAAAGTAGAAAAATTTTTTAAATGAAGGCTAATACTTGTTTTTTTCATGGCCAAACATTCCATAATTTATTGTGTAAGAGGGAGGGGCCTGAGAGGCTTTCATTTCAACAGGGGGGGGGGTGGAACATAAACGTTTGGGATCCTTTGCTCTAAAACTTTTTGGAGCATGTTCTTGATGTAAAGTTTTTCACTTTCAAAATAATTCAAATTCATGAAACAGAATTAAATTAAAAATATAACATTTCTGTAAATCCTTCATGTAAATTTCCCCAAGACAGCGATCATATGAACAGAGTGTTTAACATGAAAATTAAAACTACAAGTTAGTATATATGGTCTCAAGCACCAAACATTCAGAGTACATAGTACATTTTGTTTTTCATCGCCAAAACACAAATGTTATGCTAGTAAAACACTAACAAATATCTTAAATTATTTCTGTTGATTTTTTTAATTGTCAGTTCATGGACCTATCTATGAATTTTATCCAACAAACAAGGTAATGACCATCAGCTCAGTTGGGGATTCAAACCTTGGATCTTGGACTTAGCAATCCGAAGTCTAAGCCACTGATCTGCAAAGTTAAAAAATTCAAAAATTTTACAAATATATATATAGGCCTGTACTGTACATCCATACAGTAAACCCCTATTTGGATGTGAAAGAGACGCAAATAATACAAATAATATTCAAATATGTTCTTTGATTTGGGATAGTTTTTCTACACAAAGAAAAATTCTTTTGAAAAAATGAAAAATATGAAAAAACGTAGTTCATTTTAAATTGACACAGAACCAATACATGTAACCAAGAGTTATGATTGATATTCCTCCTAAATCAATATGTACAATTTGAGTATATTCACTGTAGTCTTACGGGTCCAAAATAATTGGGACCGAAATGATTTTGGATTACCAAATTTTTCTAATTAAAGAGATTTTATTTAAAAAGCCATACTTACAATATATATTATAAGTTACAATTCTTTTTATTTTTAAATGAAACAAGAGCCTACAATAGTAAGAATGATAAAATGACCCTTATAATAGTACAAGGTCAGCTGAAACAAATATAGTTTCATCAAAGAATTTGTCAAATTGTGCTCAAGCAAAAAGATTTCTTGAAGCAATGAGATATGACAAGTTGTAGCCATAAGATCTTAGTAGTGGATTGAGTTCAAAATGTTAAGTATATTCTCCTTCGTCCACTTCTACACTGAGTAATTGTTTCAGAAAATGAAGATAATTACAACAGAGTTAACTCAGTTCGCTGAAGTTCAGAGACATTTTAAGAAACTGCTGTCTGGCCACTTAACTTCAACCCAAGCCTTTGCCATAGAGACCTAGTATAGGCACAATGTGTAAGGTTGGGCCGTAAGCTTTCGGTTGGTGTATAAGCTATCATTACTCTTTCCATTTTGGACTGAGTACGTTATGTAACTGGATTTTTAGTGATCATGAAAACCCAGGTACACAGTCCAAAATGGAAAGAGTATTGATAGCCTATATCCCAACCGAAAGCTTATGGACCAACCTTATATGTTCTGCCTATACTAGGTCTCCATAGTGAAGGCTTGGATTGAAGTTAAGAAGCAGATGCCTCTACACTTGTGATACTACTGTTTCAACATTGTTATGTCTCTTCAGGTATAGACAGACAGCAGTTTCCTAAACTGTCACTGTACTTCAGCGAACTGAGTTGACTCTGTTGTAATTATCTTCGTTTTCTGAAGCAATTACCCAGTGTCCAATTCCATCAGAGGAGTGTGATGGTATTTTCCTCGGGAGGAAATTTCCCACACCTCTCCGAAGGAGGTTTCAAAAGATCGCGGTCGGAAATGCTCAGTACGGAGACGTGGTATAATTCTAGAGGTTCGGATTTAGTCTGTCGTATTTAAATTATTGCGTTGGGTAGCTCAGCTGACTAGCAGTCGAAGTCTTCACATCTAAGGTTTATAAATTTGTATCATTATTATAACATAAAGTGTTCCTCAATATGTTATTTTTGATCATCGTTACCAAACATACTTATTATTTATAATAAGTACGTTTGGGTTTTAATTACAATAGGCTACTTTTAAACTATTTATTATGTTGTCAAGTAATAGGCCTAAATCAAGTAATAAATGTCATAGCTTATTTTTAACAACTTAATTGTAACTTAAATAATTATAAGATAATAATTTTGGAAGTTTTAATTTTATTCAGCTACTAGATTTAAAAATGGAAAGCATTATACTTCGGCTTTATATTATTAAGAAAGTTTTAATTTAATTTATTAAATCTACTTTGAAATAAATTGCTTTAATACTATAAATATAAACGTGACTCTATGTATTTATATTTTGTCTGCTTAGTTTATCTAATATTGCAATCTTGATGCCATTTTTGTACCATGTGCATTTTGTGAATAAATTACAGTATATTTGATTTGTTTTTATAAAAATAGGAAGAGCAAAATACATTCTATAGAATATATTTTTACTTTCAATGTTCTTTACTTTAAAAGTCTGCAGTTTTGTGGTATTACATTTTTGAGAACAAAATAAAAAGTAAAACTGTGCACACATTCGTTGCACAAATTAATAAAAATAGACTTTATAAAAATTTCCAAATAGCCTATTAGTTAAAAAATGAAGGTGTTAAATGTCTAAGTGTTGTTACATAAACAATATTTACTAATTTAATAATGGAAATAGAATATTGGGTAAATCAATAGTATGTATAATACCACCGGAATCAATCCACAAGAATGCCTGCAATAGTTGAATAGGCAATACTTGTACTTGGCAGTCACTAACGAAATAAATTTTAGTCTGAAGCCTTGTATATGAATGATCCCCCTCCTCTCCCCTCAGCCCCCGCACCCTGTCCACAAGGTTCACGTCTGTATTGTGAACCCCGCTGGATCCACACCGCTTTAGCTTTGATCCGACTTTCGGTATGTTTTTATTGCGTCTAAATCGTAATGTTTTAATATACCATACTCATTTAGTAGTTACAATGTAAAATGTCTACAAATATATATTATTTTGTAATTATTAGCCATATGAGCAATTTGCCAGGGGATTTACTGAACCAGTGAACCTATAACACGAGCCACCACTGGTGCTTACTGTAGTACAAGTAAACCACAGATATGCATTTGAGTTCGCACTACACTACTTAAGCAACGTCTCACTACGAGCCAAGCGAAAACCATGTTCTGGAGACACTAGTGAATTTGGTTTTAAAAGTGAGATACTGTTTTTTGAAAGAAAGAAATTTATCTGTTTTTTTTTTTAAATCCTTTGTAATTTTTGAAAGGTAATAAATGTATATACTATATATTTGAAATAGTAAATTGGGATATAGTAAAATGTGGTTTCCTCAGGGCTCAATTTTGGGACCTTTGTTATTTTTAATTTATATGAATGACTTACCGTGTAATATTGAAGCTCCCGTTATTTTATATGCAGATGATACAACTTCAGTTGTTTCAACAAGCAATAACCTTGATTTAAAAACTAGACTCTCAGATAATTTATATCAACTGTGTGAATGGTTTAGAGCTAATAGTCTAGTTTTAAACAGTTCTAAAACAAACAATGTGAAATTCAGTGCCCTACAAAAAAGGAAATCTTTGACCCTTATGTAATACATAAGGATAATGAAATCATTATTTCTGACTCAACAGTTTTTCTTGGCTTAATAATTTATAAAAATTTAATATGGAAGCCATAATGTGAAAAGTTAATAAAAAAAACTTAATTCATCCTGCTTTCAGATGTTTGTTATCAGAGAATCAGAAGATTTAAAAACTAGGATTGTTATCTATTATGCATTATTTTACTCATTATTGCAATATGGTATTTAATTTTTGGAAAATGTTTAGTAATAACATTTTCAAAATTCAAAAAAAGACTGTAAAAACGATGCTATTTAAAAATAAGAAAACTTCACGTAAACCTTTAATTAACGAAGTCAAAATAATTACTGTTCCTAGTTTGTATATTTTCAAGTGTGTATTACTTATAAAGAAAAACTACAACAATTCATTACATGACCAACAACATCATTGTTACAACACGAGACATAAAAATGACTTGTCTTATTCACGACACTGCTTAACGCTTTTGTATATAGAGAATTCACTTTTGTATATAGGGAAAAGATTTTTCGATAAATTACCTAATGCCATAAAAATGTTGACAATGCGGGAAAGTTTAAAATTTTACTTAGAGATTATTTAATAGATAAAGCCAATGACTATCTCAATGATAATTTTAATGTAGTATACGAATTTAGTATATGAATCAATGCTACAATAACCTGACTTTTAAGGTAAGTGCACACAGATCGTCATCGGACGTACGGCTGGCATCAGATGGATTGGACCATTATATTTCAAGCAATTATTTTCAATTGGAGTGTGCATACCTGACAGAAATGCTGTTGGGAATCTTAAGAGGGGCATTGAAGCCCTCTACTTCATTCGTATTGATTGAAATCACCTTTCAAAAGTTAAAAAAACTTTACTTGAGACATGCAGAAGTATTTAAAAAAACTTGACTTCATTTTCAATTAAATCAGGGAACAGATTATTATACTCTGCGTATTCCATCCTTTTCTGATTAATTTTATGGATCCACAATTTTCGTTTTCTGTTTCTCGGTCGCTTTTGCTCTTCTTCGTCTTCTTCCGCTAACAAACTGGTAATTACAACGTCTTCATCACTACTACTATTCATAACGATATCAATTGTTCAAATTACTACAACTTATATAAGTACTAATTGAAGTAATATTAATAGATCGACATACGCAATGAACTGAACTGGAAACGCTGATACCGACTAGTGTGCGCAATAGCTATTAAAAATCTGATCCGGTCGATGACAATCTGTGTGCGGTAAGCTTTAGTCTACATTTCTTGTCTATTTTTTGTTGTACATCTGACAATGTCACCTGTTTCTTCTAGCTCTGTTAGTACATAAAATGTAACTTGTATTTGTAACAATAAAGTTGATTTTATCAAAAATTTTGTTTCAGATTAAGCAGGTTTTTAAAAATTTATTTATTCTTAATATGCTGATTGTCAAGATATGGGCGAATATGGATTTTGAATGAGTGTAGATGAACGAGTATAGTCATTGTTACTATTTGAATTTGACTTATCAGAAAGGACTATTTATTAATAGACCAATAGCCAGGGCAACTATGGGAACTACAGCTTTACGTGGAATCCGAACCATGTAGTGTTGGTCTGATTTCCAGCTAACTGACAAGTCTAACACTCAGTTCTCTTCCCTGCACAACATCTGAACCTTGACTACCTTCTAACATGAACACTCCAGACTTCTCTAGTAGTGTCCACGTCAATGGCAACCAGTATTAGGTATTAGAGGACCGAGGATGGAACCTATCGCCTACAATCTCCTAAACACTTTGTCCCTAAGTAGCTGGGTTACAGCACTGCACCACCAGAGAATTACTGAAGTTTGGATTAGACTGTAACCAAAAATGAGAGTTGTGCACAAACTAACCCATATTAGAAATTTTTTAGAAACTGCAAAAAGGCAAATGGACCCTCAACTCAATCAATAGCACCTTACAGAGCTAGTATCTCCAAGGTCTACTTAATAATAGGACTTATTTCCAGTAGTCTGTTGGTATTTCCAGTAGGCTCGACGCTGTTGAATTATCCTATTAAGGATCGCTTCAGTGCCATTAACAAAAAGCCCATTTCTTTTCCTGTCAGAGATGAAAAATCGTTTCATCACGAAGAGTTCCTTTGTTTACTATAAAGCTAGATACATTATCAAAATACAACACTTGTGTAGAGATATCTACCGCAGAAAAATAACTTAAGTCTATTCAAAAGTCTTGCTGTGGAAGTATATTTTTTTTAACTATACAAAATAGAAGCGTAGCTGTGATTGAAAGTTGGTGTCAACAATTAAGTTAACACTTTCTTAGTTGATAAATAAGAGCTTAACACACTTATATTTACATTTAATAATAATCCCAAGCAAATAAACATAAAATAATTACTACAGTACTTACAAGTTTCATTTTTGCAGCAGCTCTGTTTGAATACAATATGGACCGGTCTTTCCCAAATGCCAAGGGACACAAACGTAAAGCCTGTGTGTACTGTAGAGCTGACTCTCGATATTGGCCAGTCTTAAAAAAATCATTGCCTCTTTGTTTAAGATCTTCAGCTTCTTTTCGTAATCTCTAAGAGTAAAATAAAATAAATGTTACGTTAGAATACAACTTAAATTTGAGAAATGTATCATTTTTTATAAATATTGGCTGATAATTTCTTATAATATGCTAGCCAATTAGGTATTTTACTACAATTCACAAAGCTAAAATACTTTTCAAGTTTAAACTATAGCTTATGAAAAATCGAACATTTTTGTTTATTAAAATTAGTACTCTGGTAAAATGAAACCATCAAGTTACCCCAAGATATGTGATTAACGTAATATTTGGTACTTGATTTTGCAAATTTCAGTATGAATTCAACATACATTTATAATCATGTTCAGATATGCAAAATTGATGCCTACCGTGATAAATATATATGTTTAAACATTTTACTAGTAATTTGAGATTTTTAAATTTTATCAAACTTTTAACAAATTGATTTTACTGTTTGCTTATATTAAAATAACCATATACCTACATTTTTCTAACAGTAGAAAAATATAACAATGCATTACAGGTTTGTTTCATTTTAATGTTCATTTTTCCTTCTTTAATTAAAGGAAAAAATTATTAAAGAATATTGTGATGACAGTATCCTTTTTTTAAAAAAATCATACAAAAAAAGATAGTATAAACAAATATTTTTATATTTTATAGATTTCTTTCTGATTCAATTAACAACTTTTAAAATGTGAAAAATTAACATCAACTTGTTTTGTTTAGGCCTAAATATATCAATTAAACATTTGTACAATTCTAGGTAATCAATAACTTTCCTAATTAGTACAATTTACCTCAGTTCTGTGCATTCTACATTATTATTCTAGCAAGTTTTACTTTCATAAGGAATTAATTAGTGTTGTTCTACAAACAGCATTTATAGATGTTGCACATGCGGGTGTCTCTGTTTTAAGGCCTCTACACCAACCAACTGGAAGTAAACGTTTAATGGTAAACCGTATTATCCGAAAATTAATAATCTGAAATATACTGGTTTCCATCATCTTTAGATAATATCCTCCCAAGTATAGCTTGATTTACAAGGATTTTGTCACTAAGAATAGGAAATTAAAATGATTACCTGCAACAAGAAAATAACTAAAAAAATGAAGGCCATAAGTAATTTGCAAACTAAAAATATTTTGTCAAAGATTTTAGGAATCCAAGTTTTTTTAACATTTTCAACTGCCTCCCAAGTGGCATAGCATTAATGGCTTCTTCTAGATTCATCGATCAATTATTTTTATTACTTGAATGTTGCTTTAGATTCAAAACTAAAGACCTCTTCACGATTGAGTTTAAAGAGTTTAATAAAATTAAGTATAAATAAACAATTTAGTATAATCACATTCTTTAATATACACATTTTATAATAGAAACTTACCTCTTTGTCTTCTTCTGAATATGTTAACTCACGATCTTTCATAGCCAATTCATCTATTAAATCATCCTCAGGTGTAGTAGTGCTTGTATCATTTTCTGCATCAGAGGAAGTACCTTCCTGATTTCTTATTGTTGATAAAGTCTCTTTACCTTCTGAAAGAGTTACAGTGTTGTTGAATTCTGAATTTACTTTGTTTTCTGTCACTTTATCACTTTTACAATCTTGTCCAGTTTCATCTGTGACCAAGCATTTTTCTAAATCTGAAGTTAATGATTCAATGATCTCTTCATTTGTTGGAATAGAGGTTTTACTGATATCTGAGTTCAAATATTGCTGTGATTCTGCCATTACGGTACCTATGAAGTTTACAGATGTACATATAGACATCCTTCATTTAAAAATAACATATAATAAACGATTTTTTAATGACATATAATACAAAATCTTAATAATAGCCAGATAGTAGCAATTAGAAGTAAACAGCACCAGCAAAGTGTATAGGGTCTATATCAATAGTATGGTGCAACTGAAATTAAATTTTTATAAATATTTTGAAGTGTTTCCCCACTGAATTTTATTTATTTAGCATTTGATTTAAGATGTTGAACCTGAAAATATTAAAAGTAGTCTTTATAAATAAATACCATACACATTTCACAAACCTAAGCTGAAATATTTTCCACAAAAATTTGAGATTTGTGTTAAATTTGGGTACCAACTAGAATATATACAAATTAGTTTTTGGGGTTAATTGATGCCGTTTATAATGATAGACTAGTGGTTATTAGTCAGCAATTCGCTGCTAATTATCAATACCGGTACCAAACATGTTAACAGCATAAAAACAAACCAAATTTTAAAAAATTATTAAAAATATTGGAAAAAGGCATATATATATATATATCAAAATAAATAAAATTGAGACATTGGTTTTTATAAACTTTTTAATATTATTTAATATGATAATATTAATTATCATACAACATTTGTTAATGTATTTCTATGTCAACGTCATTCTGTATGTAACCCATTAGGGACCAATGTAATCCCCTTATCTGCCCTTTAATAAATATTGCTATAAAAATAAAAAATAAAATAAAAAAATAAAATAAAAAAATTTAAAAAAGCTTAAGAAAAGGATAGAAGGGGACCCCGCATTCTATACCTCTCGCATATTGTATTTTGGTTTATACAATTACGCATGTACGTCAGTGTCTTGAGTTCACTCATTATTGTTCAAAACTGTAAAAATGGAGATGTCCGTTGAAATGTAAAATAAAATTAAAAAAAAAAATAAACAAAATGTAATCTCCACAGAAAAAAAGTATATGTACACAGAATATTTATTTATTTGTTTACGGTAATACACCATTATACAATTTTTAGTAGATGGCATACAATAACATTGGCAAACATATGTAGAAACAATAACAAACACAAAAGGAATACCTAAAAATAGTAAGCGATCAATAACAACAAGCCAGGAATATGAGTGTGCATACAACTGTAAAAGAACTCAATAACAGAAACAACTCAACTACAATAAAAACAATAATACTTAAAGTTATATCATCGAGTGAAAATCAATTAATCTGACAGAGAACACAACAAGTTCAAAAACACTAAGTTAATAATAAGTATAACTATAATTTACTAATCATAACAAGACTTAATAACTACAATAAATTAATAGATCAATCAATCAATCAATCATAATCTTTATTTACATTTTCTTTAAGAAAAGCAATGGCGTCAGTTACAAAGGTAAAATAACAATAGTTCTGAAGGTCATCCTCTGGTATTTGTGTAGAATTCTTCGATGGAGTAGATGGGTCGGTCTGTCAACCAGGTGTCAAGTTTTTGTTTTAGAGCACGTCCAGTCAGAGTCCTGATTTCATTTGGTAGTTGGTTGTAGAGTCTTGAACCAATGTAAGTCGGCTTCTTTTCAAATAATGTTGTTCTATGGTGAGGAAAGATAATATTTGATCCGTTTCGAGTGTTGTACGTGTGGTTTCTGGTATTTCTAGGAAGGCCAGCTTTGTCAACTAAAAATATCACTTCTTGGATGTAAATAGCAACAACTGTCTTGATTCTTAGATGTTTGAATGCTTCTCTGCAGCTTTCTTGCCAGCCGAGTTCCGCCAGAGATCTTACTGCTGCCTTCTGGATGGTGAGGACTCTGTTCAAGTTGGTGGAGGAGGTTGCCCCCCAAACAGCGATTCCATACCTAAGGTGGGATTCCAGAAGTGCATGATATGCCACTTTAGCTAAATCTGTTGTGCCTATTTGTTTCATCCTTCTCACCACATACACAGCAGAGTTTAGTTTTTTACACAGCTCGTGGATATGTGGGCTCCAGGTTAGTTTGGAATCTAGAGTAAGGCCCAGGAGTTTACCCTTTTCCTCTAGAGATACATCGGGTAGAGCTGGGGTGTGCTGGGCTCTTCTACCAAAGTTGATCTGTTTGGTTTTAAGTGGATTCACCACGAGGTCGTTTGGGGCACAGTAGTCATAGGTTATGTTTAATGATATGTAGGCATTGATACTTAGTTCATCTGCTGTGTTTCCTTTACAGAGCAAAGTGGTGTCATCTGCATACATGACCACAGTGCTGTAGTCCTTGATGTAATTGGAAAAGTCATGTGTTAAAAGAATGAGCAGCACAGATGTTATGATAGTAAACAATACAAAAACAATAATCAATGACAAAATACAAACTATGACAGAAATAATCATAATAGAGCTAACAACAACAATAGTAAGTTATATTATGGGCAGAGTCCATAAATCATTGCCCAAGCATTCCTCTTGAATACGTTCAGAAATAGGCCAAATAAAAGTAGCCTTTGTACATTTTTGACAAAGTTTTTACTATACCCTTGTAAAATACCCATTTCATTGATTGTACTCATATTTATCACTAGTGGGTAATAGTAAGGCGAGTTACTTTTTGGTTGGGTAAATTCAAATGTTGTAGAAACATCTTCCGTACTTTCAAAAAACTAACTTTCCTATCAATTTACATCTTTGGAACCATCTGCTTTGTGATAAAATATTTTTCAAAATTTGTGAGCCGTTTAGTTGTTTTTTACCCAATAGTAACAATATCTTTACCCAATAGTAACAATCTAATAATTCCAACTCACAGAACGACCTTTTTTGAAAAACAACTGTATTATAATGGCATCACTCTGTTCAATATAATCTCGAAAAAGCTCAAGTTATTGTCAGACTATAAAGAATTCCGGACCAAACTGAAAGGCGTTTTAATGGAAAATGTCTATTATAACGTCTGGAAATTTTTGGCTGGCGGGAGGGATTGAGTCGATTAGCTTGAGTTTCTTAGTCAGATAGATAGATCAATTTAATTCTAATCTTATTTGTTGTGATGCATCTTTACAGATTGTAGTTTAGTACTTAGCGGTTTATATTTGATGTCTTTGGAATCGTAATGAAATGGCCTGTCTGTAGACATCATTTGTTGCTATATTTACGATAGCGGAATATTGGAATTGAACCGAACACAATAGGCTATAATTCACGTCAGCTGTATTTGACAATAACAACACTGTATCTGAATGTTTTGTTGGTTATTTGTGTTTATTGTTATTTTTACTTGGTTTGTTCTTTTGAAATCTGTTTTGTGAAGATAAATAATTGTTTTCTGATAAACTGAATATTATTTTAGTATAAAACAATTATACATCGATTATTTTTGTGTGAAAATAGCTAAGTACTTGAATACATAAGTATTTGAATACATAATTTTATATACATAATATTATTATGTTTCAGTAGCATATTAGTGCTGCTCATATGTTTGTGAAAATAAAAATATATATATTTGTGTATTTATCATATAATACATTATTATAAAAAATTTTTGAATTTATACCATCGCGACACCTAAAAATGAGCTTAATTTAGTTTTAACTTTTCCAATGCAACTTTGTATTTCTGTTGTAAATGTGGAATAAATCACTAGAATATTGTAGATACCATAACATCATAAACAATGGAATCTTGTTTTATGCAACAAGAGTCGGAAAATTATTAATTTTAAATGAATAAAAATGGTATCTGACAAAAACCATACATATAGCGTTGGAAGAAATATAAAATACTTAAAAAGCAATTCCAAACCATCAATAAAATATAAAAACCTATATAAACATACCTTTCGTTCAACCAAAGCCAAAATTAACGCAGTTGCAAGAGTTTGAAACTGTTACTCACTTCTAAACATTACAATCATAAATTAATGAACATAACCTAAACTATAACAACACTTTTACTTTTGTTTTCACTTGTTTATCTACTTAGATGAAGGAAGGCTGCATCATCGAAGTTCAGTAGTTATAATTATAAAACCAAAGCTCTGAGAGTGTTTATTTTGTAATTCGGTTTTCAATTTTTTTGTTGTGGTTTAATCACAAGGACTAAAATAAATTAATACATTTTAATTTCGTGAATGAAAGTAAATTAATTAACTTATTTTCAACAGGATATACTCAATATTTTATTACATGCAATTCAAGTGTAAATGTCACCTCTCTGATCTTACCAAGGTGGAACGGTGGAAGGGACTGAGTCACGCTCTGAACAGCAACTCCTTTACCTTTACCTTCCTCTTCGCCACCACTCTCCTCAAGACAGGGGGCATGTCAGTTCTCTTTTCTCTTCGGGCACAGCCCGGGATTGGACCAGGATTGGTCAAGTATATGGTTGGACAGGATAGCTTACAATCCATGTTTAGTATGTGTTATTTTATATGTTCATGTATATATTAAAGAATTCTTCTTTTTTATAACATGGATATGCTGTTAAATTTGCAAATAGAGATTTTTTTAATTTGGTTTTGTCTTAGTATTTTTATGTTGTTTGGAAGATGATTAAAAAAATTATACATATATATTGTGGTTGATTTAGTGTTTTTTGTAATCTTTTATAAGGTATGTCTAAATTGTTTTTATTTCTTGTGCTATGGCTATGGATTTCGGATCTTGTTTTGTTATTTTCTTGTATGGCGTATAATATTGTGTCTTGAATGTACATTGAGATGACAGTTAGAATTTTTTCTTCTTTAAAATATTGTCTACAAGGAGTGTTGGTAGGCAAATTGTTAATTATTCTAATTGCTTTTTTTTGCAATATTAGTATCACTTCTATGTGAGTGAACGAAGCACCTCGCCAGACAATTAATCCAAATTTTATGTGGGTTGCCATTAGGGAGTGATAGGCTATAAGAGCTGTTTTTTCCCTGCTATGGTACTTATCCGTTTTATTGCATAGAGAGCTGATGACAATTTTTTTATGAGCTGTTGGGTATGAATGTTCCATGTAAGTGAGTTATCTATTTGTAGTCCTAAAAATTTTGTTTTATTTACTGTAGCGTTGTTATGTTCATTGTTATCAGGTTGTTGGATTTGTAATGGAGTAAGTTTTGGGGTGAAATTTATGTTGTATGTTTTGTGTAATTGATTTCAAGTTTAATAGATTTGTTCTTCCTCTGTTTTTTTCATTGTTGTTTTTATTCTATCTTGTGTTTCTTGTTGATTTTTTCCTGGTATTATCAGGGTGGTATCATCTGCAAACATGATGCATTCAGAATATATTGGTAGTTTTGTCGGTAATGAATTTATGTAAATTAAAAAAAAAAGAGCAGACCAAGGACTGATCCTTATGGCACACCGTTTGTCAGGAATCTTTCTTTGGATCTGAAAGTTTTCCTAATGTATTTATTGGTTGATTTTATTTCAACCATTTGGCTTCTATTTGTCAAATAGCATTGTACCCAGCTTTTAGCTTCTCCAGTAATACCTATTTCAGTTATTCTATTGAACAAAATGTTCCAGTTTAGGCAATCGAAGGCCTTTTTTAGGTCTAAGAATATTGCTGATACGTGTTGTTTCTTTTCCCAATTTTCGGTGATGAATTTTAAAAAGTCTGCGACTGCTGTATTTATGGATTTGCTATTTCTAAAACCATGTTGGTGAATATGTAATTTGTTGATTGTATTTAGATAATTCATTATTTGACCATGTATGGCTTTCTCTAGGTATTTTGATATTGTAGGTAATATTGCAATTGGCCGATAATTTTCTATGTTAAGTTTGTCAGATTTTTTGTACTTAGGGTATACTAGAGATGTTTTTAGTATTTTCGGTACCTACTGTGCTTGTGGATATGGATGTGTTGATTAAGTGTAGAAGTGGTGGAATTAATTTGTCAGTGCAATGTAGTAGTAACTTCCCTGGTATTTCGTCTGCTCCTGTTGTGTTATTATGTTTGGTGTTCTTAATTATTTGTCTAAGATATTCATCTGTAATGCATTTAAAAGAGTTTAAATTTGCAGTAGTATAATGGTTTAGTGTTAAATGTTGCTGAAAATTTGACTGTTGCTGTGTTTGGTTGTCAACTTGAAGTTGGCCTATGGATAAAAAATATGTGTTGAAGTGATTTGCTATAGTTTGAGGATCTGTTTCTAATGTTTTATTTATATTAAGTATTATATTGTTATGTTCTGTAGATTGTCTTTTTCTTTCTTGGTTTATCACCTTCCATATTGCTTTAGTTTGGTTTGTGGCTGTTGATATTTGTTGCTCAGTATGTAGTTTTTTTGAGTAACGTATCTGTTGGTCATAAGTTTTTTTTAAGTGTCGTGTAAGTTATTTTGTCGAAGTGTTGTCCCATTACTAAGTATTTATTTTTTGCTTGCAGTGTACTGTCTCTTAGATGTTTTAATTGTGGTGTCATAGTAAAATGCTGGGTCAGTCTATGATGTATAGTTCTGTTCTGAAGTGGGCTGATTTTGTTTAGATGATATTGTAATAGTCCAATAAATTGGTCGAATTTTTTTCTATGTTATTCTCAATGTATATATTATGCCAGTTTTCCTTTGAAAGTTGGAGCTAGAATAGGTCCATGTTTTGTTTTGATAAATTTCTTGTACAGATTTTTGTTTGATTGTGTAAATTTATTTTTGTGTTAAGGGTGCATACTATGCCTTGGTGATCAGATAAAGTGTTGTCAATTATTTTTTTTTGCGGCCAAAGATAATTAATTAGTTATGCAGCAATCAATGCTTGTTTCCTTAGTTGTAGTTTTTCTAGTTGCAGGTAGGCTTTCTAGGTGTAGGTTGTGTTGATGTAATGTACTCGTGAGGCTTTTAAATACTTCGGAGTCTACGAGATTATTTATATTTATGTCACCTACGATTATTATATTTTTATTTTTAGTTGATATGGTGCTTAGAAAGTTGTCAAAATGGTTTAAGAAGTCTTTGGGTGAACCTGTTGTTGGTCTGTAGATGCAAATTATTATGTAGTTTTTTGCGGCTATTTTATATTCTATTGCTGCCATTTCACAGACTAGCTCTTCTGAATAATTTGTTGTATCTAATATTTTTATCTCCAGATCAATGTTTTCCATAGTATAAATTGCTGCCCCTCCCCACTTGTATGTTATTCTAGAATATGTTTATATGGAATATTTTGAAATTGTTCTTATTTTTGAGTTGTTCAGACTTGTTTGGTAGTGCTTTGTTGTTTTGTTTCGTTTGTGCGAGTGTTTCGACTTGACCGACCTTTTGTAAATCTTCTAATGGAAGACAAGGTGTTAAAATTAATAGTATACTTTTCCGAAAGAGTAACCAATAGTAAAATAAAAAATGTATTACAAACTTAACTATTTTGATTTATAAAAATTTAGATTAAGGGTGGGAGGAGGCCGGCACCGTGTATCGGTTTCAGGATTCGCACTCCCACCCACGACTCTGGCCGTTGGCCTCCCACCCAGCCGTTGTCCATGACAATCAAAGCAGGAAACCCACTATGCCGTCACCGACAACCACCGTCCGGTAACGACCGTCACCGTCAGCTACTGCATTTTTTCTGGCGATAACCCACTTGCCCGTCATTGCTCCGTCAGAAACCATAATTACCCAGAAGAAATACAACTGTTATGATGGATAGTTCATCAAACAAGGAGTTGTTTGTGTGCTGAAGAAGAAGAAAGACATAAACGAAGAAAGCTTAGTTATTTGGGGCACGAAATTTTCGTAAGAAGAGAAGAATATGGTGAATTTCATAATTTGTTTAATGATTTGAAAAAAGACGAAGCTATTTCCGTATGTCTCCAATGAAGTTCTATGAGATGATCGAGTTGCTGAAATTTCCATTGATATACAATAACTTCCGTGAGGTCATTGAATTGGTAGCGTGATAGTCATGGTCATATCCCAAAATAGGCTGGTACGCATCTAAATAATGATGGCACTCGCTCACAATCACAGCACTGCACTTCCGACCAAAAAGTTTACATTTATCTACGATTGTTGTTTTTCTTTTTACCGGATTTTCTTGATGTTTAATACGAGGCTATGGAATTTACTGACGATAAATCAAAGACTTTTACAATGCTGTACTCTGGCGGGACTCTATGAAGAAATGACGTTATATCCGTTATAACATAATTTCTCGGCGGCCGAGGTCGTAATAACTAAGTTGCACTGTATACAAAACAAAAGTTAACTCACATAGTATCAACATTTTCAGAGATTTCCTGCCAAGCACTATCTTTCTTCCTAATGTGGTAACTATCACCAATATTATACAAAAAGGGATACTCCCTTAACAGCTTCAATTAACAGTTTATCCTTACTCATTGTACACAGAACAAAGGCCCACTGCTGTCTGCTACAAAATACTGGTGATGTGACTACTGTTGAACGTCGACTAGAGAAATAACGGACCGACTATCCGGCAAGAATGCCCCAAAGAGAAATGGTGACTGACGGTGACCATTGCTCTTTGGTGCATTCTTGCCGGACAGCAGGTCCGTAATTTCTCTAATTCGGGAAGTGTTACCTATATAGGAAATATTCGTCTGCTAGTTCACCGTCTAATAAATCTGTCTATAATTAATTTACTTACCTCAGTGTCAGGCCACCTAGGGGGTTGCACCTAAGGACCAATGACCTCACGGAACCCTGGGAATGGCCTACTTTGTACACTGGGAATTCCAGCAACTCAATCAACTAGTAGATTTTCTTTGGAGACATACGGAAATATAAAAAGACTTAGCTTCATCTTTTTTCAAATCGTTAAACAAATTATGAAATTCACCATACTCAATTCTTCTGAAAATTTCGTGTACCCAGTACCTATTCTTCCTCCATTTTTGTCTCTCTTCTTCGTTAGCACACAACGCAGCTATCTAACAACTCTTCATCTGACGAACTCTCCATCGCAACAGCTGTATTTCTTCTGGGTAGGTTTGTTTTCTGACGGAGCAATGACGGGGAAGTGGGTTATCGCCAGAAAAATTGCGGTGAAGGCGGCAGCTGATGGTGACGGTCGTTGCCTGACGGTGACGGCATAGCAGGTTTCTTTTAGCGATACACGATCGCTTCCGTCGATAAGAATTGCTCACGTTGAGAAACCGCTCTTGGCCTGTAAGTTCACCATACACAATCAAGTGTTGACCTAGCCGTCATTGTCAGTGAATCAGTCTTTTCATAACGTTTTGCCTATTCATTAGTGTCGTGATGTGTTTGTGATTATTGTATCATGGCGTAATAATGAGATGTTGCCACTCATATACTTTTTCTAGCTGAAATAGGTGTTACAAAAATTTGAAAAAAACGAAATATGGAAATTTTGACTTAAAACTGTTTAATGAAGAGTATTTTAAATTAGTTACTATATTACAGCATTTTATTTTTGAAAGATAAGTAAGATCGTCTCAAACACAAAATGACCAAGACCGCTATTATCAACACGACACAAAAAGTTAATAACAACACCAAGAGAAAAAAGATGTAAAAAAATAAAGTTAACTTTTAATTAGTTGTACTTGGTTATTGGATTCAAATAACATTTCACCAGATATATGAACTGTATTTTATTGTAATTTGTTCTGGACTTTTAACCCATTCAGTTGGTTCAGGTTCTTTTACTACTATTCCATCAGTTTCCATTTTCTCTAATTCTAATTTTAGTGGTTGCAATAGAGAAAAATGTACCCTCCATGGAGGTTCAATTACATGCTTAGCATTTTCTTTCAAATTTAAATTAACAATATTTTGAATACATCCAATATTTTCATCAAAAAGAAAGTTATACTCCTTACATAAATCTACTATATTCTTAGAACAGCTATGTGAAATATTAAGACTGTTTACAACTGAATGGACCACCAGTGCAGGACCTCCACAAATGGTGTACCTTAGACCTAGGGTTCTTCTGAATGACCTCCATAATTTTTCACTTCTTAATTCATCTACTGGTTCATTTTGTCATATCTATCTTCCACGCATCGTATTCATCTTTCTCATTCATATTCAGTAATCTGTTTGTATCTGTGCTTTTTAGCACATTTCCTATTTTATTAATGTATATTTTAAACAAAGCATTATTAAAGCATTTTCAATGCCGATGCACCCTGCAACATGCCATTAGATTATCTTCCAGATGCACGAAAAAAGTGGGAGGAGTCCCAAACATCTGAACTGATTAGACAGTTGTTGGTCACTTGAACGATTAATAAGACCTAATCTACAACAAGTATTTAGGCCAAAAATAGGTGAACATTTTACCTTTACAACAACAAACATCATACAGAATATTTTGTTATTCAATCTAGAACAACATTATTAATTACATGGATATTTTCTCCTGTAAGGGTTGACAACTTAAAGTTACTTTGCCGTACTTAAGAATAGGCTATTCCTAATTTATTGAAAACTGTGCCAGGAATAATATTGACTTCAGCACCTGCATCAAGTTTAAAAAGAATTGTGTGCCCTTATAATTAATTTTTCTAATCATTGATTATGTTCAGATAGGCCTATATTTATATTATTATTCATACAGCAATTATGTTCAACTAGATTATTTACAGAACTTAAATATAAATCTAAAACCAAAGTTTCATCTGTATTTTTACATGAATTTTTATTTGAACCATCAATACAAGACTCTTGTCTATCCACATAATATACCTTTTTATTTGACCTACACATGGAAGCGACTTTATTGCGTTTTTTAGATTTAAAAATGATTCATTATAGTCTGGACATTTATTAAGAGAATGTCCTTTACCACAATTCCTGCAATGAGGAATACATTTATTTTCAGTTTCATTTGTTTTCCTTTGAATATTGTCTTTTAATTTAGGTTTGAAGTGATGACTCGAAGATTGATTATACTTGTATTTTTGAAATTTGTTAGGCCTACTCTTAGACAAAAAAAGAAAGTGAATTGCCCTTCAAAACATGAATTTGAGAAAATTCAGCTGCTTTACAAATATTGGTTGCCCTTTCTAGGGTTAAATCACTTTCCCGTATTTAAGAAGACTGCAGATAATTAATTGTAAATTCTGCTAATCCATGTCAAGCAGCCTGGAGGCTCATAAATGTGCATAGAATAAATGATAGGATATAAACAAATGTACTGAAAATCCTGATACCTTCAATGATCAACTGCTGACTACTGTAAAACACATATGAAGAAATTCCTATGATGGACCTGGATCCGTTGGACAATATAACTCTGTCTGTTGTAAAACCTTCTCACTGGCGGATGGTGTCACGCCTAGAAATAATTAAGATAATAAAGGGATTCAAAAATTCTCACAGGCTATTATGGCATCCCGGTTTTAGTGCTTTGTGGAAATGTTGATGTTATTGCTGATAAAATTATAACAGCCGTAAACTCCTGTCTGAAAACTGGGGGTTTCCCTGACTTCCTAAAAGTGTCACGTACCATACCTGTTTTTAAGAAGGGAAATTCTTGCTTGATGGATAGTTATAGACCAATTTATACTAATCCTGTCTTTGCCAAAGTGCTAGAAACTGTGGCAGAGGAGCAATTAGTCAGTTTCCTTGAAAATAATAAGCTGCTGTCAGACTACCAGCACGGTTTTCATAGAAGCAAATTTACTGTAGTTACTCTCATTAACCTTGTATCTAAAGTTAAGGCTGCTTTTGAGAAGAGAGGTTTCACATGACTAGTCTTATGTGATTTAAGTAAGTTTTTCGATTGTATATCACATGAAATTCTGCTAGGAAAACTTGACCTCTATGGGTAGGGTTGCCATATTTCCATATTTTGTACGGACAGTTTGTATGTTACATTCAGTGTCTGTGTCCGTACCGTACAAAGAAAACACCGGGTAGATGTTCGTATTTTTCTTTCTGTTTATATTAAAAATGCATTTTAAATATTTACTTACTTAAATATTTACTTCTATAGCCATGGGTACCCAAGGTGGTGATTTAAATATACTATTTTAAATAAATATTTAGTATTGTAAAATAGACCAACATGTATTACTAGTACTTTTGGCAATCGACAATCGTGAGAGGTTGTGTGTTGTAAGATGACTCACAGATTATGCACAATCATACTACCACACACATCCCTCCCCTCAGTTTCAAGCAAAATAGGAGTGAACATTTTTGAAAGAGTGTTGGAGTTTGCTTCTTCTTGTCATGTACTTCGGCACCAGTTGAATGGGTTTTTTTCATTTATGAAATATGTCTAGACACCAGATCGAAACATACTGCAGTAGAGTTGTGCAGAAGGTCAAAGCTATTCTGAGCATCAAAGTTAACAGTGACATGTCCCGAACTGAATTTTTGAAGCCATTTAAAACAATAGTTCTTTACTTAGAAAGGGTAATCTCTTCAGAAAAATATTATTAGTACGTACAAGTTATGCCTAACCGTTTTCAATGAGATGTATGACAATTTTATGAGTTCTGCCAACTTAACTTAAACTTAATGAATGAATTTTTAAAAGTATTGTTTGTTAATATTGTATTACTCTAAAATCTCAAATTAAAATTTAGTTGTAATATTAGTATTATATGTAGCATAATATTGTTTTCCAAATTGAACAACTCAAGTCGCATATCATAAAATTCATAAAAGACGATTTTCTCCCCCCCCCCATCCCTTCCAGACCCCCAAGTAAATCTCGTGTCCATATTTCACTACATGGCACTTATGGCAACCCTATCTATGCTGTTAGTGGTGTTGCACTAAATATTTTTTAAATCTAACTTAAGAAACCATAAGCAGGTTCTCTTCGTCCATGGCGCCAGTCCAAGCCTTGTGATGTCGAGCACGGAGTCCTCAGGGTTCGGTGCTCGGGCCAATACTGTTCCTTATCGCTGTCAATGACCTCAGTCTCGACCAAAAGACCTTGCTATTTGCTAACGACACCACTATTTTTAGTACACCACTATTGGTAGTAAACTTGAATCAGTTAAGAGCAAAACCGATGCGTTATTGGATACAGCCAAATTCTGAGTTGCGGGAAATAAGTTAAAACTAAATAAAGAAAAACTCAACCTCTCATTTGCTCACTCAACCAGGTGGAAGTTAACTTAAGTGGTATTGTGAAATTACTGGACTTTATCCTTGATCAGAAGTTAACTTGGAACAATCAAGTAGAGGTAGTGTGTACTATGCTAAGTCAAGCAGGTGTTTCTCCTGCGGAAATTAATCTATCTTACCTCTGAGCCATATATTGTAACAGCCTAACTCATTATTTCATAGTCACCTTTTAGACGGCCTGCTGTTATGGGGGCACTGCCCTAATAGTTCTGATGTCCTTAGGCTCCAAAAGAATGCAATACGGATGATAAATAGAAGTGGTATGATGGCCCACTGCTGCCCATTGTTTCAGCACCTCGGAATCCTACACCCTACAGCCATTACACTCTTCATTGTTTGGTGTACGTTAGTGCTCATTTGGATGAGTTCCAGACCAGACGTCAACACCATTACCATGAAACAAGAAGGCGGGATTACATTGAAACCCCCTTTTCTAGACTTAGCCTAACACGAG
Organism: Stictocephala bisonia; assembly: GCA_035578905.1. Taxonomy (NCBI): domain Eukaryota; kingdom Metazoa; phylum Arthropoda; class Insecta; order Hemiptera; family Membracidae; genus Stictocephala; species Stictocephala bisonia. The sequence goes on from JAQJVL010000050.1 coordinate 2,736,733, forward strand.
ACAGTTTTCCAAACATTGCTATCAAGACGTTTAACAGGCTACCGTTCAACATTAAGCTATTCGAACATGCTGAATTGAAGAATATCATGAAGGATTGGATCAGGAGACGACCTCTCTACTGCATCAGAGAATTTATCGAAGAAGACTTGGAAGAGCTGTCATTGTCTACCGCTATTGATTTTCGTATTGGAGTCTTTTGCTATTTGTTCAATATTACTGGCCAGTGACTTTTTTTGAAACATTATTGTATGATAATTGTTAAGAATAACACAATTTCTTTTTTTTTTTTTTTTTTTAACTTCACTCGCCAGTTGACATGGGCCTAGAGGCCTGTGCGTCAACTTTATTCAACGAGTGAAGTACCGACCGTTGGCTCAGTGGGGATTTGAACTTGGACCTTGCCCTCCGCAGTCCGAAGCCTTAGCCACTGAGCCACCACGCCGGCAGACACCCAATTTCAAAACCACTATTTAAAACTTTATTGGTGAGGCCTTTCGTTAGCAAGGCTATCATCGTCAGACACATCACAATTAATATTAAATACAAATAGTAAATAAATAAAGTGGTATAACCTTATATAACTTTCAAACCTACAAAACAATTAATTTAAATTCAATTTATGATGCTTTCAAAATCATAATAAAACTAACATTAATTTAGAAAAATAAACATATTTAGCCACGAAAGTTAAAAATGTAAAAATATATGTTTATATAAGCTTATACTATATTTATTTACTTTTGTATTTAATATTAATTAATTGTGATGTGTCTGACGATAATAGCCTTAATATCGAAAGGCCTCACCAATAAAGTTTTAAATATTGGTTTTAAAATTATGTTGTTTTTAACAATTATATGAAAAAACAATACAGCTCCATCTACAACATTGGATGATAAATCTAACAAACTTGGCGAAAAGGAAAGAAGCATATGGATTAGTGTAATAGATCTTCTAAGAAGTAGTATAATTAAAGGTCTACTGTTTTATTGACATTTTAGAGCATGCTTAGCGACAATGGAGTTTAAAGGGATGGCAATATTGTAGTTCTAACACTTCCTAATCACGGTCCCTTGATTTCTTCATCTTCACGAGCTTTTATTTTTAATTTCATTTATTTCAACGGTTTCACCAATTTGACTGATATGATTAAAAAAAAAGAACATTACAAGATAATGGGTATTGTGTAACAACAATAAAGCAAGCTACATTAAGTAATATGAATGAACATTTAAAGTGTAGATAAGAAACAGATAAATAAGCTATTTGAAATAACTATTTACAACAAATGCATTATTAACCGTGTGATCAGTAGGCTATAGATAACTACAATAAGCTAGCAATTTGTTTCTTGAAACGCTCAGTTGAGCCACAGAAGAAGTCCAGTATGTTTGCAGTTTCCCTACCAGATCTCAGCAACCTGGGAACGCCCGTATGACTTGCATATGATGTAGACAATAGAACCATACTCAAGAACAGGTAGAATAAGAGACTTAAACAGAACAACAAGTGCTAGAGGAGATTCAAAGTCTCTTGTGCTTCTCAAGACAAAGCCCATTAGTGTACACTAGCCTTAGACGTTATCTGGAGTATATAATCTTGTGGGTTTAGAGTAGGAGTCAGTATCACGCCCAGGTCTCTAATATTATCCACTATAGTGATGCTGGTGCCATTCAACTGATAATTACAAACATAACTTATTCGGCCAAGAGTAAAAGTAGTAATCTGACACTTGGATATGTTCAATTCCATAGTATTTTCACGACATTATTAAGAGATGTCTGTAGAGTTTTATAATCGTAATCAGACTGAACTTTTGTAAGTAGCTTGATATCATCGGCAAACATCAATTATTGTCCTTAAATCGAACACCCAATGTCATTAATGAACAAAATTAAAAGAATAGGGCAAGATGATAGCCCTGGGGTACGCCAGATATTACCGGAAATGAAGAGGAGATGCCTCCATCACATTTTACGACAACGGAATAGCCGCGAATATAACTCTCAAGCAACCGAAGTAAGGGACCACAGATTCCAAAACCTTCAAGTTTGGCAATCAAGAGCCAATGGGGTACCTTGTCAAAGGCTTTCGGAAAATCCAGTTAGGCACAGTCCACCTGGTAAGCATTTGTGAAGGAATTCACTATCACATCATGGAACTGCAATAGATTAGTCACTATTGAGCAACCACGCATGAGTCCATGTTGACGAAAATGGAAATAGAGGTAGTCAAGAAAGATGCCCTCGAAAACCTTACCAAGTGTGGACAGGATGGCAATTGGCCTATTAGTTTTTGACGCTATCTTTACTGACAGACTTAAAAATAGGCACAATAAAACTCTGTTTAAGAGCAGATAGAGAAACTCCAACAGTAAGTAGAACCTGGAATAGAATAGCAAAGTGGGGAGCAAGCGTATGTGCACAGAGACGCAGAATAAGGGGGAGTATTCCATCAGGCCCAACTCCCTTCGTTGGATCTAGTGCCTCAAGCCATCGCTGAATATCTACAGCAGAGATTGGACATGCAGACAGAGAGACATTCCATCTATAATCATACTTTGAGACTGGGGTGCCAGCTAAGCTAAAAAGTAATGAAAAATATTTAGCAAAGAGTTCACATTTGCCTTAGCATCATCAGTCTCAGTAAAATCAAATGTCAATTTGGGTGAAACTGAAGGTGAACGTTTAATACCACCAATATGGGACCAAAAAGCCTTCATATTTACTGGAATGCTTCCTTCAATCTTACTGATATACTCATCGTGGCAATTTTTTGTTAGAACCTTGCATTTACTTCTGGACAGCACAAAATTCTCATGATCCACATGACTCAGGGTTTCCTTATAAATCTTGTGCAAGATCTTCTTCCTAATACCTAACTGTTTGACTTCATTAGAGAACCAATTGGAAAGTGATCAGAGACAGCCTTCTTCAGGGGAGTGTTACAGTTTATGATTCCACTTATTTCGGAAACTAAATTATTGAAAGCCAGTTCGGGGTCAGATAGATTGTCCTGGATATAATAGTCAAGTTTCTGAAGCATATTGAATACAGAGACAATATCACATTTGTGAAATTCCTGGATTAGTCTTCTAAGGTTATTTGATGCCGGAGGCTTATCCGGAATCTTGATGGAGATTGAGAGTGCAGGGTGATGCCTGTCCTCTGCCAATGGTGGAACGTCTGATGCAGCAAAAATTGTGCTAGTAGAACTTGAAAAGATAAAATCCAGGAAAATTCAACGTTAGTGAGAACTGAGTTGTACTGTGTGAGGTCATAAGATGCTGCCAGTTTAATAATTAGCCTGGAAGATTTGTTTACCATCGCACTATTACAAGCTTCCCAGATCATACGAGGCTGATTAAAATCCCCCATCAACAAAACATTTTCCGGGCTGTTATAAGTCATAGCTTCGTTGAAAGCTTCACAGAAATCAGAATAGATATTTGATGACTGGTCAGGTGGAATATAAATACTAGCTAGAAGAAAGTGGGGCGAGAATACCTTGCAAAGCACAAATACGCATTCAAGATTTTGGACACTCACTGGAACTCTTTGAGACGAATAAATATCTCCTACAGCTATAAGCGCACTCCCACCAGTAGACTTCCAACTAGATAAATCAGATCCGAGGATGTTATAACCCGTTAAACCAAGTTCATTATCACTGATACTGTCAAGCAGATTTGTCTCAACTAAGGCAATAACATCATATACACAGGAAGCAACTGACTGAGACAAAGTTCGCAGTTTGCCTCTCAGGTCATTAACATTTTGAAAAGAACAAAGTAATTGTGGTGAACCGTTGAACCCTATACGTTTTTTGAACTCTTTGTTGCAACATAAAGAACATTATTGTTCCTTTGGCTTTGGCTTCACAACGGTAAATATTACCGTGTGCTTCACTGCTTCACCTAGTTCACAATCACAAGTTCCTTAAGGGTCGATTACACTAGGCGAGTTTGCACGCTACAAGCGGTTGCGAATGCGCTTGTTGTCGAGTACACACGAAACTTTCCAGTCGCTCAGAAGCCAAGTAGCTGGCGTGTAGAAATCATGTGTTGATGCTTTGTCATTTTGCCGTTTGTGTTGTGACAGGTGGTTCCCTACATTATCCTACATACTGTTGTAAAATGAAGTGAATCGGTAAATGTTAAAAGGGCGGAAGTCCTATTAAGTAAACTTTCGGGAAATCAAAAAAAACTGAGTAAGTTACTAAATATGCAAATTTAATAAATTTAGATGATATTTTTTAGTAAACCATGTATGTAGGAACAACAAATTATTGTGTACAAAAAATTAAATAATTTTATGTGATAGTTAAAAGCACTTAAAACTGGCGGACTTCAGCCCTTTTAACATTTATCCCAAAACCAACGGTAAGTTTACCTCAGTTTTATTGTTCCTTGCGTTGATTAGGCGGGAAAATGAAGAAAAATGATTATAATAATTAGTTTATTAATACATAGTTATTCTGTCTCATCAACATTTTCAACCGCATCAGGAATGTTGTCTTGAGGCCATTGGATAATTTCTTCATAAAACTGAGCATGTTCGTTTGGTATGTATTGCAAACACTTCCTCAAGTCATTAAGCTTTGGAATTTTAATAGATACTTTCCCTGTTGGATAAGCTATTTGATTTGGAAGATGCAGCTCATTGTCAGCACAGGAGATCATTCTCATTTTAAACGTATGCGTAACGATTCCATTGATTTCCTGTCTTGCTTTACAGACTCCTTGTTGATCGGAGTTTTACTCAAAGTGGTGGAACTTACTTATTCCGAAAAAGATTCTTTCTTCTTTGCGCTTCTTTTTGGTTTCTTCTGACGCAATATTGCGTTTGTAAAAGGTTGGCCACCAATCTTTCACATTGTAAACCATTGTAGGGCTGTCTACTTCTACCACTATGAACTTATGGCTTTTGCTGCTTTTGACGATGATCTCAGTGATTTCATGAACACTATAGATTCTGTCATGTTTCTTTAGCTTTCATTTGATGATGGAGAAATCCCTATCATATGGGAGGAAATAATGTCCTCTGATAGGGAAGAACTGATTTATTTTTTTAAATCGTTTCAAGTCAGTGAGGGCTAGAAACAGTTTGGATAAACAATGATTCTTGTTTTGCCCTCTGCAGTTGTCTGCATACACATGTTGCTTGTCATAGTCATTTTCAGGCACTTGCATTTTTAATTTTATATCTTTTGTAGTTCTGAGGATTTTGCTTCCTCTTCTTTCCTACATTGACATCCTCGTCACTACCACTACTTCCCTCCATCAAATAATCATTAAAATATAAATACTATTGATATTTAAATAAGTACCAAAACTATACACACACTGATTCAGAAACTACAGCAGCAGAATTTGAGGTTATGTTGTTTTTCCACTCAGCTGCTGGTTAACCAATCTTAGTTAAAAAGGCGGAAGTCCAGACTTCAGCCCTTTTAACAAAAAACCTAGATTTCATGTAGCCATGGTTACTAAAGTAAATTTATTTCAGACGCCCTTTTAACACCAATTGGAGCAGCTACATAAACACAACATTATTCAGTCATAAAACGAATATGTCAAAAAAATTGACTTCCGCCCTTTTAGCATTTACCGATTCAAGTGGAATAGTATTAATATTTCGTTTTTTTACAAGTGTACCAACAGTTTCCAGTAGGGATGGGAAATGTAGTTCATCAGACGGAGTTAGTTCACTCCGGAGTTATAATGACTCGGAACTAGTTCCGCGGAGTAGTTCCAACTCCGAACGTCGTTCCAGTTCAACGTGGAGCGAAGCTCAAGTGAGTCGCTCCGAGTGGATGCGCGCGCATTACGTACTTCACTCCTTTGTTTTGATCGTTCCAACAACTCCGGAACTATGTTAGTTCCATGGAGTGGGGAGAGATACGTCGACACTGCAGGCGCTCTGATAGTGGTTGCGCGCGCATCTCGTTCTCACTCCTTTCTGTTGCTGTTGATAGTTCCAAAAAGATAGAAACTAACATATGATTTTTAGGTTATATCCAGCTAACAATTTGAATTGTGTATTTTATTTAATTATTTTACAAAGAAAAAGTATGGATGTCTTATGAATTTTCCAGCAGAAAGTAAAGTATTGTATATTTTATATGCGTATATTTATGACATAATATAATACTCATTTATTGTAGTTCCGAAATGAACTAGTTCCGCACTAGCACTCGGAGTTGGAGCTGTAACTCCTTAACCGGAGTAGTTCCTTTGTTGTCGTTCACTCCGGAGTTACCCATCTCTAGTTTCCAGCATTGTGGAACATTAAACATACAGACCACGCGAACAAACCGTTGAAGGATACATTGTTTAAACAACTGATGTCTGAGCTAGAAGAAAATTGGTTGTTAGGGCAAATGGATGAAAAGAAGTTTAAGTTAAAAATAAAGTCCCTTAAAGATGTCTACAGAGTGGAATCAAGCAAAATTGAGAAAAGCAAAAAGAGTGGCTGTGGAACAGATGATGTTTATGTACCTAAGCTAACCTGGTTCCACGATGCAAGTTTTTTGAGTGAGGTTTTGGCAACAAGAGGCAGTACATCAAATATGGTAACAAATCTATTGACTTGTTTATCTAATACATGACAAAAGCATTCAATGTTAGTGGTATAGAGAGGAAAGGGGGGGTTATACGGTAGAAACATAACTGTTAAAAATTAAAATAATCAAACAAATATAATAACTGTTATCTACGAAACTGATCTATCTTCTTAAATACGTTGTTTACGGCTTTTGTAGTCCAACTTTCTCCCATTGCCAGGGTACAGTATGAACTTCCGTAAAGTATTTCATGAACTGTTTTCTGATCTCTATAGCAAGTTTGCTTGGATTGTTGCTGCCTAGTCTGGTCACTGGTTGTAGGATGTTGGTGTTCATCCTCTATTGACCAGGTGTTACATCTCCTGTGTTCAAATCTTCTCTGTCCAATGCTTGTTGTGACATATAGTTGCCTGGGGAAGTCTTTCGCAGCCAGATATGTAAACGGCAAGCAGCCAAAACAACTCTGTCAATGGTGTCGGGTTTAAGCTCAATTCCTCTTGAGAATACTCTAAATCACCAAGCAAGTATGCCAAAAGCATTTTCTGAAACTCGCCTGGCACGGGATATGCGATAATTAAATATTTTTTCTTCATCACTGAGTCCATGCTTACTGAAAGGTTTCATAAGATCGGGTCGTCGAGGGAAAGCGTCGTCCGCGATGACAACAACTGAGTTCTCTGTAAACCCAGTAATTTTATTTTCCATTGCAATATTCAAATTACTGTCTCTAAATACTGCACCGTCATTTGCTCTGCCATTTTCTCCTACGTCAACGTAAGCAATAATCTGCATCCACCATAGCAAGTAGTATGATACTGTAAGTTTTCTTATAGTTGTAGTATTCTGAACCAGAACAAGGAGGTCTCTTGATGACAACGTGTTTACAATCGCCCCACAGCATCTAGGAAAATTCCAGCGCTGGAGGAATAAAGTTTCAATTTGTTTCCAATTTTCACATGTTTTCGGCATCTGAAATGTAAATATACATATATTTCAATATTTTTATATATCTGAAGAACATAAAACGCAAAATTAAGATGGTTTTGGGCCTAGATCTTACCATGAAAGTGATGTTAATTTTTCCCCTTTTTCCAGGACCCAAACCAGAGTCTAAATTCTGACCAAGATGAACAGGAAAAAACCCATTGATCCTGTTGAATCTGGCACTGGGGAAAGTCACACTGATCAAAGAAACAAGGCTCACTTCTCTAGAATTATGAAACCACCTGAGCCACCGAAAAAAAGGTATAAAAAAATTGTAGACAATCCAGTTGACAAAGAGATATCCCAGGCAATCCAAAAATTAGACGACATTGCAAACCAAACTACCGTGGAGAAGCCATATGTCCTGTTTGGCAAATACGTAGCAGCTGAACTGCGGCAGTTACCTAAACGGGCAGCCATCTTACTTCAGCAGGATATACAAAACTGCATTACTCGTTATAAGTTGAACGTATGTGATGATGAGTCAATTCAACAAGAAGCTGACAACTGCGCTGAACTCCAGTCTCCTCAGTCAATGATCTCTGTTGGTTCCTCAAATGACGAAGATGACATACTGAAAGCAGCATTGATTAATACGTTTTCAAACATTTCTTAATACTATACTTGTATTGATATTAAATAAAGTACAATTATTCAGCCTTGACATGTTTTTTTTTGCCAAAAACAATATTAAACCATGAAAACATCTCCAGAAAACAATAATAATTATTGTTTTTGTCACAAAATAAATACCGTATAAATAATTTCGAACACTGTTTGGTAATTGGGAGGTTTGGGTTTTTTCAAAACCGATTCAATTTTTATGCAATTAAAAGTTTCATGAAATTAAAATATTTACAGTTACCTCAATGTATGGTCGAAGAACGCAACAAATAGCCGCAAGTACATAGGGTATGGACTTTGATATTGTTGTTTCTGGAACTCGAAACAGGTACTGCAGATACTTAAACGAATCACCAGTCGCTAATACAATGTTATTTGTAATTTTGTGATTACTGGGATTGCCATCCTCATTCTCGTGTCCTGTTTTGACAACATTCCGTCTACCATATCTAGTAGCTCATCAAACTTGTCACATGTAATTCTCATTATATTTCTATAAGCAGCAGGACTTTTGATACAATTAAAACACCCGCTAGAATCAATTCCTCCAACATTCTTGAAGGGAAATACTCTCCTGTGCACAAGCTACTGTGAGTACACTTGGCAATTTTACAAGCTAGCTCGCTCAAAAGCCGGTCAGTGGCATGTAAAGTCGCCGGCGAAGTCAACTTTTTCCACCGCTTTTTTAAAAACAGCTTTTGAGTGAATGCGTCGAGTACACTTGGCTAGTTTACGAGCTGCGTGTAAAAACGCCGGCCTGTAGCGTGCAAACTCGCTTAGTGTATCGACCTTTTAAGAAGAAGTTTTTGTTAATCAACTAATGTCGGTTGTGTTGTCTGTAGAGGTGCTTCAATAAACTTATTGTTTCACTAGGAAAATACTAAAATAAAAACACTTATATTATTGTTTTAATCAGTTTTACAAAATTATATTATTCTTACAATGACAAAACCAGCAGAGAGCCAACCGGAAGAACTGGTAAACATTTCATAGTGTTTGAGGTTATAGTTTTAAGCTATTAATTTCAATATTTAGCTAAATATTAATTTAGGTGAATATGGGCTCTTTAGATACTTACGATTAAGCATAAAAAAACGAAACAAATAATAGCTTATATCATTTAATGATATAATAATAGCTTATACATGTTTGTAACCTAATGAATTCAGATAAAGAAGTGCTGTGTCATCTCCTATTTGGACTTAAGTTATAGGCTATAATAGGCCTCCGACTACTTGTCATTATTACGGTAATGAAGAATTGACTCATAAGGGGGCATAATTGAAACATAATATGGTAATTTATCCAGTATCCACCAATCTAACTAAATTAAAAAACTTTGTATGAAATGAGTCAAGATAGGCTGTTTTTTTTTTTTTTTTGTTGGTATTCATGCAGTTTCTTGCCACCAAACAATTTTGGAACATTTTGCTTGAAATGGGTCAAGAATTGGCTGTATTTAAAATACAGATATGCTTTTTATTCTATGGAAATAACGTATTTTACAGAAAAATCAAAAAAACCAATGTCACAACTTTTAGTATTTTTGTTATATTTCTGTTAATTTAAATAGTATTTTAATCATATTTTTTTAATTTTGATGTGTTTTCCCTGAATACAAATTTTAAAACTATTTTGGTCCATTACAAACATTTCTCGAGATATAACAGAAAAACTATTATCGCGGCGAATTGCGATTAGTGGCCATTACATACAACAACTATTAATCACAAAAACCGAATTCACCTATATTCCCGCCGGTAGGCTGTCATGGAGGCCAAACACTTGAATTTAACGCAAATTATTAATTTTTGTTGAGTAAATAGACAATTAGAATAAGTTAGGTTATGTCAGTTAAGTTATGGATGTCAGTAAAAAATGTATTTTTCGAGCTGAAAAAATAATTGTACTACAAAACCAATTATACGTATATTTGTGTTTAGCATAAAAAAAACGAGAAATGAAAAACATATTTCCATTATTTTAAGTGATTTTGTTAAGGCTGTTTGTAAAAAATAAATCAATTTTTTCTATTTCAATGAATTTTTATCAGCTACTGTATTAAACGCCTCTCAAGTATTTTTTCGTTAAAATCATGTTTATAGTTATAAATAAATCATCCCAAAGATGCGAATTTGGCCTTTTTTTGTACATACAGAATTAAGAAACTCTTTTTCCAACTATTCCCAAATTTTAAAAACAGACCCTCACAGGACTGGTCTTGCTCATCAGTATTTTCAAATTACTTAATTTTACTGCAAATTAATAAATTTGATTTTAAATAATTAATGTTATATGTTTGCTTTTATTTTATTGCAACGAGAAATACCATGTTGTGTTTGGCATCAATGTTATAATTTTTAATATCAAACAATTTAAAAAATTGATTAACTGTCTAGTTGGCCATATTGCCTTCCTTATTCTTATTATTGAATAAGTCTTCGCCCAGCCTGTGCCGTGTTTGCTTGCTCTTATGTTCCGCACTTCTGCGTTATCTACGAGTGGGGCGTGGTTCTCAGTTTCCGGTTACGGTTATTTTTGAAGTTTCTATTAATGTTTTTAGTTTGTTTTTTCGATAAATTAAGAATAAAATTAAACAAAAAAGATGTAAAATATACTGCAAATAAGGAAAAATTAAAAATACTATATTTATGTTCTACAAACGCCCTGACCAACCTGTATTATGTTCTGTAGCATGTTATGAAAAATATATCTCAGATTAGAGTGATTGTGATAAAATTTTGGAAATTGACCTGATAATAGTATTTTTTAAATCTGTTTAATTTGTTTTACTTAATTCCTTATATTACTAATTAGTTTATTTAAAAATAAAGATGTGTTACAAATCTTGAACATTTATTTTTCGGCAAATTCGTTCACCAAAGGCTGATGACGGACTAGACGGCCCTACATAAAAATTAATTGTTTTGAGCCTTCCACATATAAAAAATACTTCTGACGGTCATAAATCAACACCACACAATTTATTATTGAATGTCTTTATTGAAAGGCGGAGTTAGGACTATGAAGTCTTCTCTTCCACTCAACCTTGAGTGTGAAAATTTTTTTCACACAATCACAAAAATGAGTTTTTGAAAAAAAATGTCAGCCATTCATGTAAGTTTTTAACCCTAGATCGTGAGTATCAGGTGAACCAATGTGTGCTCCTTACTGCTAGGTCCTTTTTTTGGCGCTGGCGCAAGCTTTTTTTGTTAAAATCATAAATACTAAATATGCTCCAAATGTAAATATATTCATATCGTTTTTCTTCTCAAGAATAGTAGGTTCTTTCACATACTACCATCAACACTTAAAAAAATTAGTAAATAATTTTTTTAAATTTTTACGTAAGTGATAACTTATAACACTCCTTAGGAGCACTAAAAATTGTTTATAAATAATTACAAGATAGCAAAATTATTTATTATTTAGTGCACCTATAATAATATGTTCTTACATTTTAGATAAACTACTAGGTTTTTTTTTTGGAAGTGTTTGTTGACATAAAACGTGAAAATTAAAAAATGTGCAAAGATACAGTATGATCACTGTAGATAATCAAATAGTTCATGTAAAAATAAAAAAAATCACCATTGAATAAACAAGAAGAAGTTGTTTGGGAAAAATAGTCATATTGTACCCATACACAAATTTTTATATTTTAGTTTATTCGGAAAAATAAAAATTGTACTACATAGAAAATAAATTTCAGTGAAAAATTACATAACAATCTAAAAATAAGGGGTATGTATAATTTTTTGCTACATGTACTGTATTAGTACGTATATACTAGCTACAAGAAAATGTAAAATATATTAAAATATTCCAAAAAGTATAAAACTTATAACACCATAAGTCAGCGTGCGCTAATTGTGTAAGCAACTTTAGAAAAATAGTACATATTGTAAACATTATAAAAAATATAAAATAATTTTTGAGAATATTTAGAACAGTAACACTTGATAGAACATATATTTCTGAATAGAAATATAAATACTTTATTACAGTAGTGCAATAAATACGGGTTTCACGCTATTTAATAACATACTACATCATATTGTTTTTGCGTAAATAAAATAAACAATCCATTTAGATTGCATAGAAATAATACATACTATTTTTTAATCTTTTCTTCGATTATTATAAGTAGACTATACTAATACCCTATCCATACACACGTTGTTTGCTGAAATCACATGAAAATAAATGTTTAGACTAGTATGTACGTAATTATATACATGGCTATCAAAGACACTTGAAAAATAGTGCATACTGTAAACATTATAAAAATAATGTTTGGGATTTCTTAGAATAGTAACACTTGATAGAACACATAATTCTGAATAGAAATATAAAAATGTATTTACAGTAGTGCCATAAATAAGGTTTTCGCGCTATATAATAACATACTACGTCATTTTGTTTTCATATAAATAAAATAAACAATCTATTTAGATTGCACAGAAATAATACATACTATTTTTTCTAATATTATAATTAGGCTACACTAATAACCTATCCGTATACACGTTGTTTGTTGAAATCGGATAAAATATAAATGTTTAGACTAGACACTAAAATGTTTCTGATTATTTTAGACACTAAAAACCACTATAACATATTGAACCATAACTACACTAAACAGAACACATAATTTTATTCATTCAAATAGTAATTCATAACACTTACAGTTAATAAAACACTCACAAAGAAAATCAGATGCGCAATAAGTAAATGGCTATGTCTACTCTGGCCGTGGCGTTGACGGGCTCTGCGGCTCTGTTTCTTCCAGTAAAGTGAAAATTTGTCACGTGACAATTGCCAACCTACTCCACGAAATTTGCTGGAAGCGGCACTGATTAACTCAACAACTCTCTGTCTATCTAGCTAATTTTGTTTAGTTTATATTTCAATAAATAAATTATTAGCTAAACTTTTATCAACAACATAAATTATACTGTACCTCGCTTTTGGGAATTCATGAAAAACAAGGAATACAAAACATTTTTTTGTAAAATACCCAATGCAGCTAAGAGAATGAACTGTATTTTGTTGGATTTCATTCTCTACAGACTGACATTTGGTACGCCTTATTCCATTTTCTGGTTATTCTTCAGTGAAATGACAAACATCAGCAATTTTACTCCCTCCAGACCTCCGCCCGACGGGAATTGAGCGGGAGTTTCGTGTTGCACGTTGTTATTTTATTTCCTACGTTTATAAAATGGCATAACAAATTATTAAAAATCTGATATGTATAGAACAGAACATTCTGCATCGATTAGTTCCAACTTTGTAGTGATTGCTTGATAATAAATATATGTTTAATTGATTGTACAGTAATGCAATAGCTTAAATTATATCGTTCCTCGCTCTTAGAAGGGGTTTTGTAAACAGCATAAATTAGGTTGTTCCTCCCGATCTAGGGTTAATTTATATTTGCAGCCACACATGGTGAAAACGATATACAGCCTGAATGTGTTAAGCATAAATTGAAAAATTCACATAAAATATTGAAACTTTTTTGTATTTGTGCAGTTTCTAGCCACCAAGCAAAATTTTCCAATTTTGTTTATATAGGTAGAAATAGGTATAGAATTGGTTGTATTTTCACAAAATATGCCTTTTATTCTGTGGAAATCACGTATTTTACCAAAAAAAATCTATTTTTGATATATTTCCGTTAATTTAAATGATATTTTAATCATCTTTTTATTAATTTGATGAGTTTTTTTGCACTTAATACAAATTTGATAACTATTTTGGTCTATTATAATTATTACTCAAGATATAACTAAAAAGTAAGTACTTTTGCGGCAAATTACGCGATCATTACATACAAGAACCATTAATCACAAAAACCGATTTCATCTATATTCTCGTCTGAATGACCGCCAGCAGCCCCTTACAGAGGCCAAACGCCCGAATTTAACGCTAATTACGATTAGGATAGGTTAGGTAAGAAAGATGTATTTTTCGGGCTTAATAAATATTTTACTGCAAAACCGAAAAAAGTAAAAATGATTATAAATACCAACTAATAACCACAAAAAAAAAAAAAAAAAAGAATCTGAATATATTTTGGCAGGAGGACAGCTTTCAAGTCATCCTAGAGACCAGATCCATATTTAACATAAATCTCAAACTTGTGAAGGATATGTATAGTTAATTCTATAAAAGTTTTTATATGGGTAAAAATAATTAATTTTTTTCTGTGTAACTAACTACATGTCACTTTCATGTTAATTTAGGGTAAAAAAATTAGCTTCTAAATGAAAAAAACTAAAACATAATGGTTTTCAAAAATAATTTTTTATTTTCTTGTAAAAATACAGTACAGTATTTTAATTTTTTAGTAAAAATGTGTTTTCTGCTTGATGAAATGATGTTTTCTGATAATCTAACTCAATTTTCTTTTAGATGAGTAGAAAGTGCATAATTAACCATACAGTAGTATAAAGTCAAGCTGATCTTAAGAAATTTATTGTAAATATTTGTAACCTCCTACAAATAGTGCTGTAATTTTTTTTCCAGTCAGAAGATGATAAGCGTTTGCAAGAAGAATTGAACATGCTCGTAGAAAAAATAACTGTAAGTATATAATTCATTGGATTACTTTCCTAAACAACATTATCAGGATCATTAGACAATAGTTTGTCATCATATAAACAATAGTTATATGGATTGTGTAAATACATTTTAAGATAATTATAATATATATATATATATATATATATATATATATATATATTTTAGGATGTAATAAAATTAAAAAACTGGGTACCCTTATATGTATATATATATATATATATATATATATATATATATATATATTATAACAAATATATATAATTTCATTGTACTAGAATTGCACATATAAATACATAAAATACCTTATTTGAAACAACAGTATCATAATCAAATATCGTATAATGAAGTTCACTTAACAAATAAATAAAGCAGTGCAGTATTGAAAAATGTATAAATCTACTTTAGACAAGATAAAGAAAAAGAGACTTTACTGTTATAAGACAATACAAAGAATTACATTGACATTGTTAAACAACATTTATGTTTATTTTAATACTAAACAACATTTCAGTCTAAAATAAATAATACAAAAATGAAAAACATGTTATAATAAAGCTACATTTTTAACTATATAAAATAAATTAAATGGAAACTTTTGAAATATACTAAATAATACGAGTAACATTGGGTGTTTATATTTAGACTATAAGAGACCACAAAAGAACTGCAGTGTACCCAATAATCAAATCAGCTACTGTAAATAAATTTAAATAATATTGATTTCACTACACAGTTACAAGCTAATATTGAATAACAGTTACGAGCGCAGCAAGTGCCGGGGTTGGCACACAAAGTGTGCATGGTCCCTAGAATTTTTATTCTATTTATTTGGTTGTCATTTTATAGCATATATATTAATGTAGAGAAAGAAGTATAATACTAAATAAATCATATTATAATTCATTTGTGCATGATATTTATAACAAACATATACCATGACCTATTGTTGGTCATATATGTCATATCTATAAACATTTGCTTACATTTTTATTTTGCTTACAAATATCCCAAACAAAGTACATATTTTCACTAACTAGATGAAATTTTGCAATGTCTAAAATGAAATATTAAAAATACAACTAGATATATTTCAAATAGCCCGCCCCCTTTGTACAACAAATTATTTAATTACTTCCATTTCAACATTTCATTTATTTTAATCAAAAAGGTACTACCTACTTATTCTTTTGTATACAACAACATTTCTTATATATTTATGAACAAATAAATATAAAATACTTAATAAAATATTATGTAAATTTATTTTTTAAGATTTAAAAATTTGTTTGCTACATCCCATAACAGCTTGCCAAACAGATTATTGTAACTTATCTGACACCATTAGGATGAAAAGATTTAAGGGTAATTCTCTAGTATTACTTAGTCAACCTCAAATCTGTTTATACTTTGATAATACATTTTTGGGATGCTAAATACCAATATTTTGTCAAATTTAGGTATCGGAAACATAGATTTAGTATCACTAGTGATTCATAAGTACATACAGAGGCCGCCGACATATATCATGCCGCGGCAATTATAGTTAGGTTAGCATAGCCTATTGTAGAATATGTATTTACAATTTCTACTGACTGAAAAGTGGTTTGTGACAGTGAAATTACGTTAATACAGATTCATTCTACAGTACAATAACCTAAACTAACCATAACTGCCGCAGTGCGATGTCTCTGAAATTTCAGTGATAGCGCGAGGACATTGCTTTGCAACGTGAATAATTTTAATTTTTCTTACTAAGTGAGGACTACCTTATCATCATATAAAAGTATGAAAAGAAATGAAGTTGGACTAAGTATTTGTTGAGTTTTACCGATTTAAGAAATCTAAATTGTCAGTGATAAAACAAAGAAAATTCCATTTTAAAACAAAAATTTCTGTCTAGAAGGTTCGAATTAAATTATTTCTGCCCGGACATTCATTTTGAGGTATCAGACAGGAATTTTACTTGATGATCTTAAACTAATATACTATCAGTATATCACTTACCTCATAAAGTAGGTTTTCCATTTTTTCTAAAGCTATATGAGTTTATAAATTGTTTCATCAAATTCAGTGGTGTCTCGTGCTATAGTTCAGTGATCCCTGTATGAACTGTATATGTTTGATAATTACAGTATCATACTCATCTTTATGTTTGTTTACTTATTTGGTACAATATTATGTTGTAACAAATACTGTAGAATACAATAATACAATTTAGATGCAATGCAAACAAAACTAAAGACAGTCTGTGGAGATCAAATCTTTGTGGATCTAGTGGGATTCACAAAGCTGAAGTGAGCCTCGAGTACAGGATGAAAAAAATACAGGGGAAAGGAAAGAGACGGCCAGTATTCAAGTTGCTAACCCAATCTGTTAGTGTGTTGACCATTAGGTTTTGCAGGTGTTCACATGACTGTCCAGTTTAAAACAATCCTAATTACAATAATGATTTGATTAACCCGCCGTTACTTGCGCCTGATTTTATCACGCCATTATTACTGAGTAGAGATTTTTTTCTAACCAATGTATATTTTATATATTGATTATTTTGCATCAGAATGTGATTTAAATTTGTTAAAAGTAATATTTATTGAAAATAGAATGTTAAAAAAAAATTTGAATGCTTTTTTTATTGTATTTATATCAATTAATAATTTTGTTTGAAAAGCTGATAATATATTGTCTATTTTTATATTTTCTACTGTAGCCTGACTTTAACCTATAATTTCTACAATGATTTAGTTTATTAATGCCTATGAATAAAAAATCAAATGTTAACGTCTATATAGGCTATATTTAAAAAATTAATTTGGACAATTATGCTGATATAGGCCATGTCACTAAGCTATCCTATTCCTACACCAGCCTTTTCCTATGATCACCATCCGTTTCCTACACCAGCTTCATTACAGCTGGGATGAGGGGCATCCCAGCTGTAATGAAGCTGGTGTAGGAAACGGGAAGCCCGTCATTTTGCTTCTAGAATAGTGCTTGACACATATCTAAACAGGCACTATTTATGATGTTAACATTTTGCGCTCCATACGCGGACTGAGTGCGACATCGCTATTTTCCCGTTCCACTCCATAGGCCGACTTAGAGAGGTGCACTCCGACATCGGTTATCGATCTGTTATTTCATTTCCATTTCGTTCCAGATATTGTTAAAATGTTTCTATAGTTGCTTTACTTGTATTTTAAGTCACTCAAGGTTTGATTTTAACTTCATAGTATTTTTTTAATTTTTTGTTTTAAAACCAATCAGCTTTATTCAGCTCCAGCTGTTGTCTTCACATTGAACGTTCACTGTTGCACGTTTAGTTTGTGTTTGTAAACAATATTTACATTGTTTTTGTTTTTATATTATGTTTTGTTAGTTACTATTATTAATTTTTAGAATATATCAAAGTGCATATTAGTGTAAATTTGTGTACTATTTTCGAGTACAGTTAGTATTATGGCGTCTACAAGTAGAGATAGTTTATAGACCACAAACATTGAAGCTATGTTCGACGAATGTTTACAGTTTTATTTGTATTTGAACAGAATACTGTTACCATTATCAGTACTATTTGCATATATGTCAAGTGTGACTACAAAACAGAACTGTGCAGCAGTTAACAAAATTGTGATATATAAAACATGAAACTTTAGTATTCTACAAAATGATTATTTGGTAAAGTGAAAATGCTTTGTAATGTTTTATGAAGTAGCATATGGAAATTATAATATGTTTTAAAAACCCCAAAAAATTAGTGTTTTACTGTCCAGAATTAAAGGATAGTTTTAACGATATTCATGCTAAATTAAAAAATAAAATAATTGATGCTAAAACTTTATCAAAATATCAGAAATGTTTATAAATCTTTTTTGAATTTTTTATAATTTTAAATCTGAGTAAAAGGTACATAAATTACATAAAAATGTTCACCAGATTATTCTGAATAATTTGGTATATAACACTTAGTACCTTCTTACATAATGGGTCATTTACTATATATAAGAAAAATATGCACAATTGAAAAAAATTAAATGGATCTGGCAGGGCACCGTGTGGCAAAATAATTGGAGTACATAAGGTTGAAATGAGTAAATAATTTTAAAAAATGTAAAAAGGTGACATTTTTTTAATTTAGAGAAATAGATCTGACATCATGAACTTGTACTGAAAAATAATTTTCAGTATTTCCAAACTTAACTCATAATTATCAATAATACCAAGATTTGTAAAGTACTTTAGCATCACAGTCAAATTGTGATGAGCTTCGGCAAGCAAATAGCGTGCCCCACCAACAAAGTCACAAAAAGCGTCACTGCTATAAGCACACTCATGACAAATGTTGGAGGGCTAAAATTAAGTTAGCACTGCTTGCTGATGTCTGGCTAGTTCGTACTTCTGTACGGAGTGGAGATTTGTGCCCATACTCTCATCAAAGAGAGTATCTCACCAAAAAAATCATTAAAGAAGGAAGCTAAGCCCTGTGGGGTTGTATTGTGGACGGAATCATACATTATGAATTCAATACCATTTGATGACAGTCTGTCCAGATGCTCTTTTAACCACATACCAAGATGCTTTCACTGTATTGCTGGGCCCTTTAATGAAATCAATATTATATCTTATTTTTGCAGCAATAATACATTTCTTAAAAACCCTCTTATTATGTAATAAATAATTAAGAAACAGGGGATCCTTAGAATACTTGGCAAGCTCTTGCAGCTACCTCTTTTTGCACTAGAGACCCGAATTCCATTAGTTACCCATTCTGTATTTGCTAGTTGTTTAATTTGTTTAACTGAAGTTAAAGAAAATGCTCTTTCAAAATGGAATAATACAGTACTGAGAAATCTGTTATAAATGTGATTGATATTACTTGCTGAATAATATAACCTATGTTTTCAAGTTCTGTCCCTATATTTTAACCTAGCAGTTGGTCTTGTTTTTCAGCTTAATTTTGAAGTATACTTTTCATTAAAAATGTTGTGTTCTCGTCTCTATGCATAGTAAGCTATCATTTTAATTTCTGGCTTATGTATCGGGCTACTTACTGCAGCTAGGAAGTATTTATATATCCTGTTTTTTAATTCCAAATAATCTTCATGATATTATTTGGACCATGCATATAATTTTCTTTGTATTATGACATTTTTATCTGAGTTTTTGAGATCTTCTTGTAAATTACAATGTTTTAGACCACATTACCATTTAGAGAATTACAATATAAATAATCAACTTTACTCAATTATTTTAAGTTTGAAATTACTACAAGCATGCAAAATAATAGTAATATTATATATTCGTCTTATATTATTTTATTTAAATTCAGTATACTGACATAAAATAGTATAATTTAGAAGCATATAAAAATTAAAAGAGAAAGCATTATTAGTCAAGTGTCTTTAATAGGGTACGGAAGTTCGCCTGTTTAAAGCAGCATTGGAAAGCATGAGAGATCTCATTAGGAGTTCTACTACTTCAATGACCAGTGTGCCAATGCCATTAAAGTTCCTACGCACACACTATGGTGCCCTGAAAGAAGCCCATGAAAAGATGAAAGAAAAGGATGCTAAGGAACTGTGTGCAAGTATTGTTTCTGTTTTGGCAATGAGTCAAGATCAACCCGGTGCCAGAGAGTGCTTGAAATACTGTTTACTCAGTTCCAAACATGATGTTGGAGATTGGGGTCACGAATATGTCAGGTATTCAAAATAAAATTAGTTATATATACATAGTTTTGTAAATTTTTCGTTGTCTGATTTTGGATCTTTTCCATTAATTCACTACGACAACCATAACTTAGGTTAACCTAACATAACATAACTAAACCAATCATAACCTAACCAAACCTACAATAACATAGCCTAACATAACAACCAAACATAAAATATCACAACAAAACCTAACCAAACCTAACATAACCTAACCAAAGTAGTGGGAGTGAATTAACGGAAAAGGTCCCTGATTTTGTATTGAGACATTTTAGTTATAGGTACTAGTATTGGAAGTAAACTAATATATTTAGAACACCTACATTGTCAATATATAGCATAATGCGTAATGAATTCAAAATCAACCTAACAACTAAATTTTACAGACAGACAATTCATATAGTTGTTGGCGCTGATGTATGTTTTGGAAATTAGAATGACTATTGAGATTAAAAAACAAAAACGAGATGAAAAACACTTATACATTAATCACAAATACTGTTTATTAATTTGAAATAGTAGACTGTATAAAATGATGAAATAGAACTATGAATATAAAAACAATACAATTACCTTTCTAACTTTTCTCACAAGACAATTTACTTAGCAATCGAAATTATAGAAATATAAAACATATGTAAAATAAAATTTAAATATAAACATTAAACTAATACATATGAAACTAATAAATACATCTGTGATATGGATAAACATTCAACCCAACATTCTCCCTCCCCCCCTTGTAAGTGTACTTCCAAGCAAAATGCACAAATTATAACTAAAATTAGTATTTATCTAATGTACCTAAAATGTAACAAAACGATATTAATAAGTTATATTTGCATTCATGGATCAAAATAATAACAATTTTACAAACATATAAAAGGCAAACCAAACTTTTTTGCATTACAATTCTAATAACATTTTGACAAGATGAGATAAAATTAAATAATTTGTGATAAATACTAGAAAGAAGACACGAAATCTTTATATAAACAAAACTTATATACAAAATAACTCAAGAATGAATACATAATCATAATTAAATAGAATGGAGCATAAATAATTGAAATTCACTGTAGCCACAAATTAGAAACTTGTAGTTTAAGGCTACAGATATATTCAATTCAAAATATCTTTATTCATAGAATGCACACAGTTTGTACATGAATAGTGTCAACATGTAAATGGTCTTAACCCTTGATTACAAAACGTATTTTAGAGTCACGTATTCACAAAACTATCTTAAAATTTACTACTATCTTTGTTTTTTTTTTAAGTATTGATTTTACACCAAGATAATTGATTTAAACCTATGTTTACATAGTCTGGGCATTATATAACTAGAATTTAATAAGAATAATAGTATATTAATGACTATATGTATCCTATAAATATTTTTTCCGATGCTTTTAATTTAAGCTACAATATGTAAGGGTTTTGAAAAAAAAAAACAAAAAAATAACCAAAATTATTTTATTTTCCATAATTATGACAAAAATCAAAAAGTTTATTATAGATACTAGTAAAAAAACATATTTTTTTTATTATTTTGAAAAAAACTCATAATTAGGTGGAACCGTCAAGTTACAGATTGTTTGTAGTTCATAAAATTGCTCAATGTCCTTCATCGCATGCAACACAAGTTGTAGCTTTATGTTGGGCACATATTGCATGATTACAATGCTTACAGTAGGTAGTGGTCATTCTTCTCAAGTTTGAAGGGCAATAAAAACACACTTTCCTCGTTCCTGGTGGTGGGGCTTGGCCGGGATTGTCGGGTATTCCCAAAACGCCACAAATCAACGTACGCAGTCCTTGTCTAAGGGTTGGTATCTGGAGGCGGTTTTGCATATGAGGTCTGCAAAGGTCCATGAATAATTCTTTCATGAACGTTCTTCTGTTGGCAAGTACATTTCCCCTTTTCACATTGTTGGTACAATAAATTACATAGGCATTCACAAAACTAATGTTCAATATGCCGAAGAACATTGCTAAAGGCCAACGCTGAGTCTTCCTACTACATGACATGTTATTACACAATTGGTCCAACACATCTACTCCTCCTTTTGTTTCATTGTATGTGTGGATGATATCTGGCTTATGTGTTTGGTCGTTTAGCTGGTTACCGTCATGCATGGTTGACAGGAGGAGTACAACTTTGTTCTTTTTTGGTTTGTAAGAAACCAGAGTCTTTTCCCTGTCAAACAAAAACAGTGAAGTGTTCACAGGTCTGTCTTTCTTGTTTAACAATTCAGATGGAACCCCTTTTCTATTGGATTGTATGGTACCAACTAAGGTCAAGTTGTATGGGTCTTTTAGCAAATCTTCAGCTAGTCTGACACTAGTGAACCAATTATCCATGGTGACGCTTCTGTTTGTTCCATGAATTGGCTTGGTGATTTCTTTTACAAAATAATCAGAGAGAGGCTCTCCTCCAGTTTGAGTTTTTTTACCAACATATGGAATACCACTAAACATGTATTTAGTTGTTGTATCACAGCCCATGACTATTTTTATACCATATTTGGATGGCTTGTTTGGGATATACATCCTGAACGGACATTTCCCTCTGAATCCCAATAACTGCTCGTCAATTGTTACGTACAAGCCTGGTTTGTACTTTGTTTGACAGTTTACAATAAAGTCATCCCATAATTCTCGTATAGGCGCAAAAGGATCATTTCGTTTCCGCTCCAAGCGAGTGTCTCTATCGTCGAAACGTAGACAGTTCAAAATAAATTCAAATCGCTCACTGTTCATAGTACACTTATAACGACAACCACTCCATTCATTATCAAAAAGTTCTCTAACTGTTAAGTGGTTGTCTTTACATGCTGCAGTGTTTACTAAAATGCCTAGAAACGCCCGCAACTCATCAAGTGTCAAGAGGGAATGTGTAGCAGTCAAATTTGTATAATTTACTCTCACCCGAGTTATTTGGTTGTTTGTATGTAGAATAATTTTATTTAGCATTGCTTCATCTATAATTTGTTCAAAACATTCTCGAGCAGTTATAGCATCTCGTGCTGTACCAACTACTCCTCTTCTTACAACAATAATATTTCTTCCTGGAGTTCGAATGCTACTCTGTCTCAGTTTAGTACTCCAAACATGGCCATTTTTGGCTCTAACTACTTTAGATTTAAGTTTGTAATAGTATGGGTTATTCAAATCATCTCTAGGCGTACCTGTAGGTGGTGTTGTAAAGCTTGGTTGTAGAACAGCTCGTGGTATAGCCGCTGAGGAGGTGGTGGCTGGGGTTGAGGCAGCTAAAGGTGTGGCGGATGGTGGTGTAGTAGCTGGTGAGGTAGCTGAAGGTGTGGCGGATGGTGGTGTAGTAGCTGTGACAGTTGGTGGTGTGGTGTCCAGTGGTGTAACTGCTCGTGCAATGGTGGTGGGTGATGTTGTTGTACAAGGTATTACATTGTTACTATATCGTCGCCTTTTTTGCTGCCTTTCATGATCAAAATTATCTTCATCATCAGAAACATCACTCAGGTCATCTAAATCGAAATCCGGGTCAGCATCCGTGTCATCTGTATCTTCCCGTACATCTACTTCACAATGGTCCTCTTCAAAGTCACTATTATCGTCAATTGCATCTTGGTCGATATCTGACAA
The DNA here is from genome assembly GCA_035578905.1 of Stictocephala bisonia. Lineage (NCBI taxonomy): Eukaryota > Metazoa > Arthropoda > Insecta > Hemiptera > Membracidae > Stictocephala > Stictocephala bisonia. The sequence goes on from JAQJVL010000050.1 coordinate 2,760,828, forward strand.
TGTCTCATTCAGTAATTGTCTAATCCTGTCATTCTCCCTTTCTTCGTTCTGGTAATCCATTCTTACAAAATAATATATACAAAAATTTACACTTATAATACAGAAACTATTTACACAAAGAATTTACACAAAAACACTGTTAGATAATTACTATATACACTACCGGTAAAAATTACTTATTTATATATTCGAAAATAATACAGAAATATAAATATTATCAAAATTTAATATGAGAAAGAAAAATCACTCATTCACAAAACTATCGTAAAATTTACTACGCGAGAATATGTACGCATAGATAGACGTGCCGCAGGCAACTGACGGATCGTCCCTGACCTTGACTGGCAATTATAGGAAGCTACTGGGAGGGGGGTTGCGCCCGGCCCGTCAACTACTTCAGTATGACTGATTTCAATTACCTGATTCGTAATTTTTACGAAAGATTTGTAATTAAGGGTTAACTACTAAACTTAATCTAATAATAATATGATATGTTTTACACAACTTTCTATTTCCCTAAAAAAATCTGATATTGTATAAAGAGCTAAATTGATAATATGATGTTTCAATAGAGCTTTAAATTCCTATTTTCCTCTTTCTACAATGAATTTTGTAAATTTCTGAAAAAATACAGAAAAAAATGTTTGAAATGTGTTTTTTATAAAATTCTAAATTGTTATAGTTTGTTACCTTGTCAATGTTACCTCTTGTGTTGTATATACTAATTTGTTGGTTTACATTTTCAGGTTTCTCATCTATAAACAGAATTGTGTCATAAATGTATTGCCTGTACACAGTGAAAATATTTAGATTTTGGAAATGTATTTTAACTGATTCATTGAATTATTCTGATTGTATTTTTTTTTTTTAAGATTAATATTTTGTCCAAATTTATTTCTGATGAACCTCCATACACACATATTCCATAGTTAATATGAGAGGCATAATGTGCATGAAAAATCATTTTTTAAACCGATTTATCACAAAGGCCTGACATTACTCTAACAACACATATAATTCAGAGTTTATCTTGCACACTATTAAATTGATATGTTCGTCCTAACTGAGACATTCATATATTGCCAGCCACAAAAATCTAGTTGTTTTTGTTTGCTCAATTAGCTCCTCATTTACAAAAGCACGGGGTTGAATTAAGTTTTTATTGTTTTTTGTGCAAAAGGATACACAGTAGTCTTGGTTATAAAAACATTCACAGTCAGACTTTGATTAAAAAAAAAAAAAAAAAACTATTAAGGCCCTACATCTCTAAAAATAATGTAATTTCAAGTCCTTTTCCATTTTACCTGTTATAATTATATTTATATCGTTTTTTTATATATGACAATAATTTTCAGTATATTCAGACAAAATATAGTTTGCATTGAATTGATCAGATAACCAAGAGGGTGTATTTAAATTCAGTTTATTTTTAAGATTTACATTTTCATTGTTCAGCGTTCCATTTTCTTTTTTAAGTTTCTTAAACTTCTCTTGATACACTTTATGTTTGGTATTATCTTTAGATTCAAATATAATTGATTCATTCCAAGTATTGATCCATTTATGTGTAAGTCATTAGTATGACATACAAACAATAGTGGGCCTCGTTTTGAACCCTGTGTTACACCTAGTTGAATTTTTGTAAAAGTAGATTTAGTTTGTACAGTATAGTATTTTAAAGCTGAACCATGAGTGTTTTGTATGTTGATTTTTTTTAAATTACCAACCCTAAGTATTAATATTTTGTTCAATATATTCAGGATTAGTTATATTTCTTTTGGTTAATATTTAGAATTGATTTAACGGTTTTTACAGTAAGATATCCCTGGATAAGTTTGTTGAATTATTGGAAATACTTAATATAAATTTTAAAAATATAGCCATTGAAACAATAATAAATATGTTAGTGTTTTAGAGGAACATAGAACTGCTTTACCTGTGCTTCCTGAACAGGTAATTCAGTTGGAGGGATATATCATCGATCAAAAATACAGCAAAAGAAAAGTTTGCCACTTGAAACATTTGAGATTGTAAACACATTTTCAGTTCAGTAGCCTATCAAATGTTTAACTCATGTTTAAAAAAAGAAAGAAAAAAAATTATGAGCCCTCTTTTTACATTATGTATGTAATTGACAGTTGTAACTCAAGTCAGTTTTTTTCAAGCAACTAAAATTTATGCTAGTGGCATTAAATATTTGTGCTTAAAGTATTTTGTGTTTTGCTCAAGTGGTTATTTGCACAGAAAACTTTTCTGGTGATCTATCCCTTCTACTATATCAGTATCTGGCCTACTTTCCTGTGACCTAACATATCATTAATATCTGTAGACAGTTGGAGGGAGAGATTGCAGAGGAATGTGCTCAAGCTACAGATGTGGAGGAGGTAAAGGCCAAACTTCTGCCACTCATTGAAGGTATTGTCAAGTTTGACATGAAACACAATGCAGAGATTCAAGCATGTGATTTGCTCATGGAGATAGATCGCTTGGATATCATAAATAGACATATGGACTCATCCAACTACCTAAGAGTTTGCCTTTACATTTCCAGGTAAACTATACATGGCCTACCTCAGTAGAAATTTAGTTAGGCTGTATAAGATCTTTCAAATATAAATAAAAAAAATAGATTGAGATAAATAATCTTTTCCATTCACATTTACAAACATATGAAATTGAACTGAAAAAAACATCTCAGCTGTATAACACATCTATGTTTCACATCTGTCTCACTACTCATTTAACGTATTTGCCCCCGGTTAAATTTGACATTTAGTCACAGTATTTATTTTGTCATAAACATTAAGTACAAGTTTATTTCGATCTTCTACATGTATTTTGCCTCTTGTCTTCTCTAATTAACAATGTTACAAAATTTTTTTTGATATTCAGTCTCTAGAGATGACCTAATGGTCTTACCTTCCCCTCACAGAATAAAGCATTTTTAATTTCATCACATTATTTTTTAACCACCATTTGGATTTGCCATTTAGTCAAATACTACAATTTAGATTGACATACCACAAATTATATCTTATCAACCATTAAAATAACACATAGACAGTAAAGAGTGCTCCCTCAATGTACATTATTAATATTCTTATTGAACTGAAAATTGACTTTATTGTATATACAAATGATGAGATTAGGACTGCATAGTCTTCTCTTACACCTAACCATTATTAAAATTACATATTATTATAAATTTAAACATAATTAACTAATAGGAATTACTTCCATTTTTAAATGAAAATATAAAAATAGGTACATTAATAGATAAATAAATTATGTAAAGAAACAGTTGGAAAATTTACAATAGTAAAAATATTAAGTGAAAAAAAGCAATATTATACCTACAAGCATAATGCTATTTCAAAAAGTGTATTTATAAAAACAAAACAAAAAAATTAATGAAAAATAACTAAACCAACTAGTACAAACACATATCATCTTTCATACTGCACCATTAGTTCAGCTATCAGTCTGCAAGGCCAAAAGTGAGCCCGTTATCTCAGCCTGAAACCAAGCACGACGGTCGATGCCTCTAGTGTGATCAGGTAGATTGTTCCACAGTTGGCAAGTGGTTACTGTAAAGGATTTGTTGTATACAAAAGATCTAAGAATGGGAATTGACAACAATGAAGATCCGCGCCGAGTGTTCATAGCACTAATTTCTTAAATAAAAGAGAAACGATCGGACAGATAAGTAGGAGGATCATTAAGAAGAACAGAGTGAAAAGTGGACAGTATATGGAACTGATGAAGATAATTCAATTTTAGGATAGATAAGACGTTAAAAAAGAGTGTTACATGATCTCCTTGCCTAAGATTAAAAATAAAATGAATACAATAATTTTGAGCATGTTGCAATCTGTCTGAGAGCTCAACTGTCATGTCATTGACTACAACATCACAATGATTAAAGTGAGGAAAAATTAGTGTCTTTACGAGCATCACTTTCATGTTCAGGGGCAGATAAGTATCACATTTTTTTTAAACTATGGATTCTAGCAAACACTTTGTTACAAGTTTCTGTTATGTAATCAGACCAACCTAAATTTCTGTAAATGACCAAACTTGTAATGAAATGGTAGATGGTTATTGTTAAGTAAAAGTCTGGGAGCATTTTCAAAGTCAATATTTCTCAGAAGTCTTGGATTTCCGATCAAGACGGATTGAGTTTTGTCATTTATTTTTAGACCATTTTTGAAGGACCAGGTAGAAATAGCATCAATATTCATATTATTTATAGTTTCAGGCAAGTCAGTAACAGTACAGTGAGTGTAATTTGAAGATTGTCGGCATACAAACGAACACTAGAGTACTTATTAATAGTTGTAATGTCATTAATGTAAATTTAAAATAGTAGAGGGCCAAGGACAGAACCCTGAGGCCCCTCGAGTGACAGGTTTCCAATATCACTGTTTGTCACTAGATGCGACGCACTGACGCCGATCAGACAAGTATGACACCATCCAGTCAATGCATCCAACAGAGAACCCCATCGAAGAAAGTTTTAAAAGGAGAAGAGAATGGTAGACGCAATCAAACGCCTTAGAAAAATCAAAAAGGGTTAAAATTGAAACTTGTTTTCCATCCATTGCATAACGAATATCATCAGTAATTTTTAAAAGGAGCACTGGTTACTACTGGTTAGTTCTAATAGTACTTACGATTAGAACGAAATCCTGACTGGAAGTTAGATAGCAATCTATTACACTCAAGAATAGAAGAAATGTTGATAAACTACTCTCTCAAGACATTTGGATAGGGCAGATAAAATGCTGATGGGTTTAAAGTCAGAGGGGCTCTTAGGAGACGATACTTTTGGAAGGGGTCACACGATTGCAGATTAGAGGATGTAAGTGATTTGTTAAAAATGGTTGTAATCACAGGAATTACAACGGGAAGGATATATTTTATAATTTTCAGAGGAATTTTATCACCCTTAATTGAACTACTGGATATTGTCAATCTTGCACCCAGTACGTCAGCCTCAGTCACATATGGAAATGAAAACTGACCCGGAGCAGGAACCAAAGGATTACTACACAACTCACGGACGTAATCCAAGATATGTCAATGGGATATTAAGTAAATATTTGTTGATAAGGTTCAAATCCATATTAATTGGCTTGTTATTTCTTGTTTTCCTGATTCCAAGCTCCTTAAGCCTTGACCATAAAGATTTAGTTGATTCCTGAACTGAGAAATGTCTGTAATAAAACCTAATTTTAGAATTGCACAGTTCTAGCTTTGTTCTGTTTCTTAAATATTTGTATTGTACCCAATCATTAGCAGATTTTGTCCGCTTTGCTTTACAAAATCCAGAGTCTCTTTGCCTCTGTAGTTGACGAACAAGACCTGTAATCCAAGGTGCAGGCTGTCTGGTGACTCGCTTTGTCACTAATGAGGCATGATGATCACAAAGAGAAGATACAAACAAGTTAAACTTGTTTACCATAATATCAACATCATCAGTTATAAGAATTTCATTCCAATTCAAAGTACGAGCATGGTTAAGAGGTTCCTGATTTAATCTTTAAAATTTCTAAATGTGGTAAACCTAGGATTACACTTGGAAGTAGACAGCCTGTACATACAGAATATCAGATCATGCTTGGAAAGACCAGGAACAGCGTGTTGTCCGTGATGCACAACGTGGTCAAGGTCGGCGACAGACATCACATCCGGCCATGTGTCGGTAGTAGCAGTATGGTGAGTAGCAGTCAGAGGCAGTATGGCAAGGTTACATGAATAAAATAAGTTAGTGATATGGATTTTGTCATAGTTATCAGGATGCAGATAAGGAGCCATATTATTGATAAGGCATTGCTCGAATTCCACAAGAAGCCCCACAGTTGGTGCCCTGTAGCAGACAGCTACTAAAAAATGTGTTCCATTAGAACAAATATCAATAAGCATATATTCAGGTCATACCAATCTGGAGTTATCAGATGAATAAATAACTGATACAGGAAGATGAGATTTAACATAAATGGTGATTACTCCTCCGCCTCTGGAAGTACGATCATTCCTATAGATATTATATCCATGTAGTTCAACGCTCTTATCACTAATGTGGGGTTTAAGCCACGTTTCAGAAACTAAAATGATATAGAATTGAAGAGCATCAAATATAGTGTGAAATTCATCAATGTGACAGAAGAGTGACTGAGCATTGACAGGGCTAATTTAAGAAAGGTACGTAAAGGAGATAAAGTTTGACTAAGAATTTGGGGAGGCCTCATCAGAGCGCCGGTCACGGGCAGAAAGGGCCAGGACCATACACGACGGTCAGGTGTGATAAGACCAAGCAGGCAAACAACGACACGCAGCACCAAAACTTACAGTAACACATTCACACGCTTACCATTCAAACAGTTTAACAAAAAATAAAAGTTATTAATTGTAGACAAACTAATATTGCATTTACAAACACAAGCAGTGATACATTGTGCAGCATACATTGTGATATACTACCGACATGCATAAGACATGTGCCGGCTCACAACAAATAACTATAAACAAAGTGGGTTGGTTATTCTATATCATATAAGTGAATAAAACAACTACGTTGAAAAACATGCACATAACTAATAACAATTATCTATTACTGGACATATCTCTTAATCTAGTTTAAATAAAAAATGCTTTTCTTTTTATAAAAACGATGAAAATAAAAGCAAACATGACATAATAAAAAGAACAAATTAAAAACAAATTGACTGAAGACTTAACGATACACTCAATAGTCAAATAAAAACTAAATTAAATGTGATGTTGTAGAAGTGCAATAGTAAATAGAAAAAGGAGTTATTTTGAAGTAATATACAGTGGACTCCCGATTATCGGCGATAATGGGTGGCAGAACGATCGCCGATAATCGATTTCCCCGTTAATCCAAAAATAGCCTAAAATGACCTTTAATCGGTTTAAAAATAACCAGTATCTAAAAACTATGTAAATTTACTCTAATACAAACGAATTGGGACCGGATCCTGTTCGGAATCTCGGGGTTTGTGAGAGTGAGTGTGTCTGTAGTAGAAATACACACAGACACACGCGCTCAGTGAGCAAGGGTCAGCCAGTGTATTAATGGAATGTGAGGAAGAGAGCAAAAAACAGCTACTGCGTACTGTATTACAGTACAACAACACGCCTAATGGTAGGTTGCGGGCTTTTATTTAGTTTTACAATCTTCATTTGACAAGGGTCTGACAGCTAGGCTATACTTTACTGCTAACAACAAACAGATGGCTCCCAGCCTGTATTATTTCACTTGCATAGTTGTTTTGTTAACATTCACACGCAATAACTTTTTATTCAAAACTTTTTCATATTTTCTCAATTTAAAAATTTATAAGTTTTTCAAAACTGTGTTTGGAATAGGCAGATTTTTGGATTAACGGGACTTTATTGTACTGTAATGCTTAAACTAGGTACAGTAAGTTTAAAAGAGATTTGGGTTCAAAAATAATATTTTTAAATTGAAGGTTTACATACCTTTTTATTTACAGAAGAAGAAGAAACTTCATATGTAATTCACATTTTAAACACACACAATACTAAAGAACAATAAAAATAAAATCATCCTTAGTTCACACGTTTATACTGTTGTCAAATTAAAATTATGGTTTAGTTCTTTGAACCCTTTTGGAAAAAGTCTTTAATAGATTTTTGTTTTTTGGCTTTGGATTCCTTTTTGATTATGTTCGACCTAATTTTTCTGAGCACCATTAAATCACAAAGGGTCGTATCTTCTTCCCCGTCCAAGAAATCTAAGAGTCCCTCGACGTACTGGCAGGCAGTTCCGTAGGTTATTTTTGGCGCGGCAGGAACTGGATAGTCTTCGTCGCTCTCACTCTCACGCGATACCCTGAGTGCGCCTGAGTATTTCTTCGTCACTGACCACCTCGAACGCTGGTAAACAGGCGTCTACATTCAGCCACTCCTCAATGTCTTGAGCATCAATGTGTTCTCCTCCGGAAACAGTTTTTGCTAATTCAGCCAACTCGGCTGGCGAGTCAAAGCCTTCAAACTCCTCCTCTTCTTGAGGATTATCAGGAAGTATTATTCGCCATGACTTAGTGAGGGTTGAAGGCTTTACTTTTTCCCATGCTGCATTACACTCATAAATGGCATCCAAAATCGTAAACTCAGATTTGAAAAATGTTTGCAGGTCATTTCCCTCTTCTATTAGAGTTTTTAAGACGCTTGATCGGTAGTGTCGTTTCAGGTTTGCTATCACGCCTTGATCCATCGGCTGTATTAAGGCCGTAACATTTGGGGCTAAATACTTGACAGTTATTTGTCCGTCTTCTGACATCAAACGGCTCTCATTAGGGTGAGAAGGTGCGTTGTCCAGGACCAGAACAGCTGTGGGGGGAAGGTTTTTTGATTTCAAAAAAGCACAAACTTCTGGACAAAATTTGTTGTGAAACCAGTCATAAAAAATGTCGGTATTCATCCAGCCTTTCTTTTGACCATAGTAGTGGACTGGCAAATTAACAGACCGGGTTCCTTTGAAAGACCTTGGTTTTTTTGCCTTACAAATTACGACAAGCTTTGACTTAAGAGTGCCTGCTGCATTGGAACAGCACATTACTGTGAGTCTCTCTTTGCTAGTTTTCTGACCGGGAGCACTTTTTTCATTTCCAGCAGCTAATGTTTTCGAAGGAAGACATTTCCAATATAACCCGGACTCATCTGCGTTAAATATTTGTTCTGGCAACAAATTATTTTCTAAAACATACTCGTTGAAACTCTCACTGAACTCTTTAGCTGCGTCGTCATTGCAACTCAGTTTTTCGCCTTGAATGTCAAGTTCCCTGATGCCATATCTTTTCTTAAATCTGGTCAACCAACCGGATGACGCATCAAAAGGCCCTTCTAGGCCAAGAGAAGTAAAAAACCTCCTTTGCTTTCATAGCACAAATAGGCCCGTTTATAGGATTTCCTAGTGCTCGTTGGTTGTTGAACCATTCCAATAAAGCTCTGTCCAAGTCCTCGTAAGTTGCCTTTTTCATTGTTTTCCGTTGCTTCATAGCAGAAGAGGAATCAGATGAACTTGCAAACTCTAAAAACTCATTCTTTTTGTTTATTATACTTCGGACGGTTGTATCGCCTAAGTTATATTCAACTGAAAGTGCCTTTATTGTATGCCCTTTCTCAAACTTCCCAATAATTTCTAGTTTCGTCTGAATAGACAACACAACTCTTTTCCGTTTTGTATCCATGTTGTAAACACACAATGCACTAAGAAAAACACAAAATGTAGTAACGTAAACACAAAAATGCACTAAACAAAACACTGTACACCAACTCACGTATGTCAACTCGTGAAGGAAAACAAACTCACAGTGAAAATAGAATAAAAACAGCATACTAAACTGAGCAATATTGTTTACGTGTGTGACAAAGCAAGCGAACTTGACCGCAAATAACCTGGTTATGTGCCAAGGTCAGCCACTTCTACAGGGTGTCCACGCGTAAATGATCGCTATAGATAGTGCGCGCATGGATGAGCCTGCCTCGTCTTATTATTGCGTAGTATTTTACATTTTTCTAAAGCGTTTTTTTAATTTAATTTTTTTATTTAGCCATCCCCGTTAATCCACAACAACGATAATCCGCTCGCCGATAATCGGGAGTCCACTGTACTAGAGAATTCAATAATAATTCAGTTTTGGAGTTTTTTTATAAAAAAATTATTATTTATATATTAATATTGCTATATAGTAATAATAAGGTTGATATAATTTTTTAATTAGTTGAATAATTCAATAAAATGTTTTTATAATTATTATTAAGGAATGAATACTGTAAGGATAAATTAATATTATAAAACTGAAATAAATATCTGGTATTTTATTAGTCTGAACAATTCAATAAATATTGCAACAAAAACAGAGAATAATTAGTCAAAAAGAAGTAAAATAAAATCATGACTAAAAACATATGTACTGTACTTTCAGCAACCAATAAACTAAACAAATTGAATGGATTTTAAATAAACTAATAAATAAGAAAATTATCATGATACCAGTCTGTATTACTCCCAATTATTGCTGTAAGTCTTTCAGTTTGGTCGCCATCCTCTTCTGTCCGGTTTTGTCCACCCAGAACATTCTTCTGTCACTAGACCAGCAGCTGCGCGGTCCGTAGAGCTCGACTGCCTTCCAGTAGACCTCTTGCTGCCGCACCATCAGGTCCTCTATCACCACCACTCCAGTTCTTTTAAGCTTTTTTTTTGGCTGCAAACACCAACCGCCAATCTCAATGACTGACGAAGCAGACGATGATTGACCTCGGTCGGTGTCTGGCATCCAGTGATGGTGGGAGTTTTTCCCGATTCTGTGAGAACGGCTGATCGACGCCTCGTCCAGGTCCACTCCAAGCTTGTCCTGGGACAGCCGCACCATCTGCTGGTCGGTGTTCCCCCCTTCCACCTCCTGTATTCCATATACTCGGAGGTTCGTTCTTTTGCTGTACTGCTCCAGGTTGTCACTTCTGTCAGCGCACACCTCTCAATCCTCTCACGTCGACTTTAAGCCTGTTCACCTCCTCGGTCAGGTGTAAAATCTCTATTTGCTGCCTTCAAGGCCACCCGAACAGCATCCTCCATGATCACGTTCAGCCTTGGGATGAGGGCTTCAAACACATCGTCACGTCCAAGGTATTTGTTGACACATACTTCGATGGTCGTTGGGGCGTCAATCGATTTAGTAGCCTTATCAACCTTCATTTCCACCAAGTCAACAAACTGCAGCGAAGTTTAATCAGATAAGGAACACCTGACCTGTGGCTTGGCTCTAGCTGATAACTTGACCCTGTTTCCCTTACTACCTGACTGCAATGCAGGTGGCGACTGAATCATAAAATAGTTTTATTGCAATTAACTGATAACCCCTTAACAAATATACAAAATCGTTAGCACCAAACTGACAACTGGAACTAAACGCAGAAAATGAGCTAACTTAAATAAAAAATGCTTGTAAAAAATCCACTTAAACTGGAAAAAACTGAAGAGCCGACACAAATAAGTCCTGTTGGTAACAAAGCATTATCTCCCATACGACTTTTTTTGTTGTTGGTTATTTTCTTATTTATGCTGTGAATAAAAAAGCACATATGATTTCGATTTATTTTCTGAAGAGAAAGTATAATCATTGATTTTACTATACATAGAAGATAGTTCCATCCAATGTTAAATTTTGAGGCACGGAATATGGGAGCGACCGTGCTGCAACCTGTCGTCAATCAAGTTAAAGAGGTCGAAATTGCCTCCAGTTTCGACTGTTCGGTTACACAACCTGGGAGCAGCAAAGGAAATTAATCACTCCCTCCCATTCTCTCATTCTCTCTTCTTTCTTTTAAGACGCTCGTCCGGACTGTCGCCACTGCACCTGTCTACTGTCGCCGATTGGCCTTGATAGTGGGTCAAAGTGGGATATTATTCCTTGCTGTGCTATGTCTTGCACGGAAAGAAATCGCGATCTCTTATTTAGGCCTTAAGGGTTTGTGAATATGAAAAATGTTAGGGGAAATTTTTTTTGTTATTTTATCAATGTAAATAACAGTGTTACAGATGTTTAGTTAAAACATTATGCATTATCTAAAATGATGTAAATACTACGTATTGTAAGTTTATTGATATTTTAAGTAATTGTATATTTAGAAGTAGCAAGAAAAATGGTGGTAGTTCTAAATTGTTAAAGGCTATGTTGTTAAGTCCCTGAATAACACTAACATTTTATATAAGCACATACCAAACATTTTAAATAAATTTGAGAGACGTAAAAAATTATATAAAATTTCTACGAAAAGACCATATGACAGTTTTTCAAAATTATTTTGCAAAATGTACTAATGAATTAATTAATGTGATCAATTTTACAAAAAACAATTATTATTCAACATTATTAGAAAAATGTAAAGGTGATGTATCTGAGCAGTGGAAGGTAATAAATAACTTGACAAGTGGGTTTTCAAAGAAAATAGTTGAGCTAATTGAATTGCCAAACGGCGAAGTTATGCGTGAGCCTTCTGTCATTGATAAGATAAACAATCACCTTATCACAATCCAGTCTAGCCGTCCAGACGTTGTACATTCCAATACCCTTCCACCTTTACGTACTTACTATCAATATTCATTCCTTATAACTCCAACAGATTTAAATGAAATTAAGAGTATTGTTAAGCTTTTAAAAAATAAAAAAATTATCTGGCTCTGACCAAATTAATGTACATTTACTGAAAAATATAATTGATGAGATTGTTATCTGTATTCTCTAAGGTTTTTGAAAAAACAATGATTAAAAGACTCCATAGTTATTTATCAAAGTTAAAATTTTTTAATCCACGTCAATTCAGTTTTATCAAAGGAAAGTCATCTGAGGATGCGTTATTAGAAGTATCAGAAATAATTTATAACAATTTAATTATTCATTAACTTATCATCTGTCATATAGTTCACATTTAATACTAGAATTAACCCTTTATATTATTGAAATCATTATTCATTTTTTATCAAGTAATTAAAGCTTCTTGTCAATATTGAATTGTATAATTATTGCTGTATTTTTAACTATAAATGAATATTCCTTTTTGTTTAAAAGTAAATTGAACTATTTGTCACAAATACCACAATATTAAAATCTGCTTCCGGGTCACGCCGTGGACAGTGAAATGTGTGTGGTAGGCCTACCGAAAGTTTTAATATTCGTTGTTTTCCTCTTGTGTGAACTGTGTTTGTTAACTTTTAATTAATTTGTGACGCATCCCACTTGGACTTATTTGTTTTCTTTAACCTGAAGATGTCTTCCGTATTCACGGCGAAACATCTTGTTGTTATCACCATCACACGCTGTGAACTGTTTGACGGAAGGTAAAGTAAACCTATTTTAGACTATACCAGGATTGGCATTTTTTCTTTTTATTTGATATAAAGAGATGGAGATAAAGAGAAAATATTTGCTGTATTGATGATTTCATAAATAGTGGCGGAGTCATAAAATGAAAAAGAAAAAATATACACGCACACAATTCAGTTCTTCAGTGGCGTTGCCGAAAATCGTGTAATAGGCCTACCTCTCTCTCTGGCCGTTAACGAGTTGCGCGCAATCCTACCTGCGTTAATTGCGATGTCCCAAGATGGCCCCAAACCAGTACTCGAGTTGCGCGCAATACCGATCTCAGGTAGTCTGTCCAGTCTTGGCCGCTCAAAAATGCAACTTAGACCTCAAGCTGTGCTATAGAAATATTTCCGTAAATATCACAATCCACCAAAAATAACTTGAATTTTCACTGGTCTGATTCCGAATAGCATCAAACTTATACTACAAAATAAGCACATATCTGCTTATATTCTGTTACTATTAAATTACAATAATTTTTAAACGTGTATAGCCTATATTACTCCCCACAGTTCTAGAGTTGAAGTGTTTGGTTATTAAAAAAAGGTCTCTGTTCTTCTACTTAGGATTAATTTATCTCATTTGAAAGTGTATGCTTATCATTAATACGATATATATATATATATATATATATATTTGTTTCAATTTGAAACCATACTATTACAGTTCAAAATATGCGCAAAACCCAAATTTACATATTATTTTTTAACTATATTATTGTTTATTTGTAATAGTTATTTGTTTATATAGTTTTGTTAGTTCTTGGCATTGTTTGTTCTGTTCATTCTCAGTTGTGTAAATAAGTCATATTCGAATTGTTATAATTAAAAACGCCACAGAGTGCGGCTATAGTTAATTTTGTTATTATTTAGACTGTGGTTACTTAAAATTAGTTATTTCTTATGTTATTGCTGGTCACGCTACTTGTGAAGTGTTACCAGTGTAATTCCAGAGTGTCTTTTCCAGAGAAATTGAAAATATAAATAAATTGCAGTTTATCCATACTTTCACATCTAGTAAAATAATAGTATGAAAAACAGATGTGTTAACTTTAATTATATTCACCTTAGACATACTTTTTACAATAGTCTGATTCAATCAGTGTTATAAAACGGTATTTTTTAAAGGGGGACATAAACAAAATTTACAATAATTTCACAACCTGATTAAAATAATGAAAATTGAATCTAAATAATCAGTAGTCTAGTTATATTCTATCACGATAATATTTCCTAACCAATTGCGATTTACATTGAAATTGTTTTTCTCAAGAAGTAATAATAGAGTCACAACTCTTCATGATTCCGAAAAAAAATAAAAACTGACCATTCACCAAACAATGAAATATTTTACAAACAATCATGCAATTACTTGGAACCAATTAACCAAATAATATGTTAATGCTTCAGACAGTAATAATAAAACATATGCATATAATAAAATTAAAAATAATGCTATTTTAAATTAAATGCCCATACATAGATTGTATGAATCAGGCCATAAGATGAAAGCTATTTGTATCTTGTATAGAAGTAAATTAGTGGTTTTGTTATGATTTTTTCTAACCCTATCATGAAATTTGAATCTCATTTGGGTTTTATATTTTGCCCAGTATTATTCTATATAAATATCATAGGCCTATTTCAATATTTATTTTGTCAAAGAAATAAATAATGTCACATTTTTTAATATTTCACTGTATTATATATTCCTGGAATATTTGCAGATTAATTTCATAATTGAAAGGAGAGTCATTGATTGGATTTGAAAACAATTTATTTTTTAATCAATTACCGAATATGAAAAACTAACGATTGAGTACAACAGTCGATTTAATCACCTAATCGATGGTTAAAATGCAATAAATAAAGATTTTTCAGATGGGCTAAATAATATGAAAATGTTTACTTAAATCAGCAGTAATTATCGCCAGAATTGCCGATAAGTTAGCGGTCTATTCAAGTGTGTCTATTTACAAATACACAGTGTGTTAATCATATAAATCAATATGGTGTTTTAATTTATTCAGTTATAAATATTTCTTTATTCAATATGAATGTCACACTGAGTTTTACTGTAATAGTATCAACACAGTATTCTTTATTATTCGAAAGAGATGCAAGCAAATATAAAAACAGAGAACCCGGATAAACGTTGGCAATATGGAATAACGTAAACAATTATCTAAGCAGGATGTTGTTTGTGTGTGGGACCTGAGGAAGGAAAGGGCGGGGCGGCTCTCTGGAGAATGGGAGAGTGGGTTAAGAGGAGGGAAGTGAGACAGAGACGGAAGAACGTGAGAGAGAGAGGAAATAGGGCTATGCACAGCGCAGCGTGGGGCCTCAAAACAGTTTTGGGGCCTCGCCACAACTCTCCCATATGGATGGAGTATCTCTTTATATAGTAAAATCAATGGTATAATGCAATCAAAACCAAACTAGTATACATTAGTGACACAGTGCTGTAACCCAGCTACTTGTGTAAAATGGGTTGTGGAGATTGCAGGTGATAGGTTCTATGATTGGTTCTCTTAATACTGAGACAGCATTTGCTCAATGGTTGCCTTCAATATGGGCACTACTAGAGAAATCTGGGTGGTAGTCAAGGTTCCGGATGTTGTCTAGGAAACAGATTTAAGTATTAGACTTGTCAGTTACATGGTTCAGATTCCATGTAAAGCTGAAAGCCCTTACTTGCCCTGGCTATTGGGCTATTAATATAATGGCTCTTTCAAAGGGATTGTCAACCTTAGATATTAACGATGACTACACTACTTCATCTACATGCATCACACTTTCGGCTATGTCTCTACGATCGGCGTCTTAGTTATGAATGAATACAAGAAAGATATTTTGAATAAAAATGCTTTAAACTAAAAACAAAACAGTGTTTTTATTTTATACTATTTTATTTTTGCAATGACAGAAATAATAGCTGAGAATATGATTCTTAAGGCTTGTTAGCAATTTCATTGGAAAACCTGTTCATGGAATACAGACCTTTCTCAACAAGATACTTTTAATCTATGTTTAAATTTAGTTGTATTTTCACTCTTAATAGAGTTAAGAAGTCCTTTTAAAACATAAGGTCTGAACCTGATGGTTTCTTATTCTAAAAATTCAGATAATGACGAGTTGTGCTAGTAAACGTTTGATTTTGGGTTGTTAATTGAACTTTTTTGGAAATACATTATTGTTTCGTTAACATATTGGTTAAACAAAGTTAATATAAAAGGACAGAAAATGAATTTTTAACCTATCATTCTGTTTTAATCCTAAAATAATTCTCATTTCTTTTGTTTTTATCTTTAATATTCTTTTTAAAATCTGTGTTGTTGATCCATAAATTACTTAATATATCAATTAACTACAAAATCGACTTTAAAGATTTCTAATTACACATTTTAGCCATGTTTCTAGTATGACTACACCTGAAGATATACTAGATAGTAATGGATAACAATCTAAATTGTTATCCATTACTAAACATGACAATATGTACGCAATATAATTGATAATTTTCATTTTGTTACAGCTGACTGTATTTTATTTTGCTTCGTGGAAAATTGCTTTAATTTAGATTTTTCATGATTTACCAAAAGATTGTTGTTTCCAAAATATCGAGAAAGGGCTGACATATTAATTTAATATTCTCATAATGTAATGGTTGGGCTATCGTTTAAAATAATTTCCCACATCTGAGACTGCTTATATTTATTTTATTCTTATTCTTACATATTAGTGTTAACATTGCTGATGTTAAGATGTTAGTTTCATCTGTATATAAACAGAAACTGGCGTTATTTCCAGTTATTACCCCAGGTAATGCTGTTAAATCACAAAAAAGAAAAACCTTCTTAAAAACCTCAGGATTGGGTTTTTGGGTTTTCTTAGGCAACATGTTAAAAAATGTTGATCCAATGTATGAGTGCTTTACTGAAACGTTCGGTTGTGGTCCACTGGAAGATATCATCATTGAGCAGGCCATGGTAACAACCTCAAGGATGTACATGTTGATTATAGTCAGGATATCATCATTGAGCAGGCCATGGTAACAACCTCAAGGATGTACATGTTGATTATAGTCAGGTTATCATCATTGAGCAGGCCATGGTAACAACCTCAAGGATGTACATGTTGATTATAGTCAGGATATCATCATTGAGCAGGCCATGGTAACAACCTCAAGGATGTACATGTTGATTATAGTCAGGATATCATCATTGAGCAGGCCATGGCAACAACCTCAAGGATGTACATGTTGATATCATCATTGAGCAGGCCATGGTAACAACCTCAAGGATGTACATGTTGATATCATCATTGAGCAGGCCATGGTAACAACCTCAAGGATGTACATGTTGATTATAGTCAGGATATCATCATTGAGCAGGCCATGGTAACAACCTCAAGGATGTACATGTTGATATCATCATTGAGCAGGCCATGGTAACAACCTCAAGGATGTACATGTTGATATCATCATTGAGCAGGCCATGGTAACAACCTCAAGGATGTACATGTTGATATCATCATTGAGCAGGCCATGGTAACAACCTCAAGGATGTACATGTTGATTATAGTCAGGATATTTTGCTCCACAAATATTTTCTGGTTTAATGGAAGAGAGGACTCTATATATTCCTAACTTCGCTACTACAATAAAGGCTTTTTTCATCTCATTGATTACTTTACCAGTAGTTTTTGCAACTTTTATGGAATTCGCAACTTTTATTGTCTAGTGTTTTTGTTTGGCCATTTGAATTTTTTGTTTTTATACATGACACAAACATTTACAATCATTTATTTTAATGTATATTATGTTTCCAGTTATTGGATGAAATAATGTCAGTCTATAAACAGGAAAAGAACCTATCACCTAAAATCTCCAATCTCTTGGAGTCTCCAAGAGCTAGTTTACAGCATTACATCACAATGCCAGTAGTTAGTAGGTGCTGAGATTTAAACGTACTTGATTAAATTTATCTGCCGAAAAGTTTCCCTTTATATTGGAGTGGGTATGTTGGAGTGTTTAGTAAATTAATATATAATTGGGGTTTCCAGCTACAAGTGTAATACTCAGACATCAATTATTTTAAATAGTTACTTTATAACTCATTTCTGTTTTTAATAATAATAAAAAAAATAATTTCCACAATATGTAGTTAACTATAAACCTACTCAGGTATTGATTTTATTTTATATTTCTTACTTATATCGTAAAGTAAGTAAATTACGATATTAACTCTATCATTAACAATTTTTTGAAATCCTGTCTTTTGCACCAATCTATACAAAAAGTACTAATGGAACTGTGTAATATAAAATATTTAATTTAGTATATATTTGGTCGTAACTAAAAGAAAGAAAATAATATAAGCCATTTTGTTTCAAGTTCTGCAGGATATGTAGATGATACAGAACGGGAAGTAATTCTGCGGTCTGTCATTGATCACTATCTACGATTTAAGGAGTATCCCCGTGCCCTCTGCATTGCAATGGAGTTAAACGACAATGAAGCAATACAGCGAATCTTCAAGGAATGTGCTGATCCGTAAGTATTAATTTTTCTTAATTATAGTTGTTGGGTTGAGTGTTTATAACAGATGTTTTTATTTAATACCTCTGTGTATTAGTTTAATGTTTATATTTAAATGTTATTTAATATATGTTCCATATTTTTATTATTTTGCTAGTTATAGGTTGCTAGGTAGTTTTTTTGTTTAGAGAAGTTAGAAATATAGTATGGTCATTGTATTGTTTTCATAGTCAGTTAAATTTCATCATGTTATACAGTCCACTGTTTCGAATTAGTAAACAGTATTTGTGATTAAAGTACAAGTGTTTTTTTCTTGTTTCGTTTCACACTCAATAGTCATTCTAATTTCCAATACACTGTGCATCAGCGCTAACATGGTCCATTGCAACAGGATAGTTCAGTAATCAGAGTTGTGTTTAAGATACCGATCTCTGTCATCTCTGGGTAACATTAGCATAAGAAGATACAATACTCATTTGGTAGTTCATCATATTCAAGAATATTTTCTTCAAACAATCAATTTCTCTTATGAACATTATATTTAAATCCACATTCAATCAAGTAAATTACCATTTAGGTGTATACATTTCTGATTCAAACTTATTCAAAAAGAAAATCAGTTAAGTCAAACCTCACTAGATTCAAAACTTTTATAGGGACTAGAGAGTGAAAAAAGTAGTAACTTATCACAACTTAACAATAGATTAATGAGATTTAAGGAGATCATGTCAGAATTTGATTCCATACAAGGATCCATTGAACCACAACAGTGAAAGGGAGCAGTTTGAAGATGCCTACTTTGATCTTCTAGAAAAAACGGAAAATCTGATATCACTTCACTTCCCTCAGCAAATAAACAGCTGTAGCACAGACACTCACTCAGCACATCCGACTCCCTCAAACCAAGTAAAACTTCCTCTAGTGTTGTGCAAGTAGTGATTTTTGAGTTCAAGCCGAATCGAGTTGTGTAGTTGGCATTTTTATTGAGTATCAAGTATTTTTGAGGGAGTATTTACAGAAGGATTTCCTGTTCACCCAAGACAATTATAAAAGCCATACCATACTAAGCCTATGTTAAGTTTTGCCAGATTTGTAAATATATACATCTAAACTGAACACAATAATTTTGATTCGTTGTTTTTAACTATAACATTTGATAAAATGTTTTGTTTAATCTTTTTCCTTAATTCATGACTAATATGATGTGAGAAAGTATATTATTAATTGAAATAATGTGGATTATGAAGATTTCATCTGTTAACTCATATCACAGATCAGATTTTCTATGCAAGCCAATTATACTGTTTCACAGCTGGTTTGATATGTTTATGTGGTGGTTCCGTTCAAAGTGTACCACGAAAACGTACAGTAGCGAAGCTTGTTGGCATAAGCTGCATCCAACCAAACTGATGCTAAAATTCAGGTGTCATCGCCAAATCTAGCCAGTTGC
Source organism: Stictocephala bisonia (assembly GCA_035578905.1). NCBI lineage: Eukaryota > Metazoa > Arthropoda > Insecta > Hemiptera > Membracidae > Stictocephala > Stictocephala bisonia. The sequence goes on from JAQJVL010000050.1 coordinate 2,780,733, forward strand.
TTTCAGAATTGTCTCCTCAACAAAAAATTGATTGTGTACACGATACCAAAAGTGGATCTGTGGGTATTAATTCAGTAATAACAAGGTTACAATTAACCGAAATAAGCTGTGAATTATATAATCAAATTTGAAAATCTTGATGACAAAGTAGTTTAATCAATTGATAATAATAACTAAGCAGGTTGTGGGAAAATGTGTGATTTGTTATAGTAACAGGACAAGATCGATGAAATTACATTCTCAAATTACATTATATTGATTAAAATTGAAATAATTGCTATTCACAATGGTTTAACAGCTCTAGAACCTAGAGTATCTGGAGTCGAATAAAGAGTTAAAAAACTGGAAGAGAAACTAACATCAACTACGTGCTCTAACAACTTATCCACCCCAGAAGATACAATTGCTGAAATCAATGAACGAGCTTGTCGTGCCAACAATATCATGGTTTTCAATTTACCTGAGTCTACAGATCCCAACATAGATGGCAAAAGAAAATATGACCTAATGACCGTGTCCTCTCTTCTTCGAGCCATCCAGTATAGTTTTAATCCAAATAGAATAAAAACCTTTTGCGTGGGAAGGAAGGGCAATGCTAAGAAACCTAGACCGCTAAAGGTAATATTGGGCAGTGAGCTCCATGTTCACCAGATTATGCAAAATCTCTCTTCTGAAGCTATAACCGCTGTGGATAAGCAGTTCCCTAATGTCAGATTATCCAGAGACAGAATACCCCACGAGCAAGAATATCTGCGTTCCCTGAAGAGTGAGCTGCAAATACGTGGGGCATAGGGAGAAGTCGGCTTAACTATAAAATATAAGAACAACGTTCCATATATTACCCAGAACAAAAAATACTAGTAGCTTCCAACGGTCCACCTCTCAATGTTTTAAACTATTTGCAAAATGCTAATGGAATTCAAAGTAAGTTGAGTTCCTTTTCATTGGCTGTGTCAACGTGTGTCTATGATATAATTGACCTTGTAGAAACTAATCTCTCTTCTGACATTGGCGATTCAGAATAGGGTCTCACAGGCTTTAGTGTATTTAGATGTGACAGATCCCGCTTGACTAGTGATAAATCTGGTGATGATGGGGTGTTCATTGCCGATTTTGAGGCTATTCTCAGTTGCAGTCTTACTTTGCAATTAATTGAATGTCTATTTGTGTTATGCAAAATTTCATCTTCTAAAGTCCTTATAGGTAATGCATATACCTATATTATAGGTTATATAGGTAATGCCTCCTAACAGCCTGGCTTCCTGTTACTCTGACTTATGCGACGCCTTGGAAGATGTATATACTCAGGCTATGAACCCTGATAATATTTTGTTGATGGGAGACTTTAACTTGCCCAAACAGGAGTGGAGTGGTAATGCCTGCTCTGGTATTGGTGATTCATCTCGTCCTATTGTTGATCTTATGTCAGCTTTCAACCTTAAACAATACAATGAGGTTACTAACTACTGTGGTGTTTGTCCTGATTTGGTATTTTCCTCCATTGCTACGACTACTGTCTCAGCCTCCTCAGAGGATCTGCTTTTGGTCAAGGATAGGCATCACCCAGCTCTGTCAGTTTCTTTTGGTGTGGATTTGTTCACTTCATCTCGTAGGTCTAACTGGATCGTAGAAGATGTGATTTGGACTCCATTTTTGTCAACTTCAGCTCCTGGATTATCCTGCACAGTCTTCTATTTCCCAACCTGAGCAGTCTTTCAATAATTGAATAAGCTTTTTCAATAAGCTTAGCACGGTGGTCGAATCTAACACTCCGGTAAAACTGGTGAATGCGTCTAGTTTCCCCAGGTGGTTTTCCAAAGACCTTAAGCAGTTGACAAAGAAAAAAAAGGTATCTATAAAAAATATAAAACTTTGCTTAATTTGTATGACTATGTGGAATTTCAAAGAATTCGGAGAGAATGTAAGCGTTTGTCACAATAAGGTGTTATAAAAATAATATAAGTAATATTGAAAAGAACATTTCGCATAACATCAAGGTTTTTTGGTCCCACGTTAACAGTAAAAAGAGATCAACCAGGATCCTCCAAGATTATTTTATGAAGTTTCAGAGTCGGATGATTCTCAGCAGAAATGTGAGCTGTTTGCAAAATTTGTCACTTCTTTCTACAGTGTATCTGATGTTACTGTGCCCGCATTTGACTTTGGATGGAATAATTTGATTTCTTGGTTCTCTCTTACTCCTACTGAAGTACAACTACCAGATGGGATACCCCCAGTTATTCTTAAGCATTGTGCTGTCGTACTCGCCTTGCATCTGGCGATACTCTTCAATATGTTACTTGCTGCGGGAATATTTCCTGATCTTTTAAAGCAAAGCTACTTTGTGCCCATACATAAGTCTGGCGATAAAACCAATGTAAGAACTATCTTAACATCCAGCCAGTCATAGCTAAATTATTTGAAAGTTTAGTACTTGATTTCCTGTACTTCAATCTTAGTCACTGCATTTATGCGGAACAGCATGGCTTTATGCGTGGCCGTTCAACAGTGACAAACTTGACCCAGCTTCAGGAATTTATCACTTCTGCCTTTGTGGACTCTCGTCAGGTGCATATCTTGATTGTTCCAAATCCTTTGACAGGGTTAACCATCGCATCCTTATTGCTAAGCTAAAAGGTTATGGTTTGTGTGGTCCATTGTTACAATGGTTAGAGAGCTACTTGCTCAATAGATTTTTGTAGTAAAATGTGATGGGTCCACATTGTCACCATCCCCTGTCCTTTTTGGTGTCTCCCAAGGATCCCATCTGTGTCCTCTATTGTTCAATCTTTTTGTGAATGACATTGGTGAATCAATTTTATCAAGCTTCTCTATGTTTGCAGACGACATAATGGTTTTTACAGTGGTCCACTCTGAGCTTGACCAGTTTAATTTTCAGCTATTATTAAACATAATAAGTGAATGGTGCTTGGAAAATGCAATGGAACTAAATTCATCTAAGTGTCAGATCATCACTTTTACTCGTGGCAGGAGTTCCCTTGAGTTCAATTACAAGATTGATAGTTCTGTACTACAGAGAGTTTGCAAGATTTGTGACCTTGGTGTCATCCTGAATGCTTCTCTGAGTCCTGAAGACCATCTTTGTAGTGTAGCATCAAGAGCCAATGCACTCCTTGGTTTCATCATGAGGTCGACCAGAGATTTTAACTCCCCAATTACAATGGTGACTTTGTATAAGACTCTCATACGCCCCATTTTGGAATATGGATCTGCAATTTGGTCTCCTTTCCGACTTGGCCACGTTGCTATTTTAAACAGAATCCAAGTGCGATTTGTAAGGCTTCTTGGTACCAAATTGGGGTTACTTTTCTTGGAGTACCTGTAGCTGATCTGGAGGCCTCGTATAGACTCCCCTACGGAGGAAGTTCCTTGATGCTATATTGCTGTACAAGATCGTTACCACGGAATGGTTCCTTGGATTGTCCGTCTATCTATATTACCGTTCCCAGGGGCACAAGGTCTAGATTCATCTTCCAATTTAGATTTATGCCTACTTACCATTTGTACAGCACCTGTATCCCGAGACTACTCCGAAATGGAAGCGAGGTGGCTGCACATCTGGACTTCTTTGTCACGCCTGCATCGTCATTTAGAAGGGGACTCAGCAAACTTCTTTTTGCCTCTGACTAATTTACTACAAGCCTGAAATCATATTAACTATTCTAAATTGTTATTAAATTATTATTGTTATTTCTTATCTATTGTTACTATTAATTGATGTTTTTTATTTATTGTTTTTGATGTTTAAATAATGTTACTTTGTTGATTTATATTTCTATTTCATTGTTATTTATTGCTGTATAGTATAATTTTATGAATTATTGTAGTCTAAGTTGTTAAAGTTGTTGCAACCTTATATTTATAAATACCTTATATTACATACTCTTAATTATATTGTTATTGTATTTTTTTAATTATATTTGCATGCTGTTTAAATTATTATTGTTCATATATCAATGTATAAAATGCCATATTGTATATGATTATCAATTTTGTAAATGGTGGTCACTGTTGGAAATAAATAAATCAATATTGTAGCATCAATTGTTGTCTGATACAACATAATGAAGAGAGAAGGGGAGGATAAGGGTCACTCAGGTGCCTATAACTATTCCCGATGATAACCTCAGCTTCCTCCACATTTAAGCTATGTGGTAGTTTTAAAATTTTAGCAGGGATTTCATCGTGACCAGGGGCAGAACATCCATGAAAACTGGAAACGTGGCGCAAGACATCCTGTTTAGTAACAGTATACAGTGTAAAATTCGTTGTCAGTCTTTAGTCAGCGTCATTAATGATTGGAGTACCTCCTGAATTCACCGCACTAGCCAAGTTATTCCCGACTGTTGCAATAAATGAATTAAAATCATCGTCTGTTTGCTTAGTGGATTGTTCATTAATATCAATAGAATTTTGAAGGAGCTTTTTTTTATAGGAAACTGGTCTTTATTCTGGCTCTTTTCTGCCAGTTCATTTATTATTTGCCAAAAAATTTTGTGGTTTTTGCTAGAATTGTCTATTTTTGAACAGTAATAATTTCTTTTGGCTAGTTTTATAAAATTACTCAACGTCAGTCTGTATGTTCGAAATTGTCTTTTTAGTTCCGTATTGAATGTTTACCTTTTTACTAATTCACTTAATTTATTCCTATGTCTAATCGATTAAATTAAGCCACATGTATCCCATGGTTTTAGTTTTAATTTTAAGGATCTAATACTCAAAAATTGCTTCGATCTAGTAGACAACTCTAATGATTGTTTTATAATGATATTGAGTAAATTCGAACACTTGTTAACGTTATTACACCTTACAACCAGATTCCAATCAGCATAAGAGAGGCTATCGTCAAGAATCGCATAGTCAACGTGTGTGTGAGTGAGCGTGGTGGTGTACTAGTACAGTTAAAGTTAATAGTAAGATCAGTGCTGTAATGATAAGTGACGCTTGTCCGGATCACTGCTGAATTAACATCACTAATATCACGATATCTAACAAATATGTGATCTCTGTAAAAAAAAAGACACACTGTACGTAGTCACTCATGTAGATCTATCAATACATTGAACAAGTCCAGTACCAAGTAAACAGTTTAAGTACCTGTCTGTCACTAAGTCATTACTAAATAAATCAATATTTATGTCGCCTAAAAGAAATACACATCGTTTTTGTTAGTGTTCAAGTAATAGTTTTCCAGTTTATAAAAAAAAAAACAAATTCAAGTCGCTGTCAAATGTCCTGTAAGTTGCTAACACATTGTATTGTTTACCGTTCAAAATAAATTCAACACTAATACCAAAAACTTCACCAAGCGTAATCTGTGTAGCCGTCAAAGTCAAACGTTTGTTTACGTACAGTACAGTTCCATCACACCTGTTTCGTTGCTTGATAAAGATCAATGAACAAACCTATTGTTAGTTTTTTTGTCTACTCCACTAATTACTTCTTGAAGAAATTCTGTGCATGCACTCATAATTGATCTTTTAGAACGGAAACCATGTTATTCTGAATCTATAAGATTATTTTTTTCTAAAATGCATATAATTGTATATACATAGCTTGCTCATAGATTTTGGGCTATGTATAGAGAGAGAAGGGAAAGTAGTCTGTAAATTGATGGCATACATTTTTCTCCATTTTTTAAAACTAGTTTAATCTTAGCAATTTTTAATTCTTCAGGGAATTATCCCGAAATAAAAGATGCATTAACATTATGAACTAATGGCTTAATTAAATACAAGCGTAGATTTATACGTAGATGACTTTTTGACTGGAGATGACAGCTTAAGTGACACAAAAGCTCTGCAGGTACAGCTCACAAATGTGCTCAAAGCAGGCTGCTTCAATCTGAGAAAGTGTAACATCTCCAGGAATTCTTAATATAATACCTCCTAAGCACAGAGCAAGCTCATTAGATAATCTGAGTAACAAGCAATCAGTAAAGGTCCTAGGTATGTTATGGTGCACAGAATCGGGGGCATATTTCAGTACATCATAAAATACACAACAAATTCAACTAGAATAACAAAATGAACAGTCTTGGCTGAGATAGCAAGCCTATTTGATCATTTGGGACTTCTAGGCCCATTGACGCTCAAAGCCAACACCTTCTTGCAGTTGCAGACACTATAGCAATTAAAACTTTCGTAGGATGAACATAACAGTTGGTGACAGGACAACAGACATCAATTAGCAGCACTGAAAGATTTGAACATATCCAGACTCATCAATGATTCAATCAAATTAGAACTTTTAGGTTTCTGCAATGCTTCTCAGAAAGCGTATGGAGCCTGTATCTACATACATATTCATTATTCATCTCTAAGACGCCGATCGTAGAGATACGGGCGAATATGAGGAGTGAATGAGTGTGATGAGTGTACATGAACGAGTGTAGTCATTGTTACTATCTGAGTTCAACTTAGCTCAGAAAGGACTATTTACTAATAGCCCAATAGCCATGGCAACTATGGGACCTACAGCTTTACATGGAATCCGAACTATGTAGTGTTGGTCCAATTTTCAGCTAACTGACAAGTCTGACACTCTGTTCTCTTCCCTACACAACATCCGAACCTTGACTACCATTCAACATGGACACTCCAGACTTCTCTAGTAGTGTCTATGTTGATGACAACCATTGAGTGGACGCCGTGTCGGTATTAAGAGAGCCGAGTATGGAACCTATCGCCTACAATCTCCCCAAGTAGCTGGGCTACAGCACTGCGCCACCAGTGGATAGCACAACAAAAGATGGAGAAGTGATTTTGAACTTGCTTTGCTCCAAGTGTAGGGTAGCATCAACTACCATGCCTTGCTTAGAATTTATGTGGCGCTCTTTTATTAGCCAATTTATTTGACAAAGTCCTATCATTGGGGATTCCTTTCTACTCGTGCACATTGTGGTCAGATTCAACATTGTTCAACTAAGATCAAGTCAAATTCAGCCAATTAAAAAAATTTTATGGGAAACAAGGTAAAATAAATTTGAAAACTTACCGAAAGAAAATGTGAGTGGAAGCATGTGCGAACAGAGCACAATCCAGTGGATCTGATTTCAAGAGGATCAAATCCCTCACAACTACACTTGATGGCAATAGTATTTGGTGGCACGGTCCTGATTGGCTAAGCAATGAACCAGAAATGTGGCCTTCTTCAGGACCAAATGAAGTTATTGAGCTACCTGAGACTCGACCTAAACAAACATTCATTAGTCTAGTCAAAGATCCAATCATCAACATCAGCTGATATTCATCATTAGTACGAGCTAAACGAGTAACAGACTGGTGTCTTAGATTCATAAATAGATTGAACAATCGGAAAGGAACTAATTCATGCACTAATCCACTTCAACCACAAGAACTCCAAGACGCTATGACACTTCTCTTGAAATAAATCAACAGCTTCATTTTCCGCAAGACTACTCAAGACTTTAATCAAAACAATGCATCAATCAAAATTGCAAAATACTCCCATTACAACCTTTCATGGACGACTCAGTCTGCTAAGAGTTGGTGGAAGACACGAGAATGTACCAACCTCAACAGGCCAGAAACATCCCATCCTCCTAGCATCAAATTCTCAACTAACTAATTTCATCATTTTGTAGTCTACTTTTTCGAATTAACAAACAGTATCTGTGATTAATATACTGTTTATCCTAAAAACTTGTTACATTAACCCTTTCAACGCCAGAAGCCTATATATAGGCTTTTAGTTATGTTCTGTTGAACGCCAAGAGCCTTTATATAGCCAGCCGCCGTGCGAGCATTGAACGCCAAGCGCCTATATATAGGCTCATGTTTATTTTGCGAATTAAAAACTTATTTTCCATTCAATTTTGTTGAAACTCATACCATTGTACTTATGATGAAATTTGCTGTTATAATATAACACATTTCTTTCGTTTGTTTTATTTTTTTCCATTGTTTACACATTCTAAAATCACGTGATATTTAGAAGGAAGTGGCGAGTATGAGTAGTGACAGCTGATCTGCCGAATAGTTTTGGCGGTTTGTGGTTTGTTTACTTAGGTTAGTAAACATTTATTGGTTGAGTTTAGTGTACTAGTTGCTGGCTAATGTCTTAGTGTGTTGAAATGTGTATAAATAGTGAAATAATACAGTTTTATGCAGTATATATAAGTTATTGTTTTTATTTGTGTTCATAGTAAAATAATACAGTTTGATACAGTGTTGTTAGTATCTCTACAAAAACAAGTGTTATAGTTTGTAACAATGAGTAAAAGGAAACGGCCACAGGCAAGTGATCGCCCTTTGTTTGAAGATGATATAAATAATGGCCTAATGTCTGGAGATGATTCTAATGGAAATTTGGATGATTCAAGTGAATCAAGTTTTAACACGGACGCCACCGTAGACAATTCAGACGCTGATCCTACATACAATCCAGACGATGTTCCCTACAGGTCTACTGGTGGTTTTACTTTGCAAAATCCATTGTTAATACCTAGGTCCCATACAGGAAATCTCTCTTCATCTGATGACGAAATAGAAGAAAGCCCTAGGCCTAGATTGTCCAATTCAGTCCCACTGCACACTAGGACTACACCTGCTCGTAGACCGCTATTTGACGATCTTTTTTCTTCTGATGATGAATCTATTCAGAATCCGAATCCAGCAAGTGATAGACCTAGACCTACCACTAGAGGGCGCCGACCTGTAGTACCAAGACAAACCCGTAGACCCATAGAGTCAGTTGACCCAGAGAGTAGTTGGGATGAGATAAATGAAGATGACCCTGGCTATCAATACAATTTTCAGTATGCTGAACTAGATGGTCCCAAGCACTGTCCTCCTCCAAGATCTGAGCCAATTGCATACTTCACACTTTTTGGACAGTTAATTTGATGGATACATTCGTACGAGAAACCAACAGATATGCCCGAAACTATTTAGCCAGAACTGTTGTGTCACGAAAAAGTAGGCTTAAAGATTGGAAAGATGTAACACTGGCGGAGATGAAGGCATTTTTGGCTATGGTTTTCAACATGGGGCTAAATAAAAAGCCTTATATCGAAAGTTAATGGAGTAAAAGGTGTTCCCAATCAACCTCCTGGTTCAGGAAGCTAATGTCGCGCAATCGCTTTATTATGATTTTAAAATTTTTCCATATTGTTGACGTTTTCCTTTTACCAAAACATGGCCAACCAGGCTATGATCCCTGTGGACGGTTCAAACCCTTAATTGATCATGCAAATTGATTATTTCGTCACCATTATACACCTAAGCAGGCATTATCGATTGACGAATCTTTGGTTGGCACCAAGAAACGTATTGGAATGACTCAGTACATGCCAAAGAAAAAACACTACAGATGAGGTATCAAGCTATGGGTACTCTGTGGTGCTATAACCCATTACTGCGTAGCTTTTTTTCCTTATAAGGGTGCAATGTATGTGGATAATGCGTCAAAAGAATGAGGCCTAGCACACTCCGTTGTGGAAACACTGCTTGATATGGGAAACTATCAAGAAAAGGCTACCACTTGTTTTTAGATAATTTTTTCACAAGCATTCCCCTTGCCAAATATTTGTATGATAATATGACATGGTTGACAAGAACTCTCCGTTTAGGCAGGAAAGGCATACCTAGGCAACTCAAAGGGAAATTTATAGTCGGTAAAAAGTTCTATGTCCGAAAAGGTCCAATAATGCAAATGGTCTGGAGGGAAAAACAGTCCAATAAGACCCAATTCATTGTTTTATCAACTAACAGCGAAACCAAAACTGTAAGATACACTATAAATAGAAATGTAAAAATAATTAGTAAAACAAAACCTGTAATTGTCCACCAGTACAACCGGGGAATGGGAGGAATCAATGGCACAGATCAAATGCTATACACATATCTGGATGAATGCAAGTGCTTGAAACCATGGAAAAAAGTTATTTTTAATGTTATAGGTCGAATAATGTTAAATGCATATGTCCTATATAAAGTTAGTCATGACAAACCAAACAGTTGGTATGAGTTCATGATGGATGGATATTGATGCACTGGCTGCTGATGAGCTGATAGGAAAATCTGGAAATGGAGGTGGTGGGGATGCTCCTGGTGGAAAAATGGATTTGAAAAGCTCCGGGAAGGAAAACAAAAAGATTGTTCGGCTTGTTCAGGGAAAAATAATCCTGAGGGTAAACGTAAACGCTCAAACACAATTTGTATGAACTGCAAAGTCGGCGTGCATCCACAGTGTTATCACATTCATAGTTTCCAGTAGACATTGTTGTTCTCATTGTTGTAAGTAGTTTTTGTAAATAGTTTGTTTTTTTAATTTTAAATCTTGGAACATTCATTTTATAGTGCTTTTCCATACATTTTATATAATTACTATTAGGAAACAAACATTCACAAGAAGAAATCCTATGGAAAAAATCCAGGTATGTTCCAATCAACTAATGAATATCTAGTTTTTATTAATACAATTTGTAATTACATTATTTATATTTATTACATATGTTATAATAGTAACAGTAAAGAAATATACATTCTATGCCTCATTTATTATTTTAAAGGTATAACGAATGACAATGCATAAAAAATGACCACACAATAAAAATTAACATACTGTATAGGCAAAGTGAAATTAATTGTATAAAACGGCTAAAATGTCCCTTGAACTTAAAAAAATCATAAATAAAAACTATAAGTTATTTCCAAATGCAATTTACACAGTTTTGTTAGGAATTAAATTTACTATAATACAGCACTATAGATTAGCACCATACAATTTAATTTCATATATGTTTTAGGGGTTGAAACTAAAAAAAAAAAAATTTAATTTTTTTTTAAATTATTTTTTATTATGTGTGTTTAGGTTAGAAGGATGTATCCACTGAATTACGTACTAAAATATTGCCGCTTTATCGTGAAGAAAATGATATCAAAATCATTATTTCACCATGAAAGATAACGGAATGACAGTAGTTCTAGTAAACATGTACAAAACTATTAATAAGTGTCTGGCGTTCTACCGCTCTCGCGGCATTTAGTGCCTGGCGTCGTGCGGCCACTCGGCACTGAAATGACTGGCGTAGTAGCGATGCATACATAACATTTCCTGGCGTTGGAAGGGCTAAAACTAGGGGAAACCTCTGCATGCTTTGCGTGCCAACCCCGTCACTCATTGCGCTGCCGTGACGTAAAGGAAGCTCAGCCTTTGATCTCGCCTGGAGACTACCTTTAGCCATAAACAAAGATTATTCTGTGCTTTAGCCCCATAGTAGAATTCGCCCTACGGTCTCGCTGTGAAATCACATCATCATGGCACACTGCTACAGTCCCATTTGTGAATCTCAGCAAGTTGCCTCGTGAGGGAGATGGGCTTACGGCCATGCTAGGACTCTTAACCCATATGACCATGAAGTTTTGTTTTTCGGCAGTGGAGTCCATAAAAATAGTCTTTTCTAAAACCTGATGATATATTATTAATTAAGAGAAGAATACCTTTAATTTGATACCCCATTTAGGTGTATTAGTTAAACATTAAAATTCTAGCTCCGTTATTTCCTTCTTCACTTAGTTAACTTCGTGTAAAATAAATAATCATAAAAATATTTCATTCTTGCAATCTGCGTGAACTAAATAACCCTATTAATTTGAGACGTTACGCAGATAACATGGTATTTTAACAGTGCAATACTGTGCTGCTCTCAATGGTTAAACTAGTAAATTATTTTGACCATTTAACATTTGTTTAATACTGCCAGCTGGTCAATTAAAATTAATCTCCATAAGAATAATATTGCAACTTTGACGCCTTGTTGGCCAAAAACCCATGGAAATTTCAAAAACTTATCCAAAACTAGTTTATATTGTTGTTTGCCATTTGTTATATTCTTTATTCGTTGGTATTTTGTTATGTGTTTAAAATGTTAAATGTCTACTTTATTCATAGAATATATCCACATAATTATATTGTCAAATCATTAATTCAGTTTAAATATTACATACTCGTCACAGCGTAGTGCAAATATAATGTGATGCATTTTTGTATTGTATCAAATATTATTGTATTGCTATTTTTCTTGTTTATTATGTCTGTACTCCTGAACTACAAGTTTTTAATTTGTGGCTACAATGAATTTCAATCATTTTATGCTTAATTTTATTTAATTATGATTATGTGTTCATTCTTGGGTTATCTTGGATATATGTTTTGTTTATGTTTAAAGGGTTCATTTATTTTTTGAAGCACTTGTGAAATTGTTGAATTTTATATCAATCTTGTCAAATATTAGGGTTTTAATGAAAAAAAAGAAGTTTTTTGTATTTCTTTTATATGTTTGTAAAATTGTTATAAAAATTGTTAATCAATATCATTATGTTACATTTTAGTTATATTAGATTAATATTAATTTTAGTTATAATTTGTACATTTTGCTTGGAAGTACACTTCCGAGGGGGGAGAATGGTGGGTTGAATGCTTATCCATATTACATATGTTTTTTTTAATATCTCTGTGTATTAGTTTAATGTTTGTATTTAATGCTATTTAACATATGTTCTATATTTTTATAATTCTGCTAGTACCATGAGCCCTAATTCACAGAGGAGCAGCCAGCTACGTTGAAAATTAATAATTTAATGTTCACCGTTTTGCCACTTAATAGGGATAGAGGGATAAACAGGATTCAATTCAGTTTATTTTCCATTTAAATAAAATACAATATTATATTAACAAAATACAATTCTAGAAAAAAGACCCCACATAGGCGGAGCCTGTCTGTGGGGAATGAGTTTATCAGTTCATCTCCAGAGCGCACTAAACATCACTTAAATCTTATATTAGCTATAAAAATACTTATATCTACATAAATAATAACAACCATAGAGTCTAAATAATGGAGCAACAAGAATGACTGACAATACCGAATTTAGGGTATATTTGCGAATACTTGGATCATGCACTCAAACCACACACACATATTCAGCTCAACATGTCTGCACGCCCACATACACGAAAATACCACAAGCACACACACACACAAAACATTTATCCTACAAGTAGATTGATATCAGATATTAAATAAATTCATTTTAGCCCAAGGATTCGTTTTTGACTATTTTATTATAATACCTTCGTCAGCGATCCTTTTCAATGGTCATTCATCCGACCGGTTTCACTACTATTGTAGCATCTTCAGGGGTAGTTGAAAGTTCTTCATCTTGCTATATTTCATCAGATAAAATAATAATAAACACCAAAAAAATATATCAGATAATTGTCAATCTGACTGCAGCCAGTCTCCACTAACCATTTATTAACCAGGTTTTTGTAAATACATAAACTGTAATGTTTCTGTATTCTTTAAATAATTTGGTAATTTTAATAAAAGTATGGTGGCAATATATTGGGAAGAAGTTTTGTTAAATGCTTTACATATTTTAGGGAATTGTAAACCATTATGTACGGTAGATCTTGTTGAGTAATGATGTGTGGGTTGGCTGAAGATTATTTATTTTTAAAAACATACCATAAACTCTTCAAAAAGACTTTCTGTAGGTAACGTTCTGGTTTACGAAGGGCCGCTTTAATTATCATCTTTTGGATTATTTCAATAGGTATTGTAGAATAGATTGGATGTAAGCATAGTACACATTTTTGAGCAGATGAATTGGTAAAACCTTTGATAGATTCCTAAAAATGAAAAAATATTTTTGTAGTCTGCTTCTCATATAGTTGACGTTGCCTGTCCATTTTAAACGATGATCAAAAACAACTCCTAAGTACTTATACTCACTCACGCATTCAATAGTTTCACACAATCATTCTCATTGCCACAACTAAGTAATCTTAGGTCCAACTGAGGGGGGTCCAAATTAGCTCTCAATGAAATAGGCATGTGTTTGGTTTTACTTAAATTTACAGTGAGCTTATTCTGATCAAACCATCACTTGACGATCAGTAGGCCTTTCTCCGCTGTGCTATACACTTCCTCCCAACTATCGCCTTCAAACAGAAGAGCAGTGTCGTCAGTGTACAGGAGTATTTCACCATTCCTTATGTTTATTTTCCTAGGTTGTTTATGTATATTAAGAATAACAAAGGACCTAATGTCAAGCCGTGAATAACTCAATAATCTATCTTTTTCGATGAACTATCTTGTTCTAATATTGAGACAATTTGCTATCGATCAGTAAATAGTTTTCGAACCAATTGTGGGATGTTCATCTTACTCCTATACATTTTAATTTGTTTAGAAGTCAAACAAATTAAAATGTATCCATCCACAGTGTCAAACCCTTTTGCTAGATCAATAAAACAGGCAGTGGTTTTTTTTATCTCTACTAATAGCGTCATGTAAAAATGTTGTTAATGAAAATAAGGCATCATTTAGATTTTTATCATTTCGGAAACCAAACTGTTTATTAAAGAGAATATTGCAGTGAAATAAATATTTTTCAAGCTGTTTCCTACATATTTGTCTAGTAGCTTTCCCAATACACATCCTTTGGTAATTGGTCTATAATTAATACATTGGTTAATTAATAATTTCTTCCACCCTTATAAATAGGTATAACCTTCCCTGTCTTATAAGCATTGGGAAAAATACCTTGCAATAGACTAGTGTTTATTGCATAGAAAAGCGGAATTTTTAGATCTATGAAGAATTCTTTAATTAGTTTGGCCGGATGGATCCTACACTGGGGGCAGATCTACCATTCATCTCCTGTACTACTCGAAACAGATCAGCCTCAGATACTGTATTTAGCTGAAAAGTGGAGTCCATACAATAACCCTCGTCATTGACAACAGGTTCCAGTACAGGTGGAGCAGCACGGGCTAGGTTGGCACCAACACCTACATAATACTCATTTAAAGCATTTGATACTTTCTTGACATCTCCCAGATCAGAATTGTCCCCAGTGCTAAATTTTTCTTATGTATCTTTAGTATTATTAATTTCCATAATTTCCACAGCATTTTTCCAAAGGAGTTTCTTATTATTGAAGGGTTCAATAAATATTTGCTGGTAATAGTTTTCTTTCACCCTTTTAATTGAAAATTTAGTGTATTCCTAAAATTTAAAAAAACGATTTCACAATGTTAGATTAAATGGTCGTTTTTTAATTTTTTATTCAAGTTATCTCTAATTCGAATAGATTTTACTAACTCATTTGAAATCCAAGGCTTGATTTTTGTATTTTTGGATGAATGGGATTTGATTGTAATTGCTGTAGTAATGACATCTTGCCAATTATGCACAAACCGATCACATGCTAAATTCACATCGTATGTAGAAAGAACCGAAGACCAATCATGCGCCTTTAGTAGGCCTCCAACTTCTTTCATATCAATGAAACTAATATTCTTATCTTTACTGACGACATCACCACTTTTAGTTTAAAAAAAGATCCATCATTGCTATGGTGATAAAATGATTGGTAATAGATGTCATAAGAACAGCAGATTTAACCTTTTTAACATTTTTTTGTATTAGTAGAAATGTGGTCAAGAAAACTCTTACTGTTATGTGTAACTCTAGGTGCAGTATATGAAGTAAACCCCGTCCCATACAAAACATCAAGGTATCGCAGTGACAGTGGATCTTTATTGAGAATGCAACAGTTGATGTCACCAACCAGCCAGCACTGCCCTCCTTTCATACCAGTTATCGAGATAAACTTCTAGGTCATCAATAAAGGGGTTGAGTTGTGATGACGGACTCCTATAGATCGCAATGAGACCCATCCCCCCACCAAAACTGGAAGTTGTGCCGTACTGAGGGATGGCTCAAAACCGGACAGGCGATAAGAACACGGGTGGCAGTTGGAGGGTCAAATCACAACTCGACAGCTGAGCAAAAAAACTATTTATTTCAAAAAAAGAAATGAATTATTCTGAAAAAAACTGGCAGAAGGCCACAATATCATAATTACACTCAAAAAACAAGATACAAAAATTAACAAGAATAAACTAATACTCAAAACAACAAAAGCTACAAAACAGATGGGCCTATCTGCAGAGTTACCAGAGACACGAAATTTTAAAGAAAAATTTAGAAATTTTGAACAAAACAAATAATTGGCAATTTAGCCCACATCCCATGATTCCACCGAGGCAAGGGCCAGAATCCCTGGGCAGCTCCGAATTAAAGAAAAGTAAAAAAACTTTAATCCCCTTTTGGTAATTTTAGAAAAAAATCAAACAATTAGAAAAAAAATATAGCATGGTACTGTTCTAGTAAAAATTCACTTCCAAATACTGCAAATTCACGAGATAAATTAAACAAACAAACTTAATTAATAGGCCTAAACAAAAAATAAATAATACCGTAATTTAACTGTAGAGACCTAACAAATATAAAATTAAAAAAAAATATAACAATAAAATAAACTAAACAAAGATTAACAATAACAATAAAAGTAATGATAAATTTCTCAGCAAAATTAATAAATTTATATACACGGGTGAAACAATTTTCTTTTAAATTGGCCATATTCAATTATCTGGTTGGCTTTGTTCCATCCGGAATAAGTTCAAAGTTACATAGTAGGCCTAGCCCTATAGTCAATAGTTCCACTCAACTTTTTTTTTCTTTTCATTTCCCACCCCCAGCTCAGCTGCCAGGAACAAAATGGAACGCACTGACTTGAAGACTGAAGAATATTACCCAGATGTAGGGATAGCAGCGGAGTCGCAACATGGCTCTAGGAAATAGTCGTCAGGCCAGGCTAGCAGGTAGAAATTCAGCCGGACGGCAGGCCGAGGGTAAAATGTTCCGCTCAAGGACCCTGGACTGAAAGGCCAAACCACAGCACATAAAAAAAAATACAGCCAAAACAAAAATAATACACCTAACAAACTAAAAATATAAATGGGCATGAAACTGCAAAACAAAACAGGAAAAGACAAATGAGAACATGATTGGAGCAAACAAGACAATAAAAGGATTAATTTTAGGTTACAAAGATTCTGTTAGAAAATTAGATTTAAACCAAATTATATACTTAACAAATTATAAAAGAATTACATATATAGAAGAAAAAAATGGCAAATTGAAAATCTAGGCTATTGACACAGAAAGGCTGTATGCTACAAATGAAGATCAAATTAAACAGGTAGAATAGGTTATTTTCAAAGAACAGAAATATAGTGAAAAGGTAACTCAGACTGTAAATGATCAATAAAAATTATATATAACTAACATTGAACATAAAACAAAATATAATAAAGAAATGAAAGATAGAAATTAACTTTGAGCACATGGCTCGAACCTAGGTTGACAGTCATCTAGACAAAGGACACAAACAATCTAACAACAACTGTACTGAAAAAAATACTGAAAACAACAAATAAACCTGATTATTATTATTTAAAAAAATATTTTCACTAAAAGGGTGATTAGGTATTTGAAATCACAAAATTGAACACTTAAGTTAGAAAACCTCTAGCCGGTTATCCTAGAAGTAACTGTAGGCTGAAGACAAGTCAAAACGACAGGCCAACATGACAGACCGGGAGCTGGAATTACGGAACGACAGAGTCCGAGCCATCGGCCACGAAAGTAAACAAATCGACAGCGTACAAGCAATCTCAGGCTGCCTGCCAAACCACGATGATAAGTAACAACAAAATGTACCTGTCAAACGACCTGGTACAGCAAGCAGAGATAGCCCTTCCCCACCAAGCAATACATCTACTTTAATAGTTGTGGCACCGTGCAGACAAATTTCCTCATGACATACAACAAATCTTTTGTTCACGTATACAACTAGACCATCATTCTGATTTCTACAAAACTTATTAACTAATAAATCATAACCATCCATATACACAAGCATGTATGCAGCTATCATCTATCCAAATCTCCGTTAAAACTATTAAATCGAATTTATTTTCATAACTGTTAAAAACAACCAAAAGTTCATCAACATTTTTGTTTTAGCTCCTTATATTTAAGTTAAAAAAAAATAATTGTTTCCAAAATTGGTTTTAAAAAAAACTCTTTAAAAAATTGAAATTGTGAAATTTATCATATAAGCACTCAATCACATCTCTACAATTATTTACAATATCATCAATTTCATCACCATTCATGCTAAAAAAAAAAAAAATAGTACTTAACTCGGTCTGCTAATGCTCTATTTATGATAAACATAACATTGGTGAAAGGAAATAAAAAAATAAATAAAATTTACCCTTGTAAGATAAGAAACTTGAACTGATTAATTAATTGCTGAACAAACTTGGAATATATCTGTTAAAATTTAATTAAATGTATTGTGAGGGTATAATACATATATTAATGATAAACATAGATAAATGCAACTTTTAAATTGTAAGATTGGCTGATATATACCCACAACTCAACCTGAAAAGTAATCTAAATAAAGGGAAATTTAAATTGTAGAAAAAAATAAATATAAGTATACTATTAAAACAGAATTAAATTATACCTTAATTTAACTTATTACTACTTAAATTAAAAAAAGGACAATCTATATACCTGTGCTTTCAAAAACAACAGTAATCTTAAATTGATATAGATAGCATTATCCTCAACATATCTTATAACGAATATTTTAATATTGTAAAAAAAACGAATTGTACTATTGTAGAAACTGTTTGACGAGACAGAGTTGCACTCTAATTGAATTGTATCACATTAAACATAACTGAAAAATAAAATAATATAATTTCTTGTATTTCACTGAAATAAACTTTACTTTGTATATGGTGAAACATTAATCTATTTAATTAAGAACTAATATTTAATTACTGTTGTCGGAGCAAATAAATAAAAATGTTGTCATATACTAAATAAAGGATTGGAAAAACTCATTACTATTTAGGCCCTACATAATATAATAGTAGTATCTTACAATTTTAGTGTGTTTAATATGTCACATTATCTATTAGTTTAAAAGTAATTTTGAAATATTTAGCTTATATACAAAATGTTAACAGAACTTGAAAATTATTAATAAAGTGTTATAAAAATGAAGAAGGGAAAGCACCTCTACCAACCTGTCACTAATAATAAAAATATATCTCTGCTCCATTATATTATGACATTCTTTATATTATATTATTACTTTGATTTGAAATTCTTATTACAACATGGATGTCTTGCCATAAAGTGAGAAAACAAAAATACAGAAAAATTAAATTTAACTTAAATCCTAATAATAATCAAAAAAAATCAAAGAAAATAGGTGTAACAACCAGCTGACGATGCAATAAGACCAGTTTACCATTAGCCGATAAAATGAAATACTTCGCCGTTCATACTAGATGCCGCTCAAACTACAGAACTGCGGCCAATTGTCGCAAACCCAATCAAACAATAATTTCAAAAATATTGCAGAATGCAGAAATATATTTCTTAAGATAGCAAGAACCAACAGCTATCTTATACGTAATAATATGTCAAAATATTCATCCCCAATCCAAGATGGCAGACATTCCATATACCTAGTGTTAATGAATCCCAGTTAAGTGTTAAGAATCTAAGTTAAGTTTTGAATGGGAAACAACAAAATCCCCTATCAAACTACTCACCACATCAAACTACTTACAACATCAAACTACTCACCACATCAAACTACTTACAACATCAAACTACTCACCACATCAAACTACTTACAACATCAAACTATTCACCACATCAAACTACTTACAACATCAAACTACTCACCACATCAAACTACTTACAACATCAAACTATTCACCACATCAAACTACTCACCACATCAAACTATTCACCACATCAAACTACTCACCACATCAAACTACTTACAACATCAAACTACTCACCACATCAAACTACTTACAACATCAAACTATTCACCACATCAAACTACTTACAACATCAAACTATTCACCACATCAAACTACTTACAACATCAAACTATTCACCACATCAAACTACTCACCACATCAAACTACTTACCACATCAAACTACTCACCAGATCAAACTACTTACAACATCAAACTACTCACCACATCAAACTACTTACAACATCAAACTACTCATCACATCAAACTACTTACAACATCAAACTACTCACCACATCAAACTACTTACAACATCAAACTACTCATCACATCAAACTACTCACCACATCAAACTACTCATCACATCAAACTACTCACCACATCAAACTACTCATCACATCAAACTACTCACCACATCAAACTACTCATCACATCAAACTACTCATCACATCAAACTACTTACAACATCAAACTACTCACCACATCAAACTACTTACAACATCAAACTACTCACCACATCAAACTACTCATCACATCAAACTACTCACCACATCAAACTACTCATCACATCAAACTACTCATCACATCAAACTACTTACAACATCAAACTACTCACCACATCAAACTACTTACAACATCAAACTACTTACCACATCAAACTACTCACCACATCAAACTACTCACCACATCAAACTACTCACCACATCAAACTACTTACAACATCAAACTACTCACCACATCAAACTACTTACAACATCAAACTACTCACCACATCAAACTACTTACAACATCAAACTACTCATCACATCAAACTACTCACCACATCAAACTACTCATCACATCAAACTACTCACCACATCAAACTACTCACATAAAACTACTCACCACATCAAACTACTTACAACATCAAACTACTCATCACATCAAACTACTCACCACATCAAACTACTTACCACATCAAACTACTTACAACATCAAACTACTCATCACATCAAACTACTCACCACATCAAACTACTCACCACATCAAACTACTCACATAAAACTACTCACCACATCAAACTACTCACCACATCAAACTACTTACCACATCAAACTACTTACAACATCAAACTACTCACCACATCAAACTACTCATCACATCAAACTACTCACCACATCAAACTACTTACCACATCAAACTACTTACAACATCAAACTACTCACCACATCAAACTACTCATCACATCAAACTACTCACCACATCAAACTACTCACATCAAACTACTCACCACATCAAACTACTTACAACATCAAACTACTCACCACATCAAACTACTTACAACATCAAACTACTCACCACATCAAACTACTTACAACATCAAACTACTCACCACATCAAACTACTCACATCAAACTACTCACCACATCAAACTACTTACAACATCAAACTACTCATCACATCAAACTACTCACCACATCAAACTACTCACCACATCAAACTACTTACAACATCAAACTACTCACTACATCAAACTACTCACCGCATCAAACTACTCACAACATCAAACTACTCACAACATAAAACTACTCACAACATCAAACTATAAGTAATAATTATCTATTCATGCCTGAAGAGAAAAGAATATTAAGTAACCTTATAAAACAAATTTCTGTTTTTAACTGAAAAATCTCTTTTTCTGAGTTACACTAATTTTTTTTATGTTTTTCTTGCAAATATTAGTTAATTCAACTATTTGGTCATCATGATCTAATAGAAGTGTAATAACTCTTTCTATACTAAAGTTATCTTTATGAATATTAGTCAAGACATTATCTACTGCAGAGTTTAAGTTATCTGTCACTCTGGTTTGGAAGTCTACCAAATACCATTAATTGTTGGTACATTTTTCAATTATCTTTACTTTTTATAATAGTTTTTAGCAGAAAGATAATGCCCTTAATTTAAAAAAAATAAGGTAAGGATTTAAGATAAAATGAGATATATATATATACTTTAATTAAATAAGATTGTAATTAATGACAAGACTTTTACATTTTGTAAAAAATGAAATCAACAAATAACTTATGTGATGTTGTTTGCTTATAAAGGTAACTCGTAAATTAAACATACAATTTTTCTCTTATTGATTGCTGCTTTGAACAATTGATAGTAACATTAATTACATAAAATCTATTCAACTATCTGATGACCAAACACACAAAGGCTGCATCAGAGGGATTCACTGTAATATACTAGGGCCAAGGAATAAAGCATGATAAAAATCCTTTTTTTCAATTTCAATAAAACTTATAAATTGAAATTTCTAGACATTTGAAAATAATTCCTCTTTTATTCTGCTTCTTCAGTCCTATTAATATTTAATAATTTCACATTAGACTGAGAGATTCTTTTATATAGTTAAGTATCATGACTTATACCAGGAACTAATAGAGTGAAATGTAATGCAGATCAGTGAGAAAACAGCTAGCCTATATGGTGGGAAGGCAGCAACTCTGTCTAGAACTCAGTGACGACCTTGTGGACAAATCTGATCTCTCAGCCATTATGTCCAATTCACATGTCAATGATCACTTCCATGGATTGGCTCGAGAGGTAATTTTATCTGCAATTATTTTTATCTCTTAGTATAAACTTATTTTGAGTCCTTAATGTTAGGAGCTGATTGCTAAGTGTATCTAACATTTAGTTACATCAGAATGTCAATTTACTTGTTTGAGAAAAATTTTGTTTTTAAAACATATTAATCAGGTAAAAATGTTTTGTGTTGATATATAATTTGTATGTATACAAATATATAAAAATCCATGATTTTTATTTTTAAAGTATATTTTTTAAATTATATTTTGTGTGTTAAAATGTATGTGAGAATAGTGGCGGTGGAAGGAGTTTTGAATAGGGGGGTCAGTTGGGACAAAAGAGAGGGGGGTCTGATGGGACCCTCCCCAGGGGTAGGAAAATTTTAAAAATGAACACACCCGGAAATCACATTTTACACTAACCTAGCACAAACTTAGCACAGAAGCAGTATCTATGTATGCTGGCATGGTAGCTCAGTAGCTAAGGCTTCAGACTGCAGAGGACATTTTCCAAGGTTTAATCTCCAACTGAGCCAGCGGTCGGTACTTTCCTCATTCAATCAAGTTCAAGCACAGACTGATTGAGTCAAATGTAGTTGTCAAAATTCCCTAGTAACATTTTTAAATACTACATACAATATTAGGTATATTTTGTTATTTTATATCTTACCATAGACTGAATATCTTCATGTTAGTCTAACAGAGCAAATAATAGTATAACTGTCAATACCTAACTGCATTGTAGGAGCAGTAGTAGAACTGTCACAAAACAAAACAAATAATAGTATAACTGTCAATACCTAACTGCATTGTAGGAGCAGTAGTAGAACTGTCACAAAACAAAACAAATAAAATTTGTTAAATGAGTCACCGATGTTAGGTGGAATTTTGAAAATTACCTGAAGGTAACCAAAATGACATCAATCAATCTATTGTTACTCACAAAATTTTTTTCGAGAACTTTAATTAGGCTACATTTATCATAAATTAATGAGCCACTTGCAAATCAATGAGTTTTGATTGATTATGATACTATATAAAAATTAATCCTTTTTTCATTTGTTCAAAATGATTAGTATTCAATGTTTCTTTTATGACCCCCTGACTCCTTTCTACAATTTAAGGAGGGTCACTCAGTTGACCCCTCTGACCCCCCTGTTCCGCCGCCACTGTGATAGAATAAACTAATCTAATATCTATAAAGCCGCATGATTAACTGACTTAATCCACTCATGTATACAAAATTCAAATTCTAACCAACTTCCAGATTGATGAGGTAGAAACCCTTATTTATCGCGACCCTTTCTTAACACTTCCTTTGTGATAAAAAATACCGTGTGGAAATATTCCGTTCTGTTTACAACTCGTCTAACATTCTGAAATTAGTTATGCTTCTAATTTTATTGTGTATTTGAAAAATAAAAGATTTTTATTGTGTATTTGAAAAATAAAATATTTGTATTGTGTATTTGAAAAATAAAAGATTTTTATGATGAACTCAAGATATTAGAGTTTATTTATTTAGACTTGTAATGAAAAAACAATGCATATAAAACCTAGGGAATTAGATTGAAAAATACATTTTTAAAATTATTATTGTATCAAAACTAAACAAAACGAGTATTAAGCAATTTAAAATATTTTAAAATAGTTAAATTTTATTATTATTATTTTTTTTCTTTTTACAAAGTTTTAAATTGGATTAATGTTTAAAAGATTGATGTTTTAAATTGCATCGACTTAACATTTACTGACTCAAAATAGTTATTGTTTCTTAACTTTAAAATAAAATTTCTAAAAACATTTATGGTATTATTATCTTTATAGGTTTTTATGAATGTGAGTAGCATTTATATTTTCTTAATTCAGTATTATCACCAGTTGAGGAAAAAACCAATAGTTATTAATAAAAATATTTTTTTCAATAGTAACAACAAATATTTTTTGTTATACTAATTATGTTATTATTTGGTTTTGCTGTTTATTTTTGACGTACTGCAATTACATCAACCACTAAAATTTAGCTGTGGTAATTACAATCAATTGTTGTGATTTGTTTTTGAGTAAGTTTTATTACTAAACCAAACCTATAACCTAAAATGGCAGGTTATTTTTTAATTGTTTCTAGGCTTATAAGTTTTGTAATTTCCTCAAGGTAAATTTCAATTGCTTACTAATTTGAGCATTATATTCCATTTAGCTAAATTGTACTTCTTTAATTTAGAGTAAATATTTCCTTTGTGCAAAAAATGTAATCAATCATATCCTGAGATTAAATAAAATTGTATCAATTCTCTAGTTATTGGAAATATTGTAGGTCATTTTATAGATTTTTAGGGTGTATTATACTTCATATTAGATAATTCGAAAAAAAACTATGCACTGTTTTTACTGACTGATTCCACATCATTTGCTGATTCACTGGCGTAAAGGTATTAGAAACATTGTCTGAAACTTTCTCAAAAAGTACTCAGAACTGAGAACCGTTTTCTGTAAAGAACCGAACTGGAACCGAAACAAAATGGAACCGACTCATCACTAATCATAACAGTGCAGGACAGGAGTAAAATGTCTAGTCGAGAAGAAGACAAAGATAGAACAATCAGCCAGACGAGAGCCGGAATCACGGAACAGACCAAAACCTAAGCCAATTGCTACGAAAGTAAACAAGTAGACAGCGCAAGCACGAATCTCGTGCAGCCTCGAAAATCAAGGTGTAAAACACAATGTACTGGTCAAGATACGGTACAAATTAAATATCAACACAATAAATGTCAAACTTAAGGCTATAGTAAATTTCATACTAAAAATGACACAAAAAGTCGTTAAATTTGAGTTTTTGTAAAAATTATGTTATTTTTTGGGATATTTCTTTCCATTTAAGCATGATTAAAAATAAGCTAGAAACTTAAAATTTTGAAGAGTTGTTCCTTTTACAGTTAGGCCGCTTAGATTGCGACCTAATGAAAGCACTAGTACAAGAGAGATAAAGTTAGTTGTGGAAGTGAGAAAGAAAATAACTCTACTCCCACCACTGGACCGACATGCCTCTTTAACACTTCATTGTCATGGACACTTGAGTAGATTGTAGGCCACGAGATGCCTACGTAGTGGCAAGCCCCTTCCATTACGTCATATTGATAGGTGTCTATTGGTGGGCCACAGTCATGTGGTGAAGACTGAAATGTAGCAAAGCTGGAGTATAAATTAAATTGAATACCTTATTCATTTCGAGGCAACAAAATAATTAAATTCTCTACAGGTATCTGCCGCACGATGGACAAATACAAAGGTTGCACCTGTAGTTGTTTGTTAAATATTAATGTGTTAGTAAATAATAAAGATCATACTAATTTGAAACATCTTCTAAAACGCAATAATATGTATTACTCAGTTAATTTTCCAACTCGAGTTTTTAATAGTTTAATTTCTGCACTGGATAATTTTTTAACTAACATGAGAAAGAATCATGTAAGAGTTGAAGGTTTGATTACTATGCTATCTGACCATGATGGACAGATCTTTGAAATTTTAAATGTAAATAAAAACCAAAACAACCAACATTTATCAGAGATACGCCATGATTTCTCAAAAATAAACAATGAATCATTCCAAATGAGTTTAGAACAAGAGACATGGAAAGAGGTATACTTTGCTCCAGTGGAAAAAAAGTACAATGTTTTTAATACTATTTTTACTCAATATTTTAATATGTCATTTCCAAAGAAAGTTTTTAAAATTAAGTTAAGAGAAAGGAGCTGGATAAATGATGAGCTTAAAGAGGAAAAGATGAATACTATAGGTTTGTGTAAACTTTCAAGAATTTTTAAAAATAGTAAATTATTAGAAGAAATTAAATACAGACAAAAAGCTTATAAGAGGAAAATAATAGATGCAAAAAACACTTTGTTAATAATAAAATTCAAAATTCCAAAAATGTTCCGCGAACTACGTGGAATATAATTAACACAGAAATTGGCTGTAAAAGAATTAATTTAGATAAAAACATTATAATAAAAGATGTTAGTATTGCACTTACAAATCCCAAACTCATATCAAACATATTCAATGATTATTTTATAAGTATAGCAAATTCTTGTACAAATATGTTTCCTATTGACCATAACAAACTAAATAATAGAGAAGATAGCTCAGTTTTAACTATTAAAAATATTTTCCACTTACAGCCAACAAACACAAAAGAAATTGAGCAAATTATAAATTCTTTCGAAAATAAAAATTCCAGTGGTTGTGATGGGGTACCTATGACAGTAATAAAACATTCATATAAACAGCTAAGTCATATTTTGGTTCACCTAATAAACTCTTCTTTTTCATCTGGAATTTTCCCCAATCCATTAAAAATTGCCAAAGTTTTACCAATTTATAAAAAAGGTGATTCCACACAAGTAAGTAACTATCGGCCCATCTCACTTCTTCCAGTAATTTCGAAAATTTTTGAAAAAGTAGTAAATACCAGACTTGTCTCATTCCTTGAATCTAATAAAGTTCTAGAAAATGAACAACATGGATTTTGGAATGGAAAATCAACAATAACTGCAGCAGCCGATTTTGTCAATTCAATAATAAATTCAATAGATGAAGGTAAAACTGTCATTGGTATTTTCATGGATCTGTCAAAGGCATTTGACAGTGTCTGTCATTCCACTCTCCTATCTATCTTGCAAAGCTTGGGCATTGGAGGCACTTCATTGGCTTGGTTCAGATCATATTTGCAGAATAGACAACAATATGTTGAAATTGTTTTCAAAAATTCTAAAACCATTACAAGAAGTAGGTCCACATTAAAACCAGTGAAGTATGGGGTACCACAAGGATCAATTCTTGGTCCCTTACTATTTATATGTTATCTAAACGGTCTGAACAACAAATTAAGTTTTTCCCCCTTAACATCTGTATGTCTATATGCAGATGATTTAACCCTAAAAATATCTGGTAATTCACAAGAAGATGTTGATATTAAGTCACTTGTCGAATTGGCAAATATTCAGCAACATCTTAATGATCGAAATTTGATTCTTAATCCAGAGAAAACTAAATATGTACACTTTAAAACCAGGCAGACTAGAAGTGACTTTAATCCTAAAATTACCATAAATGATATAGTAATAGAAAAAAAAGGAAATGAAATTCTTAGGATTACTCATTGATAGTTCATTGAGTTGGAATGGCCATATTAATTATATTCTAGGTAAAATAAACTCTGGATTATATGCATTAAGAAAAATGTCAGTAATATGTAGCATTTCAGTTTTAAAACAGATATATTTTTCTCATATACACTCTCATATAACCTATGGAATTTGTGTTTATGGCGCAACAAAGAAAGAAAATTTAGATAGGATTTTAAAAACTCAAAAAAAGCAATTAGGATTATGCTTAACTTAAAGTCAGATGCATCTGTAAACAAAATGTTTAAAGAACTAAACATATTAACAGTATATGGTCTATATATTTATGAAACAATAATGTATGTTAAAAAGAATCAACAACTCAATTTAAGACATTCAAATCTGACACATAACTATAACACAAGGAAAAAAAATGAAACTTTATTTTTTCAACATAGATTACAGTTTTTTAAAAAGAATATATATTTTAACGGTCTCAGATTTTTGAACAATATTCCTCATAATATAAGAACTTTTGAATCTCACAACAAATTTTCTCAAGTGCTAAAACAGTTTTTAATTGATTTGACACTGTATGCAATTGATGAGTTTGAAGATTGCAACTAAAACAATGTATTCTAATGTAGGTCCTTATATTTAGTTTCTTGTAAATGACACTATTCAATGTACTCTGTATGTACTTTTTATGAATAAAGATTGATTTTGATTTGAGAATTTGATTGAGAATTTGATTTTGATTTGATTTGATTACATGCAAAGGGTTAATCTAGTTGTATTTTCTTCTGTTGTGTTGTTTGTCTTAATATCAGTGGACATATTCTCCACACAAGAGGGAGGGCCCTGTGTCGCATTTTCCCTTGTCATTTTGTTAATGTTAAAATACTTACACAGTTTTAAATAAATTGCTAGGTCTCAATTGACATTTATTTATAGCAGATAATTTCAAATTATGGGTACATTCAAATTGCATATGTACAAATGGAACAAGGTAAACTTTATAACTATAAAATCGTTTTATAAACTGTGTGTATAATAGAGTATATTTAATTGTATACATATTTAATTATCTCGGTCAGGCCTTGGAGCTTGTCCCAATTCCCAACTCTCTTTTGGGTTAATAGGCTATTTAGGATTATTTTTAGGCTATTATTTAGGATTAATGATCTAGGTCTATTGTTTGGGTTGGACCATCATGAGGTATGGGAGAGCTCCATAAGTGTTTTATGTCATAGAAGCTGTTTTGAAATAAATGATAATTATTTTTCAATTTTAACTTAAAAAGTAGTTTCAGGTCTAGTTCCAAATGCACCTGATGATACACCACTATGTCTTAAACCAAACCAACTAACAAATTTTTTTCCTCTGTATTGCACAATGTTTCTGTGACCATCTGATTTTCTAGTTATTCTAATTGATAGATAACTGAGATGGTTTAATATTGTCTCAGCTGGATATCATGGAGCCCAAGACTCCAGAGGAAGTGTACAAGACGTGGCTGGAAGGCCTGGTGTTGCGCCCTACATATAACCTTGATGTCCCTGTTGATTCAGCTCGACACAACCTTGCTTCCACCTTCGTCAATGCATTTGTCAATGCAGGCTTCTCACGAGATAAACTGGTTTCTGTTGAAGATGGCAACAAATGGATGTATAAAAACAAGCAACATGGTTTGTACTAAAAAAATTTAAATATATTCTGTTGGTTATTTTTAATAAATAAATATTAATGTTTTCAAATCAAAGCTATCTAATTATAATATCAAACAGAATATTTTATTAGTAAGGTTGGAATATCAGAATTATAATATTGATTTTTGGTATGAAAATATGATTTTATCCAGAAATTTCTGAGAAATGTAGCAATCAAAATCTATTTTAATGGATACAGGTAGTCCTCGTTATACGCGGTCCTGATTTACGCGGTTTCGCTTATACACGGATGGGCCGGACCCCCCACCAACACCAACACACCAACATTCCATATTCCTCAGGCGCGCCCCACCCGTCTATCTGTCTCTTTCTCTCGAGCACTGTTGTTTATTTATTCGCATTAGTGGTGTACAATTTACTTCTTGTGGCGTGGCATTGTGAACAATATTGTTGTGAGTTGTGTTATAATGTCGGGAAAACGCGAGAAGAAACAGATAGATGTAAGTAATAAACGTATTAGACATTCTCTTTCTTTAGAAGTTAAACTTGAAGTTTTAAAACCTCTCGATAAAGGGGAGCGTATAATTGATATCCACTGAGTGATGGGCCTTCCAGAGTCATCTATTAGGACAATCCGATCAAATGCTGAAACTATTCGTAAAGTGTGCAGTCTTGTACAAATTTAAGTTTAGCACGTGTATCTAAGTCAAGATCTGATTCGATGCAGAAAATGGAAAAACTACTGTCAAACTGGATTGAACATTATAATCAGCTCCATGCACCCATTTCGATGGCAGTCATCTAAGAGAAAGCAAGAGCTATCTATACAGAAATTACTAAGGATGATCAAAACGCCCCAGAATTTAATGCCAGTAAAGGGTGGTTTGACCGTTTCAAGGCACGCAACGCTTTTCACAGTTTAAAATTAACAGGTGAGGCGGCATCGGCAGACAATGTAGGCGCTGAAACTTTTAAGGCTATAACTTTTTAAAATTTTATTGAAAAGGAGGGGTATACGGCCAAACAGGTTTTAACCTTGACGAAACTGGCCTATTTTGGAAGCGAATGCCAAGCAAAACATTTATTTCTATTGAGGAGAAAACTGCTCCTGGATTTAAAGCTGCTAAAGATCGCTGCACATTACTCTTTGGTGCAAATGCTTCTGGGGATTTCAAACTTAAACCACTGATGGTTTACCATTCAGAAAACCCCAGAGAACTAAAAGGCTGTGACAAATATATGTTGCCTGTATTGTGGAGGTCGAGTAAAAAAGGCTGGATGATGGGTAAAATATTTCATGATTATATTTCACTAGTGCTGCAAAATGATTTAAAAGTGTATTGCTATGAAGAAAAGATTCCTTTTAAAATTTTGATTCTGGTAGATAATGTTCCAAGCCACCCTCCTGAAATAAGTGAAATAAATGAGAACATTAAAGTTATGTTTCTACCCCTGAACACTACGTCCATATTGCAGCCTATGGACCAATGTGTTATTTCAGCTTTTAAAGCCAACTATCTTAAACATACATTTTCTTTACTGACTAAAACTTGTGATGCTGATGATAAATTATCTATTAAGGACTTTTGGAAACAGTTCAACATCAAAATGGCTATTGATATCATAGGCAAATCCTGGAATGAATTGAAACCTAAATGTATGAATGGTGTTTGGAAAAATTTGTGGCCAGAAATCGTCAAATATGATGTAGAAATGACTGAAAATGTCAGAACAACGTCAAAAGATATTGTGGATATGGCACAGCGTGTGGGATTTACAGACGTAGATGAAGCGGATGTTGATGAATTGATTACACTACAAGAAGAGCTAAGTACCGAAGACCTATTAACAATAGAAGATGATAGGTTTTCTGAAGGATCCGATAAGGAAGAAGAACCTGAAAGTGTTAAAACCTTGACTAGTAAAGGAATGGCAGAGGCTTTCTGTATGATTAATAACGCTTTAAATTATTTTGAAGAGAACGACCCAGATGACACGAGGAGTGCTAAGATTAAAAGGGAAGTTGAGAATGTGATTAAGTGTTATCGTGAACTATATAACAATAAATTAAAAACAACAACCCAGCTCTCGATTAAGACATTTTTCTCCCAAACAGCTGAAAAGGTACAAACACCTGGTAAGCAGACGTCAGACGTAAACAAAGGCGGGCAGTCGACCCTCTCAGCCCAGTGGCAGGCACATCAAAAGATTGAACTACTGTATATGATGTACTTTTTTAGTTATGTACTGTACAGTACTTTTATTACTTTTTAATATCCTTTTCTCTTTGAATTTAATTTTTAATTAAAGTATGCCTACATACATTTATACTGTACGTTCTTATTTTGTTTGTTCATGTAGTAGTCAAATTTGAATTCAATAAAAGGTGTTGATGAATTATTATAGGCCTACATTTTTATTATATTTTCAAAACAATTAATTAATCTTTTGATAATCTTATGATATTGTAGTTTGAATTGCGTACAGTACTAATAAGCAGTAGGTCGGTCTGCTGTGGCTACAGTGGCGTAACCCGCTTTAGCTCC
Source organism: Stictocephala bisonia (assembly GCA_035578905.1). Classification (NCBI taxonomy): domain Eukaryota; kingdom Metazoa; phylum Arthropoda; class Insecta; order Hemiptera; family Membracidae; genus Stictocephala; species Stictocephala bisonia. The sequence continues at coordinate 2,812,425 of JAQJVL010000050.1, forward strand.
GACTCGTTATACGCGGTTTCGTTATAAGCGGCGCTTAGGCGGAACGTATCTACCGCGTATAACGAGGACTACCTGTACATCTTTCAAATTATTTTAAGAGAAGTTAGTTCATATTTTAAGAAAGAAGTTAGTTCATATCTAGTATTATACAAGGGTTGTCCGTAAACTTAGTTCTCTAACCAGCTCCTGACGCAACGGAGTGAGCCAGTGTAAATCTGATACAGTGCCATGATCCTCGCTTCCCCCACCACTATTCTGGCCGGTTGCCATTTTTCTACGACACTCAGTCTCTGCAGCTATTAGAGATGGAACAGAAAATTGATGCTCCTGCGAAGTGTGAATGCAGTATGTGATAACATTCGTGTGGTTTAAGGGGTCAACCCCTATTGAAACCCATTGCCAGTTGACTGAAGGGTATGGAGAGAGGTGTATAGACATAGAAATTTGTGCAAGTGGTATAGGGAGGTTGCAGAAGGCCCTAAAACGTACACGATGATGCAGGCAGCCACTCTCCTTCAGTTTCAGATGCCACAGTGACGAACATTGAGGAACATGCTTGCGGTATATCAGTGTATTACTTTGCGAGAGATCGCTAACAATTAGAGGACATCTCTAAGACTACTGTGGACAGTATTACTATATTTTGAAGTATTACAAGGTGGATGCCACGGACTTACCAACGAACACAAAAAACATCAAAAGTGCTTGTGGGGTTCTGCGACACTACTGGGAAGAGGATGATGAATTTTTAGATTCGATTATTACTGGGATAAGACATGAGTCCACTACTTCTCACCAGAGACTAAGGAAGAGTCAAAACAATGGTGGCATTCTAGTTTTCCAAGTGCCAAAAAAAGTTCAAGCAAACACCATGAGCTAGGAAGGTGATACTGGGACAGGAAAGGCGTTCTGCTGGTTGAATTCCTGGTGCATTTGTTTGCACCATGACAGCGTTCGCCCTCACGTTGCCTGCACCACGATGGACCTATCACCAAATTTGGGTGGGATTGACCATTCTCCATAGAGCCCTGATTTGGCCCTCAGTAACTACTATTTGTTCCCTATTTGAAACAAACATTTGGTGGAATGAGATTCTCAGATAACAAAAGAGCTGAAGGTATAAATTCATCCATGCACCAGTCGGCGGGAGATTGGTATGACGCGGATATGAAAAGGCTTCTGGAGCGACTCCATAAGTATGTTGACCCTGACGGGACTGTGTTGAAAAATAGATAAAAGTCCCAAGGTTTCAGAATATGTAATTGGGTTTTTAATAAATTAATGTTTACTTTGTGAAAAAGCTCTGGAGACTTTAATTTATGGGCAACTCTCGTATAATGTCTAAATGTGTATTAATATTTTGTTCAAAATGTAAACCATTAAGTTAAATGTCATTTAAATAGAAATAATAACACATAAAAAGTGAAAGTAGCTTTCAGAAATCACATTGATTGCTAAATTTGCATTAAACAGCTTATTTATCTCTCTAGGTTTTTGTTTAGAATTGGCGTTGTTATGAAAAGATGAGACATACTTCCTCTAGTAGCCACAAAAGTCCCAAGTGATTTTTAGCCTCTCTGATGTCATATCGAATGATACAATCATTATAATAAATGAATACATTACAAATTCAAATTCTTTTATTAACTCATTACATCTTATAAAAGTACAAAATACCAAGACAGGAGTTTTGTCATAATGGTGTAATCATTTATCCGCTAGTCAAAAATACATGGATATAATTAATATAACATGCTTAAACAATCTACCAATAATTCAACAATAATAAAACCATATATAAAAGTCAACAATACTAAAACTTCAACAATAATAATAAATAAATTTTACATAAAACCAATATTAAAACTACTTTAATCAATACAATAACCATAACACATTAAACACATAAAACCAACTTTAAACACTTAGAAACAACTATTATGAGAGACTAGTAGTCCAGTCAAGGAATGAGGTGTAGAGTGCGTGAGCAGGTAACTAAGCGATTCCTTCAGAAACTTGTTTAGGGGGCTCAGGTTGTTAACATACCAAAAGTCCTGACTCCTAGGTGATGAGCGGTGGGGAGGAGGGGGGGGTAAATGTACGAATTTTGGATTTTTCGCTTATATCTCGAAAACGGTGCATCGGAGAGAAATATTTTTAAATAATAAAATGGAGTTCTTAAAATTATCTAAAACTTTTATTTCATATGTTTTTTTCTAATTCCTAACCGTTTTCGAGCTATACCCTCGGAAAAAGTTGAAATTTACAAAAAAAAAAATCAATTTACGTCAAAATATTCATAAACATTGCATCATATTGTCTAAACCTATTCATAAACGAAAAGTATGAATAGGAAAGAAGTTGTAGATTTTTAAATTCCCTTTTAGAATATATATACATATGCTGATTAATGTCCAACCCGCCTAAAGTTACAGCTATTTTAAAACTTGTATAGCATTTTGCAATTTTCAGAAAATTAGTTTGTATATATCATATTCTTAACCCACAACCTTTGTTCGTTCATCTAATAACATATATGGTCACTTATAAGCAAGTTATTAAATAAAGTAGAAAAAATAATGATGATGACAAATTTCACACTTTATTCTACAGATAGTTGCGTTACACCAATACAATAATAATTGTAAACCCCATTGTTCTCAATATATTCCTAATGTTTTACTCTCAACTTTAAAAGTAATCAAATTTTCATCCTCTTTGAACTTGAGGGCCCAGGCAATGATTGTTCTTCCATGGCATCTTCTTCCTCAGTAGCGGGTGACTCTTGCTGAATGGGCTCTACATCGTCTTCATCGTCAACAGGCACACTGTTCAGGCACTTCCCTTGACAGTGGAGGCACGCTGCAGAACAGGTGAGCATCGCTTTTCGGCAGCCACATTTTCCAATTACACAATCCTTGGTGCAGCGGCAAAATATAGTTTTCAGAAGAACCTCTGGTGCTGGTAGATTTTCCATTGTAATTGCCACCAGGGTGTCTCCTACACGTTTCCACCCCCAATCTTGAGGGGGCAGCTCATTACCGAGCCACTGCTGCTCTTGGTGGTAGGTTCGCCGAGAGTGCTGTTTAGCTGCATTCTCTGTTGGAGGTAGGGAGCTGATTTCAGGCTTCATATTTGCCACTGACCTCGTAAACGATTGGAAGCGGTACTGGTTAAGGGAGGTTTGTTTTTTTGGCGCCTTATGCCACTTCAGAAAGCACATCTCCCCAGCCTTTTCAACCTGGTCGTAAGTAGAGGAGGGGTTAGAAAATGTCATTGCTGCTTGCTGGATGATTTCTGACTCCAAGTACAATTTAAAGAAGCCCACCTTGCTTCTCCTGAAAGTAGCAGAAGTTGTGTCGCATCCGGTAAATGAATGAAGGAAAAGGATCTGTTCAAATCTACGGTGCTGCATCTCTTGGGTGGACAGTACTATTGTTTTGGTTTTCCCTCGTCCGGGTTTCAGCATAAAGATATCTCGGGTCGGGACACTTAGTAGTACTCATTGCAGTTTCAGGCACACAGGACACTTAGTAGTACTCATATATCATGGTTTGTTGTAAGTTTTAAAAACCTGTTTCCCCTAAATGTATGTTTAATATTAAATTTCTTGATCCTAGACACATTTGACACACACTAAGCTAAACTAACTTAGGATATAATCATAACTAAGGATAAAAAATAGCACAAAACTGAAAACTTGCAAACTTAGGTATTGTTTACACTTCAAAATGTTTGTAAACAAAACTAACCTTTATAAAGTAAGGGTAACAAGAACCAGCTGACAGTCCATTAACAGAAGACAAGGAAATCAGTGTTACCAACCTAAAAGTTATAAGCATTAAAACTATTATTACTATATGAGATGTTTGTCATTCGGACAAGCAAACTAGTGAAAGTTGGCCCTCACAGCAGCGTAAAACCATGGAAACTAATTTTCATTTGATTTGTTTTTTATTTATTTATTCATAAGACGCCGATCGTCAAGATATGGGCGAATATGGATTTCGAATGAGTGTGATGAGTGTAGATGAGCGAATGTAGTCATTGTTACAAACTAAGGCCGACTATTCCTTAGAAAGTGTCATTAATTAATAGCCCAATGACAAATGAACAGCCGGTGGTTATCAGCTGATCCTTCTCAAAATGTGTTATGACTCTGATTGGGATCGAACTGAGAACCTTTAGCTTATGAAGCTGGGATTGAACCAACTACGCTACCGACCAATTGTTACCACGCAATAAAGTGACATAACATTATAAAAGTATATTTTTTTTAAATCAGTATAAAACAAAGAATATTTTGGGCCAGTAAAAAAAATAATTATTATTGAATTTGTTTTTATTGAAAAATTACTTAGTTTTAATTTTTTATATAACGTTTAGGACCGATACGGATAATTGGCGATTCGGTTAATCGGCGTTCTATTGCATACGACTCTTTTAATGTTGTTTTCAAGTATTAAATTTAATTGACTAACAAATTACTGATATTGTTATCTGTAATTTAAACAAAATACATGAACAAAGGTTTTGGGTTAAGAATATGATATACAAACTAATTTTCTGAAAATTGCAAAATGCTATACAAGTTTTAAAATAGCTGTAACTTTAGGCGGGTTGGACATTAATCAGCATATGTATATATATTCTAAAAGGGAATTTAAAAATCTACAACTTCTTTCCTATTCATACTTTTCATTTATGAATAGGTTTAGACAATATGATGCAATGTTTATGAATATTTTGACGTAAATTGATTTTTTTTTTGTAAATTTCAACTTTTTCCGAGGGTATAGCTCGAAAACGGTTAGGAATTAGAAAAAAAGATATGAAATAAAAGTTTTAGATAATTTTAAGGACTCCATTTTATTATTTAAAAATATTTCTCTCTGATGCACCGTTTTCGAGATATAAGTGAAAAACCCAAAATTCGTACCTTTACCCCCCCTCCTCCCCCGCCGCTCATCACCTAGGAGTCAGGACTTTTGGTATGTTAACAACCTAAGCCCCCTGAACAAGTTTCTGAAGGAATCGCTTAGTTACCTGCTCACGCACTCTACACCTCATTTTGGGTCATTTATTGACTGGACTATAGAGTTATCAGCTCAAATATTAGTCATTTATAAACTCATTTGGCCTTTGCTATCAACATGCGTTTGATCTGCTCTCTGAACTTTCTTTGGCAAACTGATGGGCATTTTATGTTATCAGGCAGTTTATTAAGTTTAATTCCCATGTAGTAAATACCCTTTTCTAAGGCAGAGGTATTATGTTGGGGGTAGATAAGGAGATACCGGTATCTGTTTCTTGTACTGTAATGATGTTCAGATTTTTCTTGTGAATACCATTTTAGATTATCTCTCACATGACACACAACTTCAAAAATGTAAAGGCTAGGCGCTGTTAGAATTTCTAAATTTCTAAAAATGTCTACATGAATATCTAGGAGGTTTGGATGTCATTATTCTTAGCATTTTCTTTTGTGCTTTTAATACTTCTTTTATCAGTTCAGTAGCTCCCCATAGCGTGATTCCATATTTCATTAATGAGTAAAAATAGCCATAATATAATGTTAATTTTGTTTCAATGCTTATACAATGTGTCAGACAGCTCATATTAAAACATATGCTATTTAATCTCTTACATAAGTGTGTTATATGTTCGTCCCACTTTAATTTTCCATCACATACCACACCTAGAAGTTTAACTCTTTGCTGATATTCAATTTCTTTATTTTTATTTTATTTTTACATTTAAATTTTCCTCTCTATATTGTCTGTTTTTGAAATGAACCAAGTTTGTTTTTTCAGCATTCAATAAAATCCCATTTATTTTAAACCAATATTCCAGTTCTTTCATTGTAATTTCTGTTAAGTGCTTCTTAGGTACATTTCTCGCTCCTTAAGTCTTGACTCACAAATGGATGAATATAAAGTCGAAAGATTCTTACTATTGTTAGTACACATCATATAAGAATAGAAATTAAGTCTAAGAACATGACAATATTCACAAAAGAAATATAAATCAATAGTAATTTGTTAGAAATGTCTAAACATTTCATGAACATTAAAGACAAAAATACTATAATAAATAATTAATGAGGTTATCACAAACATGTAAACATACAAAAAACACACCTAAATAAATAAATCTATTATTTCAGAATTTTAAACCTTAAGAACGAGTTACTTTTGTATAATATTTATATAATGCAAAAGTCATTACTTGCATTTTTAAGGAATGACTTTATAAATCAAGTAAGGTTTACATTTCCTTACTGGATAGAGTCTTGTTTGTTTTGACATGTGACTTGATAGTCAGCTGGGATGGAGCTTGGAAGTCTTAGCTGGCTTGTGTTGGGTTGACGGGTGATATAATTTACCCGTCTATAATCAATATAAAATCATGTAATGTTCATCAAAAAAATATATTGTATTTAATCCATTTTTAAAAGTATTCTTGTTGAGGTAGACTATTTTTTAATAGGAATGCTGAGTGCAGCTGCGTCTCTGGGTCTTATACATTTATGGGATGTCGACGGAGGTCTCACTCCTATTGACAAATACCTTTATACTTCAGAGGAAAATATTAAGGTATGTGAGAGTTAAAAATTTGGTTAGAATAATGAATCTAAAACAGTAAGGTTATAGATCAAAACAAAGATCAACTCTCTTAAGTTGGCTAACATTTAAAATAACAGTTGGCTGTATTTTAAGAAACATCTTTTTAGGTAAGAGATACATAAGCTTTGACAATTTTGTTTGCAATTACATCAATTGTTAGGAAATTGAAAACTTTTATCGGTAAGTTTAATCATCGTCAAGGCTTTGTCACTGTGTGTGTATAGATAATATAGATTTTACAATATAGTAAGTTGACAAGCTCATATAATGTATCCTTCATCATTGGAAGTAATAAATTTTGAATCTTAAATTTAATGTTTTTGGAATATAATCGAGTTGAAATTCTAAAATCGGCATGCTGCCAACTTATTAATCAAGCCCTTGTGATTGTATCAATTTCTATTCCATATAGTTATTTTTACATTAGTTTTAGTTGCTCCAAATAATATTCACTATCCAAGGTTGGAGTTTTTTACATTTACAAACATCTTAAATTTTAAGTGATTTTTATGTTTTCAAACAACTTATATTTGTTCCTCATATTTGTATATTCCCTTTTTATCAAACTAAAAAAATGAATTTATGTTATTTTAACATTTACAACTTAAAAAGAATTGTTTTCTTTTTATTTTACAATATTTTGTGCCTTAAATTCTTAGTTCTCAATTCTGTAAAATTTAACAGAGTGAGAAGCGGTGTTGCTAAGAGATATGTTTAGTTCAATCTGATTGCAGTTTAATTTTAAGGTTGAGTAGAATAGAGGACTTAATCCTAACTCTCCTTAATAAAGCCATATTCCATATCAGTAACTATTCATGGTGTTTTTATGGAATTCTATTCGTGATTTCACTTAATTTTTCCCCTCATTTTTTCTGATCCTCAGAAGTTTCATTTCACTTTCTATGTTATTTTATTTATTTTTTTTAATTCATACATGACTTTGCTCCATAGTAGTAAGTACATAATATTTATTGACTTTAATCCCCCATGTTATGATATTCTTTGAAAGTATCAAATCAAAACATTCTTTATTGTCATGTTTGTCAAGAACAGAAATAGTGTCAATTGTACAAATATAGGTTTATAATGCAGTAATGGTTGAATATGCACATGGTAATATAGTTGTCATGGCTAGTCAAAGTTACATTGTAGAAACTCGTTGGTAGAGTAGAATGGTTGATCAGTCAGCCAGTTGTGAAGTTTTGTCTTCAACTTGTATACCAAAGTTGTGTATGATGTGATGCTTCAGGCTGGAGCGCTGCTTGCTTTAGGCATTGTCAACTGTGGAGTGCGCAATGAGTGTGACCCCGCCCTAGCACTGCTCTCTGACTATGTGCTACATGACAGTGTTACTCTCCGCACTGGAGCAGTCTTAGGTATTAACTCAGTTCATTTTGTAAATGATGATTTTGTTTATTTACTTCAAATAAGATAAGCATTCAGTTAAAAAATGTATTTTAAATTAGTATAGAATATAAGTTTGTAAACATGTACATTATTTATTGTCAAAATTCGTTTACATATTATGATAAATTTTGTTTATTATAACTTAAAACTCTTAACCCTTATAATGTCACAGACACTGTACCACACATAAAGTTACTTTTCCGTAACGTCATGGACGCATTACGGCGCAATTGAGCACAATGGCTTATATTATTATGTTAACTATCCTTAACAGCTGTTTGATCATATGTTTGGGTCAATCATATTTCCATTGATCCCTTTACACAGTATCCAAGCAATATGGGCTTCCTGCTCAATAAAATAAGGGGTTAAGTGGGCGGAATCAATCCCTTTATCTTGCGCATAAAGTCAATAGACACGATGCCGCGTGACTTGCACTGCATGCGGCATCGTTGTTTTGGCACCAGTATTTTCTGTAATATACTGCATTCTTTTATTGTTGTTGGTTTTTTAATATTGTTATTTATTTTAGTTGTTTAAATGTTTTATATAATATTTATATATCAAATTACGTGAAATATGACTATTTGGTATGTGATATTATTATTTGATGTAATAAAAAAATAAATGATTAGGAAGTTTACTTTTCATGATTTAATTCATAAATGCAATCATTTATTTGATTTAGGCTTATATAAACATGTTTTTTTTGTGATTATTCAATTTTTAGTAAACTTGTAACTTAAACATAATATTATATAAAATAAACGTAACATATATTTCATTTATTATTTAATTATACAAATGATTTTAAAATATTTTGAGCTCTTTTTTAGCATTCCCATTACTTTAAAAGTAAGAAAAAAATTAACTTTGTTAGGATTAAACATAATTCTCTTTTTAATAAGTAATATAATTTCAAAGCTCATGAATTCATCGTGACGCTTAAAGGGTTAGAACTAAATCAAATTTTTAAACTGGAAATCCTCCGTACATGTAGAAAAGTTTTTCTATTTATATTGATCTGTTCGGGTTATTGATGTTTAATGTAAATCTAATGTTGCAGGATTGGGCCTTGCTTATGCCGGAACTAGGAGACAGGACGTCGTCTCCCTACTACTGCCAGTGTTGTCAGATAAGAAGTCGTCCCCAGAAGTGGTTGCGCTAGCAGCTCTGGCATGTGGCCTCATTACTGTGGGTGCCGGTGATCCTGAGGTTCTATCCACACTGCTACAAACTTTACTAGACCTGCCTGTCTCTGAATTACAAGAGGGCCAATACTCTCGTTTCCTTCCTCTTGCTATTGGACTCTGCTACTTAGGTCCGTTCCTACTGTAGTATGATATTTTCCTACTTAAAATAATATTTTTAGCTTAATGTATGTGCACACAAAATTTTGCTATTTATATAATAGAAAACAGCAATTAATGAGTGACAGGAAAATTTGTTTGTTATTGATCACAATTCAATTCTCAACATATTAGTGTCTGATCATGCTTTTGAATAATGCAAATTTAAAATTGGACAATATAATTTCATTTGACATCAATCTACTTATATAAAAGCATTCTTCCATATAAAGAATTATTTATTGCTAGTGTTGTGAGCCAAGTATTTTTAAGGAGCTAAGCCTGGCTTTGAGCTTATATTCAAAAAGAAAAAATTATATTCATGATGTTGAGGTTTTAATCATGTAAATTTGTGAATAATAATAAAAATTAAATAATGAATATTAAGTAAGCTATTTCAACCATAACATGTAATAAAAATGCACTGTTATGTAAATATTACTGTACAATATACAGGTTGTACCAATTCCAAACGTTGAAAAAAAATTCATGTGAACAGATGGTTTATCTCACTCTGTTTTCTGTTTATCTGTCTACATGTAATTTTTACAAAAAGCTTTATACCTCAGAAGTTAAAATCAGAAGTTTAAATCAGAAGTTTAAATCTTGGTATTAATAGTTTACACATTCTTAAAAATTTCATTTCCGTACACTATCCTTCTCTAAATGGTGGCCATTCAAAACTTCTAAAGCTAAATATCTCAAAAACCTTAAATTTTAGTAAAAAACATGTAAAATACAAAAATATTAACACGTTAAGTACCACGTCGGTCCGATCGGTACGGCAACTGTAGTTTCAAAGTAGTGACTTGTCGGCCGATCGGAATGACAACTGTGCCAATACAAAGTATTTAAAAAAGTACTTTTATCATGAACTAGCACAACCTATTGGATAACCTATAAACCTTTTTAACAAATCAATATCCTAACTAAACAGAGAAATATTGTTCGTTTTTCTTGGTTACCTAATTATTTTCCAAGTAACACATTTAAATCCACTAATTTTTGTCGTTCCAATTGGCACGACAGCACATTTTACGATTATAGCAAGAGAGAATTATAATAAAATCAACTATTGATAAGTTATTGTTTTTACATTTATTTATCAAATTACACCAATGAAATTGATTTTAGAGTAAAATTAACATTAATGAAAATTGGTATCATTAATTATGCTTTCCTCGGTGCAAATTTTGCACGTGAATGGCGTACCAAGACTCGTAGCATAGTATGTTGTTACAAGTGTCATATTGTTGGCCTTTATTTGTTATTTGTTGATGCTTTACGTGTTTAGCTTATTTTACATGCCCTTCTCAGGTGTCCTTTGTTTTTTCCAACCCCAACAAACTTGTTCGATTCTTTGAGGTAGTGATGTCCTGTTTGTCCACTGAGGATGCCACATCATAGCATGGGCAAAACGTCTGGTTCTCTTGTAAATAATGTATATAGCACTTTGACGCAGTTGTAACCGGAAAACATAGATTCTAGTAATGACATCGGCCACTTAAGCCTAAGTTCTAAGATCCTGTTTGTCTTGCTGGAGGAAGTAGACCAATCTGGAAGCTCCATTAGGTTTATGCAGATGTCTTCCTTAAAAGCAATTATAGATGACCAAGATATGACCTTATGAAGTTCTTGATAGTGTAGAATTACATGCTGGACCGATCGGACAACATTTAAAACACATATATATAAATAGAAAGTAATGTTAGATATATGATCTAGTATCTATTTTTAGGAGTGTGTGATGCATCGAAATCATCAAAGAAGCGATGCGATTTCAACAATTCGATTTATGACTAGTCAAAATGTTGATGCATCGATAGTGCCATGATGCAAAAGCAATATCGATGTCTAAGAATTATTCTGATGTTCCAAAATGACAAATTACTAACAAGGAATTACTAAGAAAAAATTTGCTTATTATTGTGATATTTGTGTCTAAGGGTGTTCGTCCAGGTGCCCAGTTTAGCGATCTAAGGAATTTTGTTCTAGATTTTATCCCAACTGCCGATAAGAGTAGTAAAGATCCTGACTCACTAACGAACAAGGAATGTATTCCTTTCCCCTCTCCCCCCCTCATAACCCCTGCCCCACAAATTTGACAGAAGGGCATAACTCCTACATTTATAGTACATTTTAACAATCAAGGTGTCTACTAACGGGGAATTCAATATTTTCTGGAATTAATTTGCCTTTGAAAAACCAGGAAAAATCTGGGGATTTTGAGTTAAGCTGGACCACGGAGGGGAAAATTGAAAACTGAAAACAGGCCTCCCATTGCGCCAATATTCCTGTCTCGGTTCTACTGGGTACAGTCCTGTATAAAGTTCATGTCAGGACACTGAGGCACTGTATGTAGAAATGAGAGAAGACTGTTTTGTATGGCATTATTTGTAACTCACGTTCTCATGTGGGGAAGAGAGGAAAAAAGGGTGCAGTAGGCAGATGCTAGCCACTGCTCTGCCCGCCCAACTGCACGACTGGGAATTTGGAACTAATAGAATTTATTATTTTAATTAGTATGACGAAGACAATGCGATATCGAAAAACCCAATGTCACAACTTGTAGTATTTTTGACATATTTCCGTTGATTTAAATGGTATTTTAATCATCTTTTTATTTAGATTTTTTTGCACTGAATACAAACTTGAAAACTATTTTGTTCAATTACAATTATTTCTCGAGATATAATGGAAAAACTACTTTCGCGATCATTATATACAACAACTATTTATCACAAAAACCAACATTCCCGCCAGAGTGAGGGTGAGCAAGCCGTTACGGAGACCAAACACCCGAATGAGTGTGTAATTAAACGCAAATTACAATTTTTTTTATGAGTAAATAAACAATTAGAAAGTTAGGTTATGTTTGGTTAGGTCAGTAAAAAATGCATTTTTCGGGCTGTAAAAATAATTTTCATCAACTATTGATAAGTATAAATAAAACTTGTCAACTTACTGAAAATTTATTCATTTGTGTTCTTTATTTCATTAATAATCAAATATTATACTTGTTAATGCTGTTATTAATATTTAATTAGTGTTGCATTATTGTTTATTTTGAAATAAGGTATTGAATTATGTTATTTGTCCAACATCTTATTTTATTACCATTCATCATTGTAGATTAATAATATTGTTTTGTTGTTTGATTTTTTGATTAATTTCATTTCATTTAGTTATCTTTCATTTACCTCTTTACTAAGTTTTTTTACCTACCTTACAATGAGTCATTTAAAAGCTATAAACAGGAAGATGAATGTGTCTTAATTAATGCAGACAAACTATTTTTTTCCGTGTATAATATAATATCTAGTCAGTACAATTTCAGTATAAAAGATGATTTTCAAGTTTTAATTACAGTTGTTGGGCGGTATTCTTGTGCAATGTAGATACTTTACATCTTGTCCATATTATATAATAATTATGATGTACACCAGTAATTACCAAATTGATGAAATGTATTACCAATTTTTTGTTAGTTGATACTTTTGTACTTGTTAAGAAAGTTCCTACATAAAGTTTTTTTATGTCATTTTTTATTTTTTACAGTCATGTTTTAAAATTATATACTATTGACCATGTTCATTGGATACAAACCATGTTATATCGCAATAACGAATACAAAGTTCGACCGGGAGATATAACTCAAACTAATATAAACATGACAAAGTCTGTCAAGCAATGCGTGTGGGTATCGCAATTTACGTGCATGCAGCGTACCACGAATCAGTAGAACATTCCCATACAGAAATTACATCTATTTCAGTTAGTCAGCAACTATTTTGGGATCAGTATTTGACAAAAAATAAATACGAATTGTTGGGTATTAATTGGAATAATGAAATAAATAAGGTTCTTCTATTGAATTTTCGAATATTTCTGATGACAGTCTGAATATTGCTGATAACAGTTGAATATTGCAGATAACATCAGTCCATTTCTTTTGTTATCACTTTCTATCTGATGGCAGGTGCCCTAACCATCCTTTTAACAAAACATTTCCCAATCAAAACATACTATTATCTTCTTTCCTTCTATAAATTCAAACTTGTTGCATTTTTAACAATAATTCACGTTCGTCGATTGCGATTCATTTAGTATGTTGGCACTATGTTCTAAAATGCATTACTCAAGATTATTTACATTTAAAAAGTATAATTAAATGTTAATTATTCAAAACAACTCTATTAACAAAAATATTTTCAACCTTTTTATTGAAAATATTTAAAATTAGAATTAATATTAAAACTCTTGATGTATTCAATAAACTACATTTTATTGTATTTGTTGATATTGTTTTATTAATTTTAATATATTGGCTAAACAATAATGGATTGTTATAATTAAATGAAAATTATTCTTCTTCTAAAAAAATCTGTGATATAGTACACTTTATTTATCTGTGCTTATGTAACTACATTAATATTTATTTCAGTCAAGTCATTTAAAAAGTAATCAGTTATATGGCTATCATCACATTTTCCAACTATGATAGTGAATAACAATAATTAAGTTGTTTTCCATTATTTTATACATTATTCTTTTTGCCTGTGAAATACAGGGTGTCCAGCTTCGTCTGTCCCATATTTTAGAGGATTGTTAGGTCAATACAAGCAAATAATGCCATATAACATGTGTCCTATCTCAATTCATTGTCTGTATGTGTTTTTTACAAAAATTTGAATATCTCAAAAAATGTTTGACATACAATACTGAATTTTCGTATGAATGTTGACCTTACAAAGATATATTTCATGTAAAAAGGCTGAATGTGTGAGATTATCAGTTTCAAGATGGCAGCTGTCTAAAAATGTTAAATTCAAATATAAAAAGTACACATTTTACAACAAAATGTTAAGACACAAAATTTGTAGACTGTGTTATGCCAAATTCAATGATATGCTAATTTAAAAGATCGATTGACAAGTAACAGAGAAAACTTAATTTTTGTGTCTGAAAGCAGCGTTATCTGAGTATTCTTTACCCATATTATAATGCTTTTGGACATAAAAACTAAGTTTTCTGTGTTACTTGTCAACCGATCTTTTAAATTGGCATATAGTTGAATTTGGCATAACATAGTCAACAAATATTGTGTCTTAACATTTTTTGGTAAAATGTGTAGATTTTTTAATATTGAAATTTGAAATTTTTAGACAGCCGCCTTTTTGAAACTGATAATCTTACACATTCAGCCTTTTTACATAAATTGTATCTTAGTAGGATCAAGATTTATACGCAAATTCAGTATTGTATGTCAAACGGTTTTTGAGATATTCAAATGTTTATAAAAAACACATACATATACACATACAGAAAATGAACCGAGATAGAACATATGTTATATGGTATTATTTGCTTGTATTGACCTAACAAACAATCCTCTAAAATATGTGACAGTCGAAGCTGGACACCCTGTATTTTAATTTAACAGTAACAAATTAAAGTTTGATCATTTTGACCAGTTACTTTCCCACAACAACAGTAAAATACAACTATTGGCATTTAAATTTAATGAATTTAATACAGAACCATCAACTTCCTTCATTACTAGCTTTTCCTATATTTGTGCTTAATTACTTACTTACATAAGCATGCTTAGTGCTAAACAAATTTATTAAGCCCTAAAATTTTATTTTAAAATAATTATGATTTATTGTGCTTTAGACCTAATGCATATTTTTTAATCCCTTCATCTTACATTGATGATATAAATTTGTATATTTTTGTTCTATACATATAACATTATTTGGCTAACATTTATATGATAAAAAAATTTATGTTTTAAATTATCTTTCTTTGTACTAGCAAGATACGGTACCTGTAACAAAAGGTATTATTGTTACTCTACCGCTTCTAAAACTTAATAAAATCATAAATTCATTATGACATTAGGTATGATTTTTTTTTTTATTGTAAATCAAATCAAATTATCGTTTGTTGTTGTAAAAATAATAAACAGATTATTGACAACGTCAAATTACAGCAATGGCCAAGTCAAGCACAACATACAATACAACTATTAGCAGAGAAATTGACTTTTATGTCTAATAATAACAGAATTCTTTGGCCAGGAAATCTTTTTTATTTGATAAAAATTTATCGATTAATAGTTGTTTGATTCTAAAAATATTTCTTTATCTTACTGGTTTTTTCTCAAATTTAAGGGATAAATTGCTAAAATTTAAAGCTAAATATTTATACTATAAATTTCTTTATATTCAGAATGAGATATAAAGAACACCAATCTAAACAAAAAAATTACAAACAAAAATCAACATTCACCTAGCATCTGGTAGACGAAAACTATGATGTTAATGATCTGAATACTGGCCTACAATCCCCCACGCAGTAAAGGCAATAAGCTAGACACCCTTGAAGATTGAAATTTGACACCTTTGAAATTTTAGTTTTTTTTATTTTTATGGGCAAAAAACATACAAAAATGCAATTTTCTCAAAAACTGCTCAAACGATTTTGATTAAATTTTCAGGATAGATGTGAATTACAATTTTAAATATTTCACTAAAAAACAGCATGTCTCTTAACTTGACTAGTTTTTGAGTTATGGCAACAAAACATATTTGGGAATCAAACTGGTAATTTTCAAAGTTTTGAATTTTTAGTGTTTAATATAGGAGAAAGTTTGTGCCAATTCTTTGAAACCATTTATTTAATAGTATTTAAAATTAGAAGCCAACACCAAGGGGAAAAAATGGCCAACTGATAACAGTGGCGTAATTGTCTGAAAATGTCATTTTAATGCCAATACGATCGTAACCACCACGACAAATTTGAAACTGTTGATAAAGGTAATTCATTTAATATAAAATAAAAATATTTTCTTACTGTAATAATTTCCAAAACTCTTAGTCTTTTAAAGGTGGTTTAAAATAATAGTACTAAATTTTATTGTAATGTGTACTATTTATAGTATTAATTGTAATGATATCATTAGATTTTATTTATTAAATCCTCATGCTTTGAATTAGGCTGGTAAGCATGGCACAAGGTATTATTGCTACTGTAAATAAGGTATTAATATTGATCTAAATAAAAACCATGAATTGTATGTGTGTCTGCATCAATTCAAATTGCATCAATTAAAATCAAAATTGTTTGATATGCCTCTAAATCAAAATTGTTTGATATGATTTGAATTGAATGATATTTGCTGCATCTGTTACCCCTATTTATGTCTTGAGGCAAAACATTCCATGAAATTTTAAATAAAAAGAATTTTGACTTTTTTAGTGGACTTGTCTTCTCAGACAATTTTATAAAGTTCTATCTCTCCCATTGTATTTATTCATATTTGGTATTTTTAATGATATTTCCAAATAAAGGCTAATAATTCATGAAAACCTGATCCAAGTTATACTGTAGGCTGTTACTGCTTATATATTCTAACTTCTCTTTTATTGCAGGTCAAAAGGAAGCCACAGAGGCCACTAAAGCAGCATTGGAAGTACTACCAGAACCTTTTAGGTCCATGTCCCAACAGATGCTCAAGATGTGTGCCTATGCAGGCACTGGCAATGTCTTGATAGTGCAGCAGCAGCTACAGATTTGCAGTGAGCACTATACACCTGTGGTTAGTCACACTCATTAATCTCTCTTTCACATTTTCTATTTGAGTTTATTCTTAATGTTATCTTTTGTAAAAACAAGTAAAATAACCTAAATCATTCAAATTTTAATGATAACTTTAACTTTCCATTTAAACTTGCCTATCCAATCTTTGTTTGTAAAGCTTTAAATACTAGGGTGGGTGAAAATTCACCCAGGCATATCGAAGCTGTGCTATAATGGCAACACTGGACAGAAACTTCCCCTCCCAGGTATTCTCCTAACTGGCCATTATGTGCATGACAGCAAGAAAACTAGTTCCGTGACCTTCTCTATTTCCCTATAATACTCACGGCTGGGTGATTTTTCACCCACCTTAGTATTATAAAATTAGTTCCATGACCTTCTCTATTTCCCTATAATACTGACGGTGGGGTGATTTTTCACCCACCCTAGTGTTAGTATATATTTTTATAGTGTTTCTTATTCTTAATCTTTGAGTTTTCTTTGGAATTAAAATGTGTTCATGTGATGAATTAACACATAGTAATATTTTAAATACACTCTTTGAAAATTCAGGGTCAGATAGTGTAGTAGATGGTTGTTATAGTGGTGAACTTGATTTAGTTGAAAAAGATGTTGTCTAATCTAATGTAGAGGACATTAATAATAATGATAATGATCCCATCTTTGTATCTGAAGAGCTCTGTTCTGACGAATCTATAAGTAAAGAGCCAGTCATGGATGCAAATAGAAAAAGAAGAAGAGGTAGGCCAACTTTTTCTAATAAGCCCATACGTAACAGAACCCCGATAATCCAATAATCCAGGTATAATTATTATAATCTGATAATCCAATAATCCAGGCAACTGAATAAGCCTATAGTTACGGATATAGTGAGCAATAAAAAAAATCTGCTTTATATTTGGTGTACAGCAGATGTTTCTAACATTTCTTGAACACAAGTTCGAAATATAATAAGAAAGATTCTGGGTCCAATTAGTGAGGCAAAATTGGTCATAATGAATTAGATTGCTGGTCACTTTATTTTGACAAAGGAATGATGGAAACATTTACTAAACAAATATTAAAATATCTATTTAGAGGGATAATTATTTGAGAGATTCTGGGTGGATAGGTAATATTTGGATAGGATATCGTGATTTGGTTGAGCTTCAAGCTTAAATTGGTTTGTTTTTTTGTCAGGAGCAAAAAAACAATCATACGCCTGGATTAGACATTTTTATTATTTTTTATTTTGTATGTTATTATTTCTTTATTAGTAATACAGTCTAAATGATTTTTAGAACATGTGTTACAAATCAACTAGATTTAAATACTGTAAGCAAATATTTCATTGTTTAGAGAATTACAGATAATTTTGATATATAAAAAAAATTTTTTAATCTTCATTAGATAGTTGGTAAATATGTTTGATTGTTTTAATTTGTGGCTTTTTAAGAACGCAATAAAATAATACACATTTAAAACCAATATGTCATTTTTTTTTCATTATTTAGTTAAAAATACTGAATTGTAATGAAGCAATCGTAAACTGTACTGTGTCAGTAAATGAATTAAACATTTTAACCAAAGATAAATTCAGCTCTATATTGATGAATTACTATGAAATTGTAGAAGAATGGGTAGTACATTAAACATAAATTGTAACTCATATAAAAAATGTTCCATAATGAAAGGAATTTAAATTTGGGATAAAGACTAATTTAAATCAAGAAATTTATTGAAGTTTTGTTAATTATTATAGTACCTCCATACAAATATAGTTTATTTTATAAAACTGAATAAAACAAATATCCCAACCAGAAATAGGTAGGCATATTTAGAGGTGCAAATAAAATTCAACTAACAAATCCCTGCCTGAGGTATTGAGATATAAAAAATCCTTAGAATCCCCAAGATCCTACCTTACTAAACCATCTTCACTAATAAATTTTATTTACAAAGAAAATTACTTTGTTTATAAACTTGCTGGTTTGTCTCTATGTTAAGTATGAAAGGTATATTTATACTAATATTAAAATAAACAATTATTGCAGAAAGAAGATAGCAAGAAAGATGACAAGGATAAGAAAGAAGACAAAAAGGAAAAAGAGAAAGAAAAGGCTAAAGATCTAACATCAATGCAAGCAGTGGCAGCGTTGTCTGTGGCAGTCATTGCAATGGGAGAGGAGATTGGTTCAGAAATGTCCACCAGAATATTTGCACAACTGGTAAAGTTTTATTTTTTGAACTATAACTTTTAACTCTCTATTGTCTAACTATATAGTCAATGGTTAATAAAGTAATTGTGTCATTATAGTAAAAATAATTGTAGCATGAGAAAAACTTATCAAGTTGAGGACCCACTTGCACGTTTGACATGTTTACATATTTTTCCTTTACCAGCGTTGTTCTTAATAGCTTGTGTATCCATTCTTGAAAAGTAGGATATTTAAAAGTAAATTAGGATTTTCCTGATCTCAGGAAAACTTAAAATCTGTGAATTCCAAATTCAACAGAAAAAAATAATCATTAAAAGCTGAATTAAAGCTTTGATTGAACATTTATACATTTTATTATAACTGTGCAACATTGACACTGCAATATGTCTTTTCAGCCATTGTCTGTATTCTCATATTTAAAGTATGTAAATACAAATCTTTAACAGGTAGAATACTTTTTGCTAATACCATCCTGATATTTATTATACACCCCAGTACTTTACTCCCATTTATCTTGATTCTTTTTCCACTTGTTTTTAGTTTATAACTTCAAAACTGTTTATCGAATTTCAAATCTGATTTAATTGTTATGGGCTGGAATTGAATTTTTAGTATCATTTCTGTTTAATTTTTTCTGATTTCAGTAAATTAACACATTTAGCTCACAAAAGGGGGGTGTTCTGTATTTTAGTACAATGAAAGTAAATTTTTGACCTTAAAGTCAAGTTAGTAATTCAATATAATGGTTGAAAAAAGTTGAAAATTGCTTCTAAAAATTATTTTAAATCTGTACACACAATCACATATTAATGATCCAACCATCCAATATTAATTCTTCTCGTAACATATAGAACTTACAACTTTCAACAGAAAGTGTAGATTTAAAACTTTTAGGTGTTATACCCATCCTAGTTTGAGCCAAGAACATGTGGATGAAGAGAGCTAGCAAAGTAGAAGCAGGAAATTATAACAACAGGTTATGGAACTGACATTTGACTAGGGCTTGGAAGACTAAATATTGAGATTAGCCAATTTTTGAAAGACAACAAAAATATAAAAAATAATTTTGGTCAGTTAATAATTACAACAAATCATGCTGGAGGAGCAGGATAGTCGCAAATTGAAATTTTAAATCTTTTATCTTTAAAAAAATTAGGCTTGACAGGTTGATAAAGAAAGGGACCGAAAAAATTAATAAAATTAAAAATATAAGTAAACCCCTTCCCTAAAAACATTAAATCCCAGCCTAAAAAGTTGAACATCTTCCATGATGAATTCTGCAGCAAACATCCCCATCTTCATAACAAAACTCAGAGGGTACTTGAAGAAGAAAAATAAGCAGTCAGATAAAGAGTATATAATTTTGAATTATGCTATGGAAGTAGCAGGAAGGGGAGGGAGGACTCAAGTGGCAGACCCACCCCTTACTGGGCCGGCAAGATGACAGAAAGCCAGTCCAAAGATCCACAGCTGTGCCTCAGGGCCTCTTCCCCTTCTCCAGGTAACTGAGTGGCATGGTCCGCTTCCCCACGTGGAACTCGAAACCTGCAAAGTCCAGCACTAATTATTTCTTGCATGCCCCAAAATAAATACAACACAAGAAAAAATATAAAATAAAAAACTTAAGCTCCAAGTAAGAACCACGACAAAGGAAGTAGAAAAAAGGATAATTTTCTTCAAGTTGAGTAAAATTTTAATATAACTGAAAAATTATTAAAAACTATTTATGAATAATAAAAACCAAACAAATTGAATTAGTTTTGTTTTTTAGTACAAGAAGTCGACTGGTTGGTGCTGAATTTCCTGCTTAAATTTATGTCAACCTGAAAAATCATGAAAATAATATATGACACGCCGAATATATATATTTATTATTTAATTTACTGACAAAAGTTACTACAATGTGTCACGAGTGCTGCCGACTCAGCCTGAGGCAACGAGAAAAAAGGATGCCTGAACAAAACCAACAACCAATGCATCACAGAAACAAACACTCTACAAAACGAACACACACTATATAACAAATAAAGAGGGGTGCGGCTAGCTGAGAGAGAGATCGCACACTATCCGATATATAAACCTTAATTCAAAAACCTTTTAGGAAAATACTACAAATCATATTTGCTAAAACATTTCGCATCATTTACAGAATAAAAGGACACTTACCTCTCTTGAACAATTAGCATTGTACTACCTATCAGTTCTGAAGACCAAATAGTTTTCTGTAATATAAGAGGCCGGTACTTAATCATATTATAACTATGTTTCTGTTAGGGCAAGGAGTTTAAGAACACATAAAACTATGGACACAACTGGTTCCTTGCTGCTTTCTATTGCTAATGCTAGAAGAGAGAAGTATCAGCATGCGTTATCCTTTGCGTTATCAGCTTGTAACTTAATAACGCTTAAATCCATTTATTTTGCATTGATCCACTCGCACATCTCATATGGTGTGGAAGTGTATGGGTCAACATCTTGCTGCAATATGAATAGAATCCTATCCCTCCAAAAAAAAGCCATAAGAATTATGTTAAATCTTGATTATGATGCACATTGTAAAAATTACTTCACGGAAATGGGAATAATGACAGTTTACAGTCTCTACATATATAAAACCGTTTTGTATGTGAAAAATATTATTGGCACATTACCTAAAAATTATGAAAAACATAGCTATAATACAAGAAATAAAAACAATTTACAAATAATTAAACATAATAAAGAAATATTTAAAAAGAAGCCAACTTATATTGGAATACAGTTTTTTAACCACCTCCCAATATCGATAAAAAATGAAATAAATATGAAAAAGTTTGAGTAAATACAATACAAATCCTAAAGTTTACCTAATCAGACAGCTATGGTCCTTACTCCAAAAACTCTTCACACTGCAACCTATCTTTGTAAAAAGTAATTACTACCAGGCTCTACCGAGGGTGGGTGCGAAAGACACCGGACACAAGTGGACAAAGAACAAAAAACAACAGTGGGCAGCAAAATATTGTTTAATTTTTACAAATATACTGGCCAAAATTAGGCTGTTGCCTGTTTGTAACAAGTTAATTTCTCTTTATAGGCCTAACCAAACAAATTTTAAACTATTAAAATACTATTAAAATATAAACTATATAAAACAATAAAAAATAAAATTACAAATAAAAAATATACTTCAATAAACAGCAACAAGTATATAATACTCAACAAATAAATAAATAACCACAAAATAATAAAACTACAATTTAAATTTTAAAAAAGGCATGTCAGACCATGGAGCCTCAGAAACAAAATTATGGAGGTTAGCCAATTTGTAAAAATTACAAAATAATACAATAATTTACTAAATAATGGGATTTAAGTTAATAATTCCACCAAATCCTGCTGACAAGACAGGGGGGCTCCTAATGGGAATTAAAAGAAACAAGCCCCCAAGAACCTTGTTATTTAAAAAACCTAAAGATATAAGAAAAAATCAAACCAAAGAAATTAAAATAAAATGTAAATCTCCATTCCTCTCTTAAGGCCCCACCTCCTCTCACAAAATTTACGATCCCACACTACATCCAAAGTTACTGGAAACACTGGTGCAGAAAAACAAGATGGAGGTTACCTGAATCAGAAGTCGTCTGACTGGAGAAACAGAGTCAAAATCGCAGCCAGGAAGAGGGGGTGTAGGTGGCTGCTCCCTCTGGGCTACAAAAATAGCCTAGTGGTTGGCCCAGCCTGTAGGTCCTCTACTGCATGCTCAGGCGACGTCAAGGTGTAAGATAATGCAGGTGATTAGTCTTCATTAGACTTACGAAGCCAATATACTAGAGCAACAGCAGAACTAAGAATGAAGAAAACCGGACAAACGAATAGAAAAGACAGAACGAAACAAAACAATGACACACAAACGAAAACTGTCATAGAGGAAGGAGAGGTTATTTCAGAGACAACGGTAACTGTGCAAATGGCACATCACTACCTATGGACATAGTAAAACGCATTATCAGCTTATTGTCTGAATAAAATAACTTTGGCACTGGAGGAACGGCCACGCGCCACTAATCTGAAATGACAAAACCTTTAAGTTTTAGTTTGCTGTCAAACTTAAAATGAGTAAGCAATAATTTTCAAACTAATTATATAGTGTCCACCATGTTATATTCTTTAACCCTCCAAGTGCTAAAAAGCCCGATCGGGACGAAATAAAGATCGTTCCCAGTGCTAAAGTCCCGATCGGGACGAAATAAACATCGCTTCACAATGTGTAATATATCTCAGTTATTAATTGTTGGATCAACATATACTTTATATAGTATTACTCGGGAATAAATGCTCTATCGAAACAATACATTACAATCTAATCTAGTGATGAATGAATATAATCGAACATGGTTAGTCGAAAAACAGCTGTTATTTTACTCTTGACAGTCGTGACTAGTTTCGCATTGTTGTTTATACTGTGCGTAGGGTCCCGTGTTTTCTTTTGATTTCGTGTTGTTTATGTATATATTTTTGTATGAAAGTTAATTGTAATTAGTATTTAGAAGTAATTATGGGTGAATTAAGTAATTCCAGTGCTATTAGAAATGTTTTGAACGATGAAGATAGTGATTATAGATTTTAGATACGTTGTTTTTATTGTTTATATTGAAAATAAATTTTCATATCATTGTAAATAAGGGCTATGTGTAACAAACAGTAAAGTTGGAAACAACAGTAATATTGTGTTTTTTGATTTTTTTATTTATAATTGTGAAAAACTATGATTGTAACAATGTTTTTCAAAAAGTGCAATTTTTTCTCTTATGAAAAGTTTCAAACAATACATTTTAATAATTTTTTTATGTACAATAAAGAGCAAATTTGTAGTATTTTTTTAAATCAGAATTGAATGGAGAACATTTTGTATATAATGGAATTACTTGTGGGTCGTTACTATATGCTAATAAATAGGCGCTAAGTGAAAAATTGAAAAAAATGCTGTTGAAATATTTACAAAAAATGGTCTATAACTGAGACACCATTAGAGGTAAGTGTTCAAACTTATTTTATTATTGTTCTACATGTTCTACTGAATAAAATGATATATAATAAACCCTAGTTTTAATAAAAAAATTGAGTTAAATAAAGAAATTTAGCAATATACGCGGGCAAGCAAAAATGGCCTAGCACTGAGGTGGAAAAAAATCAGCACTTGGAGGGTTAAGAAAAAATTTTGCTTTTTATTGTGATATTTGTGTTTAAGGGTGTTTGTCCAGGTGCCCAGTTTAGCGATCTAAGGAATTTTGTTCTAGATTTTATCCCAACTGCCGATAAGAGTAGTAAAGATCCTGACTCACTAACGAACAAGCAATGTATTCCCTTCCCCTCTCTCCCACTCATAACCCCTGCCCCACAAATTTGACAGAAGGGAATACATAACTCCTACATTTATAGTACATTTTAGCAATCAAGGTGTCTACTAACGGGGAATTCAATATTTTCTGGAATTCAATTTGCCCTTGAAAAACCAGGAAAAATCTGGGGATTTTGAGTTAAGCTGGGCCGCGGGGAGGGGAATTTAAAACTGAAATCAGGCCTCACCTCTCGGTTCACCTGCCAATTTCACAATCTCGGCTCTTTAAGGTACAGTCTCGTATAAAGTCCATATCATGACACTGAGGCACTGTATTTAGAATACGAGAGAAGACTGTTTTATATGGCATTGACTGTACCTTGTGTTCTTGTGTGGAGAAAAGAGGAAGGAAGGGTGGCTTGTACTCAGGCGCTAGCCACTGCCCTATCCGCCCAACTGCACAACTGGTCATTTGGAACCAATAGAATTTATTATTTTAATTGGTATGATGAAGGAAATGCAATATCGTGGTTGCAAAACAGTTCCTTTGTGTTAATGTTGCTTCATCTACATTACAATTCTAGCAAAGAACAACAATATTATTAGTAAACAAGAAATTTATTAATAAATAGATATTTTTAATAGAAAACAAATACACCCTCGTAGTTTCCTTTCAGCGCATGCATCATCCATCAGATAAGATTTGGTCACCTCAAGTCAGAGACGACGCACTTGACACTCACATTTGCACACAACAACGCAGTAAATAAGTCTCAGTTTTACTAACTGTCACGGGCTCACCCACCCGTCATTTGGTCTTTTCTTATGTTATTTACCAATGGGAGACAAGATCACGTGCATTAAGTAGTCTGAATTTTAGAAAAAAAACCTATAGGTTATGGTTTTGTTAGAAGCAGTACTAAAATCGAGAAAGCACATAATTTTATTTTAAGTGTAACATTGATATGGCACGTAATCAATATTTGCTAACATTGAATGTAAGTTAAACTGTTTTGGTATGAACTGAAGCTGTTGTGATGGTGATTGGCCGAATTGCAGATAAGTTTTAATTTTGCAACTTGTAGACTGGGCTGTTATATTGGATATTTATTTTTGGTATTTATGCCGTTTCTTTCTACCTAATAAAATTGGAAACTTTTGCTTGCAATGGGTTTAGTATTGGCTGTATTTTCACGAGATATGCTTTTTATTCCACAGAAATCACACATTTTATAGAGAAATTCATAAAAACCAATGTCACAACTTGTAGTATATTTGACATATTTATGTTAATTCAAATGGTATTTCAATCATCTTTTTTATTTTGATTTGTTTTATTGTGCTGAATACGAATTTGAAAACCATTTTGGTCGTTAACAATTATTTCTCGAGATATAACGATAAATCTTCTTTCGCGGCGAATCGCGATTATCAGCCATTACACGATCATTATATTCATCAACTATTAACCACAAAAACCGAATTCATGTATATTCCCGCCAGCGTGACCGCCAGACACTTGAATTTAATGCAAATTACGACTTTAAACCACGTATTTAACTGAAAAATTTGACAAACCCAATGTCACAACTTTAAGTATTTTTGACATATTTCTGTTAATTGACATGGTGTATTTTGATGTGTTTTTTGAGCTGAGAAAGAATTTAAAAATTATTTTGGTCTATTACAATTATTTTTTCAATTTTCGATGATATTTTCTTTTGTTCCATAATGGTTCTTTTAAAATTACACTTGTAGAATTAAAATTTATATCATGTTTTTCATTAATAGCATGTTCAACTAATTTTGATTTTTCTATATTTTCTTTTCTATAATTGTAAATGTGTTTGTTTATTCTTTTTGAAATTGGTCTTGAAGTTTGACCTATGTAAGTTTTATTGCAATGACAATCAATTTTATATATTACATTTTTTGTTTCTTGTTGTTTAATTTTTGGTTTTAATTTAGTTAAATGGCTTCTTAGATTGTTGGATGAATTAAATACAGCTCGGATGTTAAATTTTGAATTAACTTTACGAATTTTTTCAGATATTCCTTTTACATATGGAATCGTAACT
Organism: Stictocephala bisonia; assembly: GCA_035578905.1. Lineage (NCBI taxonomy): Eukaryota > Metazoa > Arthropoda > Insecta > Hemiptera > Membracidae > Stictocephala > Stictocephala bisonia. The sequence continues at coordinate 2,839,008 of JAQJVL010000050.1, forward strand.
GTTGTTACAGGTTTTTGTTGTTCACAATTGTTATTTATAGTGAAGCTTTTGTTTTTTCTTTTTGCTTTTTCAATAATTCCTCTAGGATAATCATGTTTAATCAACAGATCTGTAGTATCTTTTTCTTCAAGTATTTTGTCTTTCTTATCTGTGACTAACATATCAATCCTTTTAAATAAACTTTGACGTTATTTTAATTACAGAGCATTGGGCTAATAATAATATTCTAGAATAAGTTCACTTTTTAGGCGGTCTCTACAACTATGCTCATTCATTTTCAAGAGAAAGCGTTAGAAGAGGTGGTGCGGTTATTTTCATCAAAAGCGGCATTAACTTTTCTGCTGTTGTTATTGATAGGTTTTGTGTACAAGGAGTGATTGAGGCTTGTGCTATTTAAATAAAAATAAAAAAAGGTAGAACTTATAATAATATGCATATACAGACCTCCAGGGTCTAATTTAAATTTTTTCTTTGATAGTTTAATACCATTGACAGAGTACATCAACCTTAACCATAATGTAGTCCTAATGGGGAACTTTAATATTGATGTTTTGGAACGCTCAACGAATCTAATTAATTAGATTTAAGACTTATATGAATGAGTTTAATTTTAAATATTTAATAAGAGTCCCAACTAGGATTGCTATAAATTGTAAGTCAACTTTAGATAACATTTTAGTCAATGACAAACTATCAAAACAGGATTTAAATCCCAGTGTAAATTCCAACTAGTATATCTGATCATTCTGGTATTGTCTTGGATATCCATGTTAGCTTTGGGAACTCTCAGCAGAGCTGCATTGGGGGTACTTCTAAAAACAAATAGTAAACAAAGAAAATCTGGATTTATTGAATAAACTTATAATTAAAGAAACCTGGGATTTTCTCAACTCTAACAATAACGGTACGAGTCCAATATTGATGTAAATTCTATTTTCTCAAAATTCTTTAATGTTTTTAATTACTACTTTGAAAAAAGCTGCCCCATCGTTAATAAGTGAAGGAATGTAGTTAAAAACGAAAATAATCTGCCATGGGTTACAAAAGACGTAATTAACACAAAAAACTACCTGTTATCTTTAGAATCTGCTTGGGTAGAAAATCGTAAGGACAAAATGCTTAAAAATTACTAGCTGAGCAAAAACGCAAGTATGAGTTATTAATCAAAACTAGAAAGAAAGAATATTTTAGTGAAAAATTAAGTAGTTCCCAAAACCTTAGTGCTGATACTTGGAAAATAGTTGATAATGATTTAGGACGAAATGTTAGGTCAAATCAAATATAATTCTCGAAGTAAACAATAGTTCCCTCTCGGATCCAACAGTTATTGCAAATGCATTTAATAAACATTTTAAAGAGCTTCCAGAAATTCTGGCATCAAAATATCAAAATCTCACATATTCTTTTAAAGGTACAAAGCTTAATTGTAGTATTTTCTTTCACCCGGTTAGTGAAAGCGAAATTTTGAAAATAGTAACAAATTTAAAAAATAGCCGATCGGTTAGATGGGCTCTCCACTGAAGTTTTGAAGAACACTGTCAGCTCCTTCGTAAAGCCTCTAAAACACCTCATCAATATCTCATTTCAAAGTGGAGTGTTCCCTAACCATCTAAAGATATCCAAAATCATTCCCATATACAAAAACAAAGGTGATCGCCAATCAATTGATAATTACAGACCTATTACTCTTCTCCCAGTGTTATCTAAAGTTTTTGAAAAGGTAATCTGTGATAGATTAATTAATTTTCTAGAAACTGAAGGTGTAATTTTTGAGAATCAAAATGGATTCAGCAGGAATAAGTCCACCGTGTCCGGCACAAAGTTCCACCGAGTCATTTAAAAGCTGTAAACAGGAAAATGAATGTGTCTTAATTAATGCAGACAAACTATTTTTTCCGTGTATAATATAATATCTAGTCAGTAAAATTTCAGGATGAAAGATGATTTTCAAGTTTTAATTACAGTTGTTGGGCGGTATTCTTGTGCAATGTAATCTTGTCCATATTATATAATAATTATAATGTACACCAGTAATTACCAAATTGATGAAATGTATTACCACTTTTTTGTTAGTTGCTACTTTTGTACTTGTTAAGAAAGCTCCTACATAAAGTTTTTTTGTAATTTTTTTATTTTTTACAGTCATGTTTTAAAATTATATACTATTGACCAATGACTGATATCTCGTTAATATTTAATAGTTTACCTGTAATTCTTTACACTTGCCTTGATTCCAGCAATATTAAAAAATGTTTAAATACATTTTTTCTCTTGATATTGTTGCTTTGTTTTACCTTTTGTTTGAATCCATTACAAGTTTTCATTTTAATTTAGTGGCAACATTTATGTTCAAAATTATAATCCTCTTTACATTACCATTAATATTTATTTAAATTATAACAAATGTGTTATTATAAATTATGCTTTGTTAAAACAAGTTTGTTAAAACCAATAGCTTTACTGAGTTTCTGAATATGTAACAATTTTATTGTGTAACCTGTAGAATTCCTCCTTGAGAATCCTGGAAAATTCCTTGAATTTAATTCCTTTAAATTAGTAGACACCCTAAGCAATGAATATATATAATTAATATACTTGTGTAGCCAAGGAAGACTGTACAAGTTTCAACTCAAAATTTGAACAAATATCATTTATAGAAAAATAATTGGTAACACTTTTTTTTAGATTTACTATGTTCTAAATTGATTAGTACCTTTTAGTCCACTATATTCTCAAAATGTTAATAAATTATATCACACGGTTTGTTCATGAGTAATGCACCAAAAAGGCCAAATTAGTCACTTTGGGCAGCCATATCTCCATAAAGAAAATTTTTAGAATTTTTTCTGTAACACATTTATTACCTATATGGATACTTACAATTTTATTCAAAAAATGTTCAAAAATAATTTTCGATCGAACACCCTTAAGAACACGTTTTATTATGAGTTAAATTGCATGTGAGTCATCTTTAACCTGTCACACTGTAGTGAGAATAATAATAATACAACATTTCTTGTAGATGGATGACAGTTTACTTTATTGCAATTAGTTTGGTATAAGACTTATTTAATAATTCAAACAAGTTAGTGATTAATTTTTTTGAAATCTTTGTGAACTTAGTAACAACAAACGCTAGACAATATTTATTTAAACTTAAATTAATTGTGTTATTTATGTAGTACTGAAATAATACTGTGACACTTATAAAACATACAGATAAATGATGAAGAGTTGATGATGTAATAATTTGTTTACATCGAAGCTGTGTTGGACGCGTAAGGTATACTATGTTTAAGGGAAAGTGTAGACCGGATATTCAGCCCAAGTGTTGAATAATCTTAACAATAATAGATCAATTTTTTTTTCAGATAAGAAATGTTTCTCCAGTAAGAAATAAGGTGATTTAGTTGACTTTGAGGCGTGTTCGTGTTCAGTTCTTAATCAATTTAACAGTGCTTGGTATAGTTTAATCACCAGTTTATTTTTTTACAGTAATTTACTTTTAGTGATATTGCAATTTTTTTTTAGATGTTACAGTAATGCTATATGATTCAATGTATATATAATTATCAGTGTTTAGTGCAATTGTAATATTTAGGCCCTTTCAAATTTTAGTTAATATTCTATTAGTAACTGACAATAAGGCCTTGTGTTTGCGATGGAAGAGGGCAGAGTTGACTGCTGAGCCAGTTACTGTACAATGCGCGCGTGGTATTACTACCGTCTTGTTGACAATCTACTAAAACTTTCTTCCTAGTTCAAGAACGATTTTAGTGTCACTCAAATAACACAATTAATTTAGGTTTAAAGAAATATTGTCTAGCGTTTGTTATTACCGAGTTTGCAAGGGTTTACAAAAAAATTAATTTCTCATTAACTTGTCTGAATTATTAAATGAGTCTTATACCAAACTAATCAGAATGAATCAAACTGTCATCCATCCACAAGAAATTATTTTATTATTATTATTCTCACTAGAGTGACAGGTTACAGATGACTCATGCGCAATTTCACTCATAAAAATGTGTTTTTAAACACAAATATTACAATAAAAAGCAAATTAGTTCAGCCAAGTCTAATTTTGTTTAAAGAATATAATACGGTGGACACTATACAATTAGTTTTAAAATTATTGCTTACTTATTTCAAGTTTGACAGCAGATTGAAACTCAAGATTTTTGTCATTTCAGACCAGCGGCGCATGGCCGTTCTGTCAGTACCAAAGTTATTTTATTTGGATTATAACTAAGTCAACCTACCAAAGTTATTTTATTTGGATTATAACTAAGTCAACCTACCAAAGTTATTTTATTTGGACTATAACTAATTCAACCTACCAAAGTTATTTTATTTGGACTATAACTAAGTCAACCTACCAATGTTATTTTATTTGGACTATAACTAAGTCAACCTACCAAAGTTATTTTATTTGGACTATAACTAAGTCAACCTACCAAAGTTATTTTATTTGGACTATAACTAAGTCAACCTACCAAAGTTATTTTATTTGGACTATAACTAAGTCAACCTACCAATGTTATTTTATTTGGACTATAACTAAGTCAACCTACCAATGTTATTTTATTTGGACTATAACTAAGTCAACCTACTAAAGTTATTTTGTTTGGACTATAACTAAGTCAACTTACCAAAGTTATTTTATTTGGACTATAACTAAGTCAACCTACCAATGTTATTTTATTTGGACTATAACTAAGTCAACCTACCAATGTTATTTTATTTGGACTATAACTAAGTCAACCTACCAAAGTTATTTTATTTGGACTATAACTAAGTCAACCTACCAAAGTTATTTTATTTGGACTATAACTAAGTCAACCTACCAAAGTTATTTTATTTGGATTATAACTAAGTCAACCTTCTGGCCAAAAAGTTGTATACAATCTGAATAATGTTAAGAGAAGTTCACAGGCACCATCAGAAGTTTCTAGGTCCTTCACTCTCCAAGAGTTAAGTTAGGCGGTCAAGGCCATACTTGGAAAAGTTAATCACTTTTCCCCCATATCCTGCTTTTGCACTTAACACAGGGGACTTATTGGGTACCATAACTTGCTTGGGAAAAAATAAACAAAATAATTTTGATATAAAATAAACGTCTCAATAGTAATAAATGAAAACACAAACTATTCTGACGTAAATTCAAAATGTTGTCTTCTAAATATAAATATTTGTAATTACAGGGTAGATATGGTGAACCAGCAGTAAGGAGAGCTGTGCCCCTTGGAATAGCGCTCACATACATTTCTAATCCTCAGCTGAGCATTATAGATGTTCTCAACAAGTATTCCCACGATGCAGATGAAGAAGTTGCACATAACGCCATCTTTGCTATGGGTCTTGTGGGCGCTGGCACCAACAATGCCAGGTAAGGCCAGTCGCAGATAAAACAGTTCCAACGTTCTATCGTATCAGTTGGATGATTCTTTGACTTTGAATATAAATTAGCGAAACTAAGAATGTTAGCCAGTTTTTTTGCTATCCAAATATTTAAAATACTACAATTTGATCTATCAGTTAAATTACTTTATTTCAGCTATTTTATTTATGCGTTGAGTTAGAATTTAAGGTACACAAATTAAATAAATTACTTGAAAAAGCCTTTTAAATTGTTTGAATGTATAAACTGTGTTTCTATCTTATTATTTTGATAAACATCGTTAGTCTATATTCTATTGTTGGAGTATTTGTTTTTAGACAGTAAAACAATTGTTTTTCTCCAGTTGACATTTTATGCTATTGGTACCCCAATAGTGTTTGCAGAAAGATTAGTTTATATATCATTGAAGGAAAATTAAAAGCAGTCTGCTTTGTGAAATGTCATTTAGTTTTTGTTGAGTCTAGAGTTGAAGTCCTAATTTTCATTTGAAGTCCACCCATGTTTATTGTGACCCTTTCATGTCACTTCCTGCCTGATAAAAACTGGTGGCAACATTCATAAAAACATTTGATAAAAACAACATGGATCAGCTTATAACCACTGGCTGTTTATTTGTCATTAGGCTATTGACAAATAAACAGTTGTGTGGGGGAGATAACTGAGTATTACGCTTGTCAATTAGCTGAAAATCAGACCAGCACTACGTGGTTCGGATTCCACGTAAAGCTGTAGGTCCCTTAGTTGCCCTGGCTGTTGGGCTATTAATAAATTGCCCTTTCTGAGGAACAGTTGAACTCAGTTAGTAACCAGACTACACTCATCCTACACTCATAAAACCATTCATATTCGCCTTAAAATACGCACAACGTTGTGTCGGCGTCTCATATGTAAGAATGTAAGAATTAATTAATGACACTTTCTATGGAATAGTCGGTCTTAGTTTGTAACAATGACTACATTCGCTCATCTACAGTTATCACACTCATTTTATTATATCTTGACGATCAGCGTCGTACGAATAAAAAAAAAAAAACATTCCATCCCATCCCATATTCTGAAAATATAGTGGTTCTTATCAGTGAAGACTCTGGCGTATCAGTAAACACTGTGCCACACCAATTATTTCTGTCCAAAGACATTTATTTGAGGCGTTCACTGCTGCCATAAGATAGCGACCTCTGTACACATAAATTCCTCATGTACATATCCCATATACATACATTAGTATCTGCCCACCCATACACTTACAGTAGTAGGATCACTGATAATAAACTAAAACACTCCTGGTCCCTTTCTGATATCAGTTTGATGTTTTAAGCAATCAACTAATGAGCTGCAATTATTGCAGTGATAGTGATACTGATATGATAATCTTGATATCTCTCATAAATTTGTTATCGTTCACTTTATTGAGAATAACTTTTTATTGTTAACTATGCGAGAATATTCGTATTAACCCCTTGGTATTTTTAGTCCAACACGCAAATGATGGAAATACCAGCATCCATAGATTTTGCTACAAACTTATAAATTATAGAACAGATTATATCTGACTGTATTATTTAATTTAAAAACAAATATTATTTCAGATCAACCAAGTAAGCTTTTATATGAAATACCTATAAAAGAAGTTGACTTTGCATTACAAGGTACTAAAAAAAAAAAATTCTACTCTTAGAGGGAAAAAAAGGAGAAAAATTGGTAACATTAAATCAATTTCTTGAATTTTTGTGATCTATTTATAGGTAATTATAATCATTTATATTTTTCCCTACGATTTAATATTTATTATGTATGTAAAATTAAAAATATTGTTGTTACTACCGATCTTTTTTGTATACTTCATATATTTTTTAAGGAAAGGCACGTGTTATTGCTATTATTTTAAAACATGTAATAGCGTTTATTTAATAAATACATAAATAATCTATCATAAGTAAAAGTACATAGTAAAATAAAATAATTCTATTTGCGGAAGTGGTTTCCTCAGGAAGTTCGTGGAATGGGGTTTATAACAGAGTGTCTGAGGATCTTTCTAAAGTTAAGAACTGATTTGATCATAAAACCCTTACTGTCAATATCAGCAAGTGCATGCCATTAATATTTCAACACAGTAATGATCCCAGAAGTCAAGTTTGAAGAATGCGTTCCTGTAGTGTATCTTCTCGCGTCTACGTCTTGCTGCTGTGAGAAGATAGAGCATAAATATTTAGGTATTTTAATTGATCGCAAGTTGGATTCCACATGTTCAGTACATGAAACATGTGGAATTCATTGTAAGACTCTCTTATGTCTTTACCCACCTTTCCGAGGTGCTGTCTGTGCCTAAGGCGTGTATATTTTGCATTTGTGCAGTCCATGCTGGAATGTTATGTACTTAGTGTTACCTTGTTGTTGGATTATTTCTGTTCTGCAATTACAACTATAAAATAAATAAATTGATAAATATGAGATGATAAGTGAATGGTAACACATTTTATAATGGGTTTGTTTTTTAAGCATATTTTGAAATCTTATTTTTTGTTATGGTAGGCTGGCGACAATGTTGAGACAGCTGGCTCAGTATCACGCCAAGAATACTGGCCATCTGTTTATGGTCCGCATAGCTCAGGGGCTGACTCACCTGGGCAAAGGCACATTGTCTTTATCTCCATTTCACACAGATCGCCAGATAATGAATCCTGTTGCTGTGGCTGGTCTTCTCATTACACTCACAGCGTTCTTAGACACTAAAAATAGTGAGTGGATCTCTCTTTGTGAATTAATTAATTAAATGTAGAAATAAGGGGTGATCAACTAGGTGATAACCTGAAGTTATTTTTTTTTAAATAACATTCATTAGAAGTGTTTATATTTTTTTAAAGTTTTTATTTTATACTAAGAAAAATATTCATAGAAATTTAATATCCCTCAACCCTTTCTCTTTCAAACAACAGAAGAAAACCTATTAGTGTACATTTTTATCCTGCTTATCGGAGAGATTTGAACTTGGAACAGATTAATGTGAATGTAAAAAGAAAAAATACTGAATAAAGTCATATATTGATAAGATTTATTTTACTCTTAGTTTAGATTGTATTTACTCTGACTAGGGGACACCCCTGCACGCTACGTGTACCATCCCCATCACTCGCTACGCTCATGAGGGAAGCTCGGCCTTGGCTAGGAGCTACAGTTTTAGACCCTTAGTGGAACTCGGCCTGCAGCCTCGTGGGGGACGGTTCGGTCTACAGTTTCACCAAGACACTCTGCTACAGTCCCATTTGTGGATATAGATTTAGGAGATAAATACCTATAGTTTGATACTCCACTTGGGCATTTTATTTTAGTATTACCCTTTTTTAGTTTTTGGAGATTTTTGCCCTATTCAAAATCTGACGGTATATTTAGATTTATGAGATAAATACCTTTAATTTGATACCCCACTTGAGTAGATAACATCATTATTAAAAAAAATTACAGTTTCAAAAATGTCAAGTTTTTTAGCCCCCAATACCCCAAATTTTTATGTTTTTAAACTAAAATTCATATATAAGGTGCGCGTTTGTTACCTGTGTAGAACTGTGAAGGTTTGAAAATTTTACTCAAGCTAAGTTAGGTCATAAAAACTATTTTGTGAGACGTCCATGTTATTCTTATAGGAAAAATTTGATTTTCAACCCTCCAAAACAGCCCTTATTTACGGAAAAATTAAAAATTTTTGAATTTTTCTGGGGTCGAAATAGTTAGATCTACCTCCAGTCCAAATTTTTCCGACAGTCCAAAGTGGTTAAACATTTGTCAGTGGGTGAGTGATCCCAATCCAGCTATATATATAGAAATTATATATATATATATTTTTTTTTTTAGTACATGTTAGTATTACATTGTATTGAAAAACAGAGCTTGTTCAAAGTTAGTGGTATGCGAAAGAGCAAATTTGTCTCAAATCTATGCGATTCACATAATTTCAATTTGATGCACACATATAGAATTGATGTTTTTTACTTAAATGAGGGTGGCTACTCACCAGGAATTTCGGGAAAACCGGGACTTATGTTGAATATTAGGCACCTTGAAAACCGAGAAATATGCTTGGATTTCGGTTAATTATCAGGAATTCTCGCCTAGCAAGAAGAAAATAATCTGGTGACGTCAGCAAAATTCGTACTTCAGTCTTCTGAAGCTCTTGCTCTAGTTAAACTCAAGCCACAAGTTCGGGAAACCTCATCAAACTTTGTATGGTAAGACTCAAGTTGACTCGGCACATAGAAACTTTCAAAATACAAGGTGTGGTATAATTCTTTTATAAACAAAACTGTTGCAACTGCAACAGTTCTGACATTGAAACAGTTAAATGAAACTGTTCCAGACAATAAGATAAATTCACTGCACTTTGCTGAGGCCATCACGCAATCAGTCAATGTCAAGCATTGCCTGTTAGATGGTTGTATTGTGAACGTTCTGTTGGAACTTATGTTTCAGGTTACAGTTGTTACTAAAATTTGGGGATTTTTGTTTGTTCTATTGATATCTGATGACACTCACTGTTGCTGTCTGTTGTACTGCAGCTATTTGCAACATTTTTAAACTGTTTTGGTATTGAAATCTGAAATTGTGTTAATGAGACTGTTCTCGATGAGTGGGGTTACGCATTTGTTTTGTTTATCGGCAACAGTGAAGTGATGAATAGACAGGAGAGGTCATTTTTCACCACCAAAGAGCGTGTTTTGTTAATTAACTTTCCAGATAATTTATTCATTTATTATCAATACAGTACAGAATGTTAACTTTAACAATCTATTGCTGAAAACACATTAATATAAGTTCATTGGATATTTCTTCAAATGTGGAATGTTTTGTGATGTGCAATTAGTTTATTGACTTTAAGGTCAAGGCCTACTAACTCTAAATCATAAGTTTAGTAAAAATGTTTTAGTTATATGTAAATAATTATTTATTAAAAACAATTATTTGTATCTAAAATTTTATTAATTGATTCCTATTATTTTTTTTATTAATATGCATCTCAAAATTTTGCTGACTAAATGAAATAGATGGACTGTCTGTATGGTAATGTTGAACTGATGCCTGCTTAATATAATAATATAATCCTGATACACTGCATGCACATAAATTATGGCACCCATACTAACCCATACTAAGTTATATCCCCCGGTTGGACTCTACATTCTTTATTGTGATCTGATCAGGTTTGTATGTCTTCCCTATTACACTCTTCCCCATTCACTCGGAATGACCTTACGGAATGAAAACAAACTCAAGTAATAATCATTTTACAACAAGTTCATCGTAAAATATGTTATTTAAAATTTCTAACAGATGATTTAAAAATATTGATTAAAAACTATTTTTTTAGACTTGTTTGTTATTTTTGGACTTCAGAATAATACTGAGACATTAATATTGCTGATTCATTATGGTACTATTGATGCATCAACATTTTGACTTGTTTTGTATCAAATCACATTGTTTTTCAATGCATTTCAATTCATCACATACCCATATTAAAAATATATTTTGACATAACTACCCAAATGGTACATTTTCATTGTAATTTACTATTTCTTTACAGTTACACTTTCATTTAGTTACTGTAATTCAATTAGTATGGCAATGATGTGTGTTAATCTTATTTTAATATATATATATATATATATATATATATATATATATATATATTATTATTATTATTATTTTAATAATTTTAATTTTTGTTTCACAAGGAAATAATATTTTAATTATTGTTTGTTAGGTAAAGTTTATATGTTTACATAAATTCTTTAATATTTATGTAAAATCAATTGAATGTTTTAGTTATCCTGGGTAAGTCTCACTACTTGCTGTACACATTAGCAACAGCCATGTATCCTCGTTGGCTGGTCACTCTTGACGAAGAAGGTGAACCACTTCCGGTGCCTGTTCGAGTTGGTCAGGTAAAAGCTTTTCCAATTCTTGTTACACATTTTAAGTTATGAATTACTAGGGCTAGATATAACAATTTTTTTTCTAAGTATACAAAAAATTATATTAAAAAATATACAGTACATGTTTTTTATTCACTTAACTCTTTAACAGCTGAGTTTTTGAACAGCTGTACACCCCACCCCCCAGACCAGGTTTTTAAAGTCAAAATAGGTTTTTAAACATATGTTTGTATCCAAGCCTTGAATAAATAATAAAGTATTTTATTTGAATCTTTTAATTTTGTATGTTTTGAATAGTGAAAATTACCATAGTTATAAAAATAAAATTTACTTTTTATACAATAAAGGTGATAAAGCAATAAAATACAAAACAAAAATATTTATTTTTAAAATGAACATACAGTAAGAGCACATATAAAAAGGTTGTTTATAATGTTACAAAACATTATAATCACTAAAAATCTAATTTTATGTGATAAACTTACTCTAAAATTGACGGAAGTTGTGTTATTCAACCATACAAGGATGACGCAAAGAGGGGCCTCACATTCTCTACACATTAATTCTGTGTCCATCCTCAGTTTTGAATTACCAAACATATGGCAATATCTTTGAAGTTTTTGATTTTTTGGATTTTGTGGTATGGGCTGTAAGAAATGTCTCTGGGTGAGTCAAGGGGTGTTTCTCCATTCGAAGGACAACCACCTTTTGGATTTGTCCTGAGCTGACAGTGCCTCTCAATAATTTCCTTACTAATTCCCTGCGAAAGAAAGATAGTTGAGAATGGTTGCCTGTAATTGTAATTTGCATAATATATGCATTTCTCACTGCAATGTCAAAAAAATGATAAAATAATTTCTCAAACCGTTTGATTAACTTTCTTGCTGTTACATTGAAGGATAGTTGCATATCACCCATGCAAACAGCCCCCATGTGTTTATTGTAGTTTAACACAGCCAAAGGCTTTAGTATTGTTTCGCCAGTTGAGCGATCAATTTTTCCAGAATCTGCCATTACACTAGGATGCATTGTCGTCAAATATCTGACGTCACGTTTATCCTGCCAACGTTCATACATCATTTTATCTGTACAGAAAGTGTCAGTACTGCTAGTTTTGGAAAATGTTTTGGTAGTCCTTGACGGTTCGGTAAACAAGTACCACACATGTTTATTCTTTTGTCATATAGCTCTTGCACTAAAGTTGGGGACAAATGCCAGTTATGTAGGTAAAGTTTGCATCCAGACTCAAAATATGGTTCCATCAGATGTCCTGTCGTGCCCACTTTGTTATGCAAATCAGCAAAGCCAAGCTGAGTCTGTGACCCTAGGTATGGTAAAATCGATACAACAAAGCCTGTTTCACAATCTGATAAAATAAACATTTTTATCTCAAAGTGGGCACGCTTAGATGGTATATACTGGCGGAAAGATAGTCAGCCTTTGAACAGAAATAACGTTTCATCTATTGCTACCTGCTCAAAAGGTTTGAATTTTGATGAACAATTCTTGTTCAAGGTGCAGAGAATCGGACTAATTTTGTGAACTCTACTAATTGTTTGTGGGTTTAAAAGATTTGATTTGTTGAAATGAAGCATTCTGAGTATTCGTTTGAATCTGTTCCTGCTCATAACAAGACTAAATATTTTGGTTTCTATGATAGGATCAGAAGACCAATAATCTTCTATTATTTTCTTCCCAACATGAGACATAAGAATACAGAGTGCAAAAAAAAAAAAAACATAATAGTTCATCTACATTTGTTGGTTTCCAATCTTTTGGCGCATTTGTAAGTTTGCTAATTACATCAGTGTAGTAAGAATTTGTTCCTTCTACTATATGTGTCAATAAATCTATGGGGAAACTTCAAAAAAAGTCTAAATTAGAAGAATTTTCAAGAATTTCCTTATCAAAGCCAGCTTCAGTTCTGTCAAAATGAAATATATTTGATGTGAAATTACTATCATGTTTCTAGTGAAATACAGTTTTTTCCTTTGTTTTGGAAGCTTGCACAATGTAGGCCTAAGTATACCTTTTGGACCAATGTATTTCAATTGGTTTGGTCAAACCTTCCAATTGGCCTAAAAGTTACATTTCTGTTATTTATACTCCTACCTTCTTCAAATATATCGGGCATGCCCTATGAAACAGTTGTAGGTCCATCTGCAGACGTGCCTGGAATAACGTTTTCATTTACTTCATTTATTGAACTGTTCAGTGTTGAAGAAGAAATGTTTGAAATAATATCACTTTCACCTATGACTTTCGCCGTTATGAGATAGTTCACTTAAGTCATCACGAATAAAATACTCGTGGATATCATTAACACACAGTTTACACTTCGCCATTTCATTTTGTCTACATTCAGCTACAATACATTAGCGCAAACAGCACAACAGAATTCGTGTCAGCTGGCGCGATTTGGAAATCAAATGCATACAGTGATCTAACCACCTGGAGTTAGAAAAAAATACACTACGAGAAAGGCCAAAGTTTTCTGAATATTTCCGTGCCAAACACGAAATAATATATTGTCGATGACGCCGCAGCACCCGGAAATACGATCTCTTTACACGCACTCGGGTATATGCAAGCGTGGGATCTGGCCTAGACCGGAAGATTTATCAGTAATATTCACCTTCTACTGTACTGGTTCGCCCCCTTACTCTGTCTGATTTAAGTTCCTCGCACAGATCAATAGTCTATGAGGAATGGGCAGAGTAAGGTAAAGAAGGAGGTTGGCCTCTCTTTTTGTAAAAAAAAAGTCCTCTTTTCTGTGTCACAGTATTTATCTAGTCTCCTACAGTCACGTCACATCTCTTACACATAGGTCAGTGGCAACTTTTGTTATAGAGTCCCCTTTATCCAGCATTTTACTTTGTTTCCAAAGAAACAACTCGCTTGCGCTTACCACTCATAACTACAAAAAATAAAACAGAACCGTTTATCTCTGCACAAACATTACTGGGCAAGGATCAAAAACTCAAATTGAAGTACAATTGAAGTTAAAGAAGGTCATTTATAAAGATTCGTAAAAACAGAAGTTCCTAGAATACTCAAACTAGGAGTGGCTGCTGTCACATAATGATATTTTCCTTCCATACACAAAGCTTAATCTCACAACACTTGACCTAGCAGCAGTCAGCTCAAGCATGGTTTCTCAGTTTTTATTTGTATTTGGCATTCTCGATACATTTATTGCTCATTACATGCAATAGTGAATCACATATACGCTTTTCTTATTCAAGTATGAAACCTTTTTGAGTCTTGTATTAATGAAAATACTCTTTTTTTCATCACTTGGTTAACAGAAGCTAGTTCAACTAACATTTTACTGTAACTTCACACAGCGTTATTTATTTACTCTTTATATTTCAGGCAGTGGATGTGATAGGGAAGGCAGGTACTCCCAAGACTATAGCCGGAGTACATACACACACAACACCTGTACTACTGGCAGTAGGCGAGAGGGCAGAGCTAGCCACAGATGACTTCACACCCCTCACCCCTGTCATGGAGGGTTTTGTCATACTACGGAAAAAACCTGTTACTACCAACTGATCTAATTTATTTGTATAATTTTGTATTTGATAATTAAAATATTTACTATGTTCAGTTGTAGTTCTTTAAAACATGAGTATCATAATCTACAGTCTTGAATGAAGCAGATAAATACTTTTTAATTTCATATCTATAATCTTTGTCTTTTTCACGTAGATTATAAGTTCTAAACAAAGAATACCAAGATCATAGATATAGTGGTGATGACCATGGAATCTATTAAGCAGTATAAAGGTGTTTTAATTTCATTAGTTCATATTCTAGATTTTCCTCTGAGTCTTTATAATGAATGCTCGATTCTCATTCTTTCAATGTTTCTTCTTTCGTGCATATTTCTACATACTGGGTACCACATCAATCTTGCCATTTCAACCATTGTATACAGATTGTCACCAAAAACGTGTCATTTCTGTTAATTTTCGGATTCTGCTGTACATCTAATTTAGAGAAAAAAGTTAAATATATATTTTGATCAAATTCTGCTCAGTTTATAGTGTCTATTGGTATTTTATGCAACAAAATTGATAACCCAAGAACGGTTCGACCACTTGACTTAATCTTTTTAACACCTCTATACATCAGCATTGTTAAACAGCAAAATAAATGCCATTGAATTAAAATCAAATCAACGTTTATTTCCAAGAAATGTTTATTAGACAATGAGTTAAGAACAATGTGTACAATTGATGAAAATACATGCATGTACATATTGGCAGAAAATCAAATTAATAATAAATATAATGAAAAAAAATTAATATCATTCATTTAACCAAATAACTATATCTACATAAATATTTCTATACCTAATAAAAAGTACAGAAATATTAAGTATAGATATTAAGGTATAGTATACCATTTTGGGGTGTGACGATTACGTCATGCAAACAGCTGACGGGCCGAGGGGGTTCACATGCCTTTCCTGAGGGGCTGCATGTGGACTGGTAAGATTGAGTAACCGGCAGTTAGAGAGGACGTTGACGCAGTGGACTCGGCGAGGAGAAGTCAGCATAGCCCAATTGATAAGTCTTGGATTAAGCATTCTAAAACTGATTCAGCAAAACATTATTTTAAAGGGGGAAACGAAGGGGTTTCGGGATATCACAATTGTAACCATTTAAATGTAATATAATTTAGCCGTGATGTAAATCGGATCTCCGACACGTCCTTCAGACGTGTACGGTTGACCGAAAACTGAACTCTCCTGCCTTGGCCATATTATTTAGTTAATTGAAATTGATTTATCAGTTCAATATCATTATTATTAGCTCAGCAAGGATGGCTGTTATTTAATTGGCCACAGCTCACTGTACTGGTCACTGTCCTGAAGACAAGTTCGTTTCAGTGAGGACGGTTACGGTGGTCCATCGGCCTAGTTGTAACAAGAAATTGTAGCAAAGCCGGAGCAGTGGATGTGGTCATACAAATCGCAGTCAAGGCATTTAATAGAAACTTTGAAATTATTAAATTAACATGAAAGTCAGTGGCCACGTGCTGTGTGATCCCATCGGGACAGCCAGCCGGCGTCGCAACTGGTTGCGTGGAAGTTCTTGCGTAAATTTGTGTCATTTTGGTTTGCATTCATAAAATATATTTTATAATCAATTGGGTAGTTTTTGTGTGAGATTTATTATTAGTGTTCTATTGGAACTAATATTTTGACATGTTTGATAATATTTTATTGGTTTAGTTAAATGTAGAGTTGTACTTACTGAGCTTTCTGGCTGACAGGCTAAATATTGCTGGCTTGGCATTTTAAAAATGTAGATAGTTGTAATTATTTTGGTAACAATTGAGAATTTGATTTACTGATTAATTGGCATACGATAAAGGTTAGTCAAAAAATCGTGTTGATTACACGTATAATTTGCTAGGCAGCAATAGGAAATGGTAGAAATAAAGGCAGGAGGCCAAAATTAATTTTAGTTAAAACTAAACAAATGTTTATTAGAGTAAGAGGGAAATAATAAGTTAACAGTAATCAGTTGAGTAATTTTTATTTGGGTTTATGAGTCATTGTGGAATGCCAGCGGGCAGTGAGGCTTGAATAATATAATACAGTTCAAAACGTCATAGTGAAATAATTATAAAGAAAATCCAAGTGTAAATATTTTTAGTAAGGGAATGGGGTATTTTTCGTTAGGGTTGGGTTTAATGGGGTAAGATAATGGACCTTAGCGAGTGATTTGTTTGACATGGAAATTAGGGTAGTTGAATTAATATTAATATTTTGTATGTATGTAGCTAATTGCGATATTTGGAGAGGTTACAGATGGTAAGGGGAATGAGGATGATGATGACTATTTTGTGGTTGAGTAAATAATTTATGGTGTGTAAAGGGTAGAAAAAAATAAAATAAAATTTGAAAAATTTTAAAAAAATATAAAAATTAAAAGTTTTGAGCAAAACATAAATAGTAAAAAATAGGTGGATGAACAAGTATGAGTAGGTTGAGAGAATAAACATCGCAATTGGCTATCCTGTAATTTTATTGTTTGTTATCAATTAAAAAATATATCTTATTAAATCTAATCTAAGAGTTTGTATGAAATTGTTGGCTTATGATTGGCATGGTAGTAGGTCTAATTGGTTTTCAGGAAGATGTGTTTGGTGCCTATTATTAATATGGAGCTATGTAAATTAGAATAAAGGGAAAATTATAGTTGATGTGTAAATTATCTTGTTCAATGTGAGGGTCTACAGGAATATTGTTTTATTGTCAATGTAATATTAGGTTGAGAATTTATTAGTGTATTTAGATTCTTCAAGGTAAGGGGAATAGTCATAAATTAACAATGGAACAGAATTTCGTAGAGTTTCCCACCCTTATCTCCCCCTCAGTTTAAGAAGCAATGTCATGAGTAGGATTTAGTTTATCGGAGATTTAATGGTAAAACATTTAGTTTCAAATAGGGCAGAATCCTCAGTGTTCAGTGACCCTAGGGGAATCTGAGGGGATATCGGGCTAAAATACATTAAATAAAATGTTTTTTGAAACGAAGAGAAGTTAAATTCGATACACATGTCCCACAATGGTGTTTGTTGGGGGTTAACGAAATTTTTAAGGGCACTGAGCTATCCGATATGCAGAATCAGTATTGTTCTTTAATTAGGAGGGTATTTCCTGGTATTTTGTTGTTATTCACAAAAATTCCTGAACACCTGCGGGCACACACGTTTCCGCCATCTTAGGAATGATTCGTCAGTTTAATAAATTTTTAAGCACTAGCACAGGATAAGGTGAGAATATTTTCTTTTCAACAGGTTTTGAATCGGCATTATGATTTTCATGAGTTTTATGGATGTAGCTCAAGACCCGATGGCGTCCACTTAAATGGTAGGGGAAATAGAAAATGTTTCATGTGTTTAAATATCTTAATTTGCCTAGATAAGAACATTTTTTTTTTTTAATGAGTCATTGTCAGGTGTTAGTAAAAAAAACTTAATTTAAATTAATTTATGGCATGTCCCATCCCGACGTCCCTCTCATTCTTTTGCATTTAGTTTTAGTAAAATAAAGTGTGAATAATGACTGATGTTCCTAAGTTTCGGTTTTCATGGGAGTCCCGTCCTAGTGGCGTGACATGGCTAGATAAATTGAATGCAGTTCAGGCGAGTAGTGAGTGTGTGCAGTGGAATCTGATCTGTGCTGATATGTTGGAAGCTAATAGTTCGATTTGAAAATTTTTATTAAAGCGGCTCAATCTCTTGATGGAGGAGGAAGTGTAACCAAGGAAGCGGATGATGACGTGGAAAGTCTGTAGAGGAAAGAGGTGAGTCTCAGGAGCGAGGAGAATGAACAAATGGAGTTAGGTGGACATGCGGTGAATGCTGCATCTCAGGAATACTGTCCCACTCGGCAACGACATTGCTTTGCCCACACATGCGGATGAGTCGAAGTGGATGGGTATAGTGCAAGTTACTGCGGTTTCGGTGAATGAAAGTATAGCCACTGCGCTGGCAAGCAGACATGATGGACACAACGTCGTGGAGGGCACTCGTATTGCATGGGGTGTTAGCGATATGATCACTCTTCTGAACTGTTCGAGCCTTAACAGCTGCTCAAGTTTTTGATAGGAGTCCGACAGATTTTTGAGTGGGGGCTGAACGATGAGAAATAAACATTAATAAACTTGTTGCTGCGAATGTCAGACCAATTAAGGTTATTGTGGGTGGCAGCTGTAACGGAAGGCCAAATTCACTCTGTTCTTTGTTCGCGGGCTGTTGAAACATTTTTATCAGACAGGGCAAGCAAAAGTTAATCACTGATGTGATATATCGCATGCAAAGGCATAGCAAATCATTAATAGAGTTTATCACTAGCGTTCAGAATTCAGCTCAGATATTGTTGCCAGCTAGTTTCGATTTGTTGGGCATTATTTTAACCGGTATAAACTCACCGACACGTGCAAGCTTGGCGGGCCTTCCAGCTCCTCATAAGAGAAGGTAGACCTATCTATCAGCAAGAGATGAGTTTCTTAACATTTACAGAAAAAATGAAAAAAATAAAGGAAAATTGGTATTCATTAATTTATTTTCTTGAGAAAAAAAGTTACTATACATATTCTCTCTCATGCTGACAGACACAACCAACCGAGGTGATTCCTTGCCAGCAGACCCCCAAGCCCTGTACTTTAGCCCTTTGGATTTGGAAGAAGAAGAGAAGAAATAGCATTTTTCCGACATAACCTGCTGTGGGCTGATCCATCGCGGCGCAAAGATGAGATGTAAAGTTTCAAGTAGGCCATCCACCTGTATGCTTGACCACCTTCTGCAGTCTGAGCCTGGGGCTCCTAAAACATTAGACTCAGAGGGAGACTCACTCGCGACCCCAACCCATGGAATTATATGGAAACTTGGTTGGCCGAGAAACACATGACTAGAAGAGAAGGAGAAACAAAAAGTAAACCTACATGGCTCGCCTAATACTACTAGCATGAAAAAATATTAGCACAGAAAGTCACCCTCCTGGGTCATGATGTCTCATGTGGTGTGGCTTTAATTGTGATAAATGTGCTGTTCTGACTAATTGCTCCGATTGTGGATCGACTAAACTAACCGTCACAGGGGAGGTTATCTATTTTGCACAGATTTGACAATTTTGGTAGCAACTTATGATTTATTTTGTTCACTGCATTGCTCTTGTTGACATTTAAAAACTACTGTATCCCCTACGTTAAAAAATAATCCACCCTCCCAGTATTGAATCTCATTGCAGATGGGCGCTTAGCCTGTTCAAGTTGTCTCAAGGCTACATCCCAAGCCTCCTGAAGTTGGGACTGAGACAGGGGCTAAATTCCGAATAACTGGTCTAAATCCCAGCGAAGTTCCAGTGGCTGATTAATATTCCATCCAAAGACAAAAATGAAGGTGTAGAACCTGTGCTGCTGTGAGTTGCGGAGTTAAACGCCTGTTGAAAAAGGTATAACTGTTCGTCCCAGGAGGTTTGACTATGGCTATGGTAAATTCGCATGCCACTTTAAGATTTTTATTTGCCTTTCCGCCATATTACTCTTAGGATAATATGCTGTAGTAGTTACCCTTTTCACTCCTAATATAAAACACATTGATTTTAATTTTTCAGAGGTGAATGTTGGATCATTGTCTGGGACAATTATTTCCGGTGATCCGAAATGGCCAATAAACTGATTCTGAAATACCCTAACTGTTGTCTGTGCAGTGGTGTTTATTGTTGGAATTAATGTATCGAATTTTTAAAAACCGTCAATGATGATGAGAACGTACGAATTACCTTTTGAACGAGGAAGTTTCCCGACGTAATCAATGTATACTCGTTCCATGTAACGACTTGGATTAGTTGAGGACATAAACCCAACGTAGGTATTTTGTGGCTGTTTAGAGACTTGGCATAAGTGGCATGAACGCACAAACTCGGTTACATCTTTTCTGAGTTGCCAATAAAAATATTTTTTAATTCGTGTGCATGTTTGCTTAATTCTGCCATGTGAGGTTATCAGAGATTCATGATCAGTTTCCCAATGACTAGTTCGGACTGTGACACCTAGCAGTTGCTTTCAGGAGGAAGAAGCAAAACTGTATTCAAGCCAGCCAGATTCATCCACAATTATCAGAGATCCTTCACACCTGCACAGCACTCCACAACCATCTATATCTGACTCTTTTTTTATCCAGCGTTAATCTGGAAATGGCCCTCCTTTAAAATGTAACAACCAAGATAGCATTCAAAATAAAATTCTAATCATGCATCAAAATGTGCAACATTTACCCTCAAGACTGGAAATTTTAAAAATTAATCTAGAAGAAATAAATCCTGTTACCATGGCAATTTCTGAGCACAAAATGAATGAAAAGGAAATAGAAATATTACATTTTCTTAACTTTAAAATAATTTTCCTTTATGCTAGATCCTTTTCAATGGGCGGTGGAGTAATGATCTTATCAAAAAAACATCTTGATACAAAAAATGTAGTAATACCATCTGTTCAAAATTTGTTGATTGATAAAATATTTGAATGCTGTCTGGTTGAAATGTCAGTAGAAAACTTTAAATGTGTAATATGCTGTATTTACAGATCCCAATACCAGGGGGTTTCTATGATTTTCTGTCTAATTTTGAAATGTTATGTTATATTTTAACTAACAAATATAAAAATGTAATTTTAACAGGAGACTTGAATATTGATGTTTTTAAAAAAAAGACAGGTATTATAATGACTTTGTGAGTGTACTGAAATCACATAACCTACAATATAAGGTTGACTTTCCGACAAGAGTAACATTGGAATCTGAGACAGCTATTGATAATGTAAGTAGCAATATTAAAGAATATGAAAATAAAGTAATATGGCTAATAACATATATTTCTGAACATGGTGCTCAATTAATTGAGATTTGTAACTTGAATTCAAAAAAGAAAATTTAAAAAAAATTCCGTATGACTTTTTCTTTAAGTAATATAGAAAGTTTTAATAAATGCTTACTACAGGAGTCTTTTTTGGAGGTATATCAATCGTCAGTTAACAAGAAGTATGACACTTTTTTCAATGTATTCATGTATTGTTTTAGTAATAGTTTTCCAAAACTTTTGGTAAATATAAAAGACAAAAAATGTAATCAATGGATCACAGATGAAATAAAATGTAAGAAAAATCAAATTATTGAACTTGAAAAAGAATTCAGAAAAAATAAGGGATATTAAACCAAACTATTAATTAAGAATTTAAAACAAGAACTAAAACATTGTATCAATATGAATAAAAAATGTTTTTTGATAGTAAGATAAGTAACTAAAAATAAATCAAAGATGACGTGGAATCTTATAAAAACTGAGATAAATAAGGAATCAATTTCAAACTTTAATATTGTTGTTGAACGAGCTGGGATTTTAGTAACTGATCCTGTTCAAGTTGCAAATAAATGTTTTTAATGATTTCTTTGTATCCGTGGTTAAAAGTTCTGTTTTGCCTAAAATTCCTCAAAAGAATCAGAATTCACGGTGAGAGGGCAACCCTCCAGCACAAGTTAGGTTTAAATTTAGAACAATAACAGAAGAGGTTTTAGAAAAATAATAAAATCTTTTGAAAATAAGTTTTCTGCTGGTAGTGATGAAATTTCCATAGTTTCGTTAAAAAAGTACTTCCCATAATATTGAAACCCTTATTGCACGTGGTCAGCTCGTCTATTATTTCTGGTGTATTCCCCGACTCTTTGAAACTTGCCAGAGTGATTCCTATTTTTAAAAAAGGAATTCCCACTGATGTGTCATGTTACCGTCCTGTATCGGAGCTACCTATTTTTTTCGAAAATAGTAGATTATTTAGTCAACCACAAACTCTTAGATAAAGAACAGCATGGGTTTCAATCAGGAAGATCAACAATTACTGCCACAATAGAATTCGTCCAATCAATAATTAACTCTATTGATAAAGGGGAAAAGGTGTTAGGCATCTTTTTAGACCTGACAAGAGCCTTTGACAGTGTGTCCCATATTGAACTTATGAAAACATTAGTAAAATTAGGAATTATTGGAAAAGAGCTAAAGTTGTTTGAATCTTATCTCCGGAATAGACAGCAGTTTGTTGGTTGTTCAAAAAGATGTTTAGAAATGATGGACTGAGCACAACCCGTATCTAGCAAAGCGTCCACTCTTATTTGATTCAGCATTACATCTGCCGTTAGAAAGTCAGATTTCTGAATAACAGGCAATATCATATTAGTAGGTTTATTTATAGTATGCTTCGGAAAACACAGGCCACTCACCTGTGCTTCCGAGGGTCGTTTTCCGAATGACTTCCAGACTGAAAAGGATATGGAGGTATATTTGAACTTGTGTTGTCGCCATTACCATATTGTCTAACACTAGGCATATTGTAATTCATAGGATTACGATGGGTTTGGTTTAGTACAAATTGACTGTTCACTTGTGGACGTAGCTGAGAGAAACGCCATTGATTGGAATGGTAATAAATGTTACAGCCTGCAGGTGAATAATTTCTTTAGGGTGTCGTGTTGGATCTATATGCTGTGTGGGTTGTTGTGTGATTATGTTGAATTGGAAAAAAAGTAATTTCATATTCTTTATCAATTATTGTAAGTTTTGGAGCTACACATGCCAATGAATTCAATTCGTGTAATGTTGTGGGTGATGTCTGCATTGAAAACTGTAATTGTGTTTTAGAATTTATGCCTTGCATAATTACTGAAATCATTTCTCTCTCAGAAGAGTTAGGCATTAATAGAGCTACTGACTGTAAAATATCATTTGACAGTATATATTTTCATTGATAATTGTACGTTGGGTTCTCACGGGGAAAAATGCTTGAACAATTTTTCTTTTCAAATTGTCCCACGAGTAATTTTAAGAAATTGCCTGTGACCAGGCAACACACAGAGCCCCATCTGTTTTAGCAAAGGAAGCCTGAATAATTTCTGTATCTTCCATCAGTCCCAAGAATGCATTTATAGTCTCCATTCCATCAGAATGCAAATTGTCTACCTGTTTTAAAAACTCTAAGAGCTTATGGGTATCCGATCCTGAATTTATAGGCAACCCCTTTAATACATCCACTATTAAGTGTGTTGACTTTTGATACTTTGAAGCAGTATGACTAGGTATATTTTGTGTGGCTGCTTGAATTGTTTGAAGAGTTTGTTGGTGAATTTGTTGAATAACTGTACTTAAGTTTGCTGTGAAATGTTGTAGTACATGTTGTTCACTATTGGTAGTAGTACTTTGCTGCTTAATATTAGTGGAATTGTGAGGCTGAGCTGAAACACTAGCCTGGACCTCAGAGACAACGGATCCCACCGACTGGAGCTGAGGACAGAAAATGGGACCACCGCTCTCAAGGTCAAAACCAGTGCCAGAAACAAGAACCTGTGAAACACAAGCACTTCCCCTATGCTAGTGCTGTGCAGAAACAGGGTCGGCCTGCTGTAATTCACAATCGGAACTTTGAGCAGTTCGTTTTTTCCATACTGGCCGATTTTTTTGTCTTTATTCGTTTTTACTAAGTTGGACAGTATTACACGATTCTCCTCAAGAGTCGCAGCTGGTAGCAGATTTAAAGCTGATATCTGCGCAGCTGCATCTCCAGCAGACAAATCTTTTATCCAACCCACAGTGGTAGGCAAATTATTTATGCTATACATTTTATGTATTAGGCCTCTACAGGAGTATGCCTACAAAAAAGCTGTATGCTAGTATTGATCAACCCTAGCAATAGTAAATTCCGTTCGTGAGAAAGGTGAATATTATCTGGTCTAGACGAGTTTTTGAAAAACTTTTTTAAATATTTACCTCGGTTGATGTGAAAAAGGAAATTTATTCTAATTAATGTAACCCGGTTTGTTGGAGTGAATTTAACTACTGATTTACCTTAAGAACCTAATTAAAAAAACCACTATTAATACATTTAGGTGAGAGGGAAACCTCTACCAAATGAATAATTAGAGAATGATTCAACCTAGCTAATAGTCGAATAATCGATTTAAATTGTGATTTAGTATCCTCAAATGGCTGATTTTGAAAAAAGTCAAACTTTGAAATCTACTCAAGAGATACAGGAAAACAAATATCGGGTCTTGTTGCCATCATTGTATATATGAGCAGTTTTCTGCATTTGTCTTCTAATTGTATATCAACCTTCTTAATTTCACTTAGGTTTGTTTTAAAATTTACATCCATTGGAGTGGATACAAGTTTACAATTCTCCATTCCAAATTTTGTAGGAAGTTCCTTTAGATAATTGGTTTGATTTAGTGTTGTTTTGCCTGACAAGATATCATGTTTAATCTGTACTCCCAAATAAGTAGACACTTCTCCAAGATATTTGATTGCAAACTGTTCCATAAAATATTGTTTGATACTCTCAACAAGTTTCTCATCAGTTCCAACAATAAGTAGATCATCTACGTACAACATGTATGTTCTAGCTGAATTATTTACTTTTGAGTAAAGACAAAAATCAGCCTCTGATGTTATAAATCCTTCTTTTTCAATAGTTGTATTAAACTTATCGTTCCAGTTTTTAGGTGATCTTTTTAGTCCATAAACTGATTTGTTTAGTTTTAAAACTGAATTCTCCTTGTTACTTTTGTATCCTTGAGGTAAAGATAAGTAAACATTTTCACTTATATCACCATGTGTAAAAGCTCCTTTTACATCCATCTGATATATATAGGCAAACTCATTTGATTAGCTACCGCTATCAGAACTCTTATAGTTGATAATTTTGCAACTGGCGCATTGATGTCAGAATAATCAAACTGGTCTTTCTGCTGAAATCCTCTAGCCACTAATCTTGCTTTTTATTGCAAAGCATTTCCATTGTCACTCATCTTTTTCTTAACTATCCACTTTGTATTAACTATAGGTAAATTATATGTATTCTTAATCTCAGTCCGAGTTTTATTCTCTTGTAGAGTTTTGAATTCCTGATCAATTGCAATCTTCCACTGATCAGTATTTTGACTGTTCATTGCTTCATTGTCTGGATCGTTCATATCACAAGCATTGGATAACATATTTATTTCATAATCTTCAAACTTCTTCTGCTTTCTTCGTACTTCAATCTCTCAAATAGTAGCATCATTTGTTATTTCTTCATCATTTTCTTCTTGTATCTCTTGATCGACAATTGTTCTGTGTGTTACTACTGGTTCATTTTCAATAATTTGGCTATCATTCATGTCCTCATCAACTATTGCTTGATCGCTATCATAATTTATATGTGTACTATCTACTGTTGTCGTATTTCTAGTATCATTATCATTTATACTGTTAGAATTAAATATGACATTACAACTTATTTCTACTTTGTGTTCACTTGGTATATATATTCGGTATCCCTTTGTAGATTCAGCATAACCAACAAAGATTCTTTTCTTTGATTTGATATCCCAATTCTCCTTTTTGTCTTTGGGATCTGTACATAAACTTCAGAACCAAATATTTTTAACCGCTTTGTGTTATATTCTGCATTGAACCACAGACTATATGGACTTTTATCATCAACCGTAATAGTTCCAGTGTGATTTAGTACATACACAGCAGTATTAACTGCTTCAGCCCAAAACTATTAAGATAATTGTTTTGCTGTCATCACTGATCTAGCTGCTTCTACAATGGTCCTCATTTCTCTTTCTGCTCTGGACAATAAGGTGTACTTTTCTGATGAATAATTCCTAGTTTAGTTAAAAATTATTCAGTTTCTTTGTTAACAAACTCAGTATCACAATCAGAGTACAGAACCTCAGTATCATACACACAAATAAGTTATCTTTTTATTTTTTAAGTAATGCCTTAGTTAATAGCTTTATAGTGTGGGAGAGTTTGGAATATTTTTGATAAGTATAATTTTTTTATTTGTATATCTGCTAAACAACTTTATAATAAAAAATTAAGTTAAATATTACTTACATTTGGTAACTTAAATCACTGTATACCAAAAGCACATGGTTCACTACACTTGTAGTACACAGCTTTATAGCTATAGAAATAGGTGCATTTTATGAATAACACTGTAAAACTTAATACTGAACATAAAATCAAGTTGTAAGGACCACTGACAATTAAAAAAATTGATGAACTACCGGATACAAATTCAGTCTTGAACACCTCAGTCTTTCTGTTTAGACAGACTAATTGCTGTTAAACAGAACTTTGAATTAATCAGCTACAACTCTCCAGTTTAAATCATCTGTCAATTTAAAACAATTGAGCTGTCTGCATCACAATAAAAATAAATTGCAATTATTGTTGTATGTTTGATTGTTTTAGTTACTAATTATTGTGTTATGCAAAAATAAACTGATTTACTATTTAATTCTGTTGGATATAGCAATTGAAATATTTCAAAGATTAACATAATTTTATGAATTAACAATAATGATTAACACAATTAAAAATTAATAATTATTATTTACTCCATTCTTCCTTTTTCTTATATCACTCTTATTAATTTAAAATAAAATAAAAAATAAATAAAATGGTTTGGAATAAAACAGCTGTGTAAAACCCATATTATAAAATAGATAGCCGAGATATGAAAACAAGATCATATTTGAAAAGTAAACCCAAGTTACAGATACCTATAAAGGATAACACACTTTCATCTGATAAACAACTAACTGGAGTGAGGAGAAATAAATTAGAGAAACAACAATCAAAGCCAATAATGGTTTCTCAAAATGCACAAACAGAAGTCTGTTCTACAAAAATGTTAATAACTGATGAACTCTTGAGTAGAGGTTGGCTAGGAGACCAGACATTGCGTAATTACTTTGACCTAATTAGTAATATATTTATAAAAGGAAACTCATGTATGATTACAAATCCTGTAGTTAGTCATGCTATAAAGAGCGTTAGTGAATTTGATCATTATCTCGATCCTCTGGAAATTGGCAACAAATAATAAAAAATTAAGTTAAATATTACTTACATTTGGTAACTTAAATCACTGTATACCAAAAGCACATGGTTCACTACACTTGTAGTACACAGCTTTATAGCTATAGAAATAGGTGCATTTTACGAATAACACTGTAAAACTTAATACTGAACATAAAATCAAGTTGTAAGGACCACTGACAATTAAAAAAATTGATGAACTACAGGATACAAATTCAGTCTTGAACACCTCAGTCTTTCTGTTTAGACAGACTAATTGCTGTTAAACAGAACTTTGAATTAATCAGCTACAACTCTCCAGTTTAAATCATCTGTCAATTTAAAACAATTGAGCTGTCTGCATCACAATAAAAATAAATTGCAATTATTGTTGTATGTTTGATTGTTTTAGTTACTAATTATTGTGTTATGCAAAAATAAACTGATTTACTATTTAATTCTGTTGGATATAGCAATTGAAATATTTCAAAGATTAACATAATTTTATGAATTAACAATAATGATTAACACAATTAAAAATTAATAATTATTATTTACTCCATTCTTCCTTTTTCTTATATCACTCTTATTAATTTAAAATAAAATAAAAAATAAATAAAATGGTTTGGAATAAAACAGCTGTGTAAAACCCATATTATAAAATAGATAGCCGAGATATGAAAACAAGATCATATTTGAAAAGTAAACCCAAGTTACAGATACCTATAAAGGATAACACACCTTCATCTGATAAACAACTAACTGGAGTGAGGAGAAATAAATTAGAGAAACAACAATCAAAGCCAATAATTGTTTCTCAAAATGCACAAACAGAAGTCTGTTCTACAAAAATGTTAAGAACTGATGAACTCTTGAGTAGAGGTTGGCTAGGAGACCAGACATTGCGTAATTACTTTGACCTAATTAGTAATATATTTGTAAAAGGAAACTCATGTATGATTACAAATCCTGTAGTTAGTCATGCTATAAAGAGCGTTAGTGAATTTGATCATTATCTCGATCCTCTGGAAATTGGCAACAAAGAAATACTAGTCATACCAGTTAACGACTCTAATCAGCTATTTTCAATTGGAAACAATGGCTCACATTGGAGCATTTTGATATATGAGAGAAAGAGAGGACAATTTTTTCATGTTGACTCATTGCATAGCTATAATTCAATTTCGACTTGGACATTAGCCTGTAAATTTTGTTATTACATGACGAAATCAACTTGCACGCCTATAATAGAGGTGGTCAACTGTCCCCAACAATCGAACAGTTATGACTGTGGTGCATTTGGCATATGTGCTGTTGAGTAACTTGTGTCAAAGCTGATGAATGGGATCAATTATGTTAACATGAGGGGGTTTGAGAACTGTAAGATAACAGAAGTTGATCTGATTTAAAAAAAAGCCAACCTAGTCTATGTATTAAATAATAATTTAATTATGTCTAGAGAGATGATAGAGTCACTGATGTTGAATAAATATATCAGTAAGGATAGTCAAGAAAATAATAATGGGTTATCATCAATGAGTGATCTGAATGATAAACAACTAAAGGAATCTTGGACAACTACTTCTGATGACTCTCGTAAACACAAGAGTGGAAAAATTAATACTTTCAATAAAACATACATACAGCAAAATTGAAGTGTTACAACCTCTCAACAAATTTTCCTCCTTAATCGATAACATGACTAAACCTTACATTTACTCTGAAACTAAAGAAGCGACAGATTCCATTCCGGTTGATTCCAGTGCAAAATCCAAAACTAACTGAAAATTATAAGTGTAGTTATATTAATTAATACTTCAGAACAGGCAAGCTGTACATACAAATATAATTAATGTAAAGTTATTATCAGACAGCCAAGGAAGGGACTTGGCACAATATCTAAATGAACAGTTACGTGAGAATTTGAATGTCTATGGTCACATACAGCCAGGTGCACCTCTAGAGGCAGTTCTCATGTCTGCTAAAAATGATCCAGAACTAAAGTTATATAAGAAAAATGATTGGATTATTTTATTGGGTGGCAATGACTTATCCAATTTCAAAGGTAAAGTCATTACAGCATAATGGAGCGTATTGTTTCCAATATAAACGACACAATTAAACATCTCCAAAATACACAAACCTAAATCATTTGCACAATACCATATCTGTATGGTCTCCATAACTCATAATCTCAACATAAGATCGTTGCTGATGTTAACAGTGAGATTAGGAAATTAGTTAATATGAATGCAAACTCTTACCTCTTGAATCTTTATTTGTTGGAGCTTTTTTACCACTCCAAGCAGGGATATCATATCAACATAAGAGGGAAGAAACGTGTCAAAATTAATATGCAATGTGATGTTAAAAAAAGATGTAGCTAAAAAAACCTGTGAAGTCAATAATCTGTTGGGCCACAACTCTACAACACAGTCCGATATTGAGGTAATCGAGGAAGACATTACGAAAGTATTCAAGGAGTTTCGTCATAAGGGATCAGTTGCCTTTTCCCATTGTATTTCTGGTGATCTTGGCCATGAAAGAAATATGCCTGTGGGCGATGCAATCAAGTTCAAAAAATAATTTGGTAAGCCTACAGTGTGGGACTGCATCTCTGATCATTTGGCCTTACAACAGATTATTAATGGAAATGGAGTCTACAGCCTTATAACTAAATTACACTTCTAAGAAAAGCCTACCTTAGAAAATTATTACGCATCATTTGGTCAAAGATTTTAAAACTATGAGATTTAACTATCTGATCTGTTCTCCAATGGGTGTTGTAAGATACAGCATTCCTCTAAACTAATTTATTGATAGAATTATTCAGTTGCACCAAGAAACTGGAGCCAAGATAAGGATTGTAACTGATAATGAGCACCCAGTAAGAACCATGCACAATGGTTTGAACCATCAGGAGTTCTTTGTTCAAATTAGGAAGCTATTGTCTGTAGTTGGTGAGCGTCAGGAAAATTTCTTCTAAGTCTAGTGATTCTTCACCGATAAAGGTTTTTGAGACAACTTTGGTATCTGATTAATCCCCTGGCGTGGTTAGCCTTCCCCTGAATCTTACCAAAGAAAGAATACGTCTACTGCAGCTGACAGTTCCCCCATCAACGTTGATCGTCTTTCAGCCAATGATGTGAATATTAGTGTATGTGAGTCTGTGCTGTTTGGCGAGTCATTGATGTCATTTTCAGTTCAGTTTAATAGTGAAACTCTAAGTGGTCCGTTACACAATAGCAATTCCTTTAATGGACTATCTGATTGTACAAATGATAATGATGTAAAAGATAATGATAGCACAGCTTTTTTAGAAAAAAATTGTTAACTTCTCATGTTTTATCCCCTAAAATGCATTATAGTAGGCAGTCCATTAATTCATAATTCATTACAGAGCATTTGCTTTTTGAGCAAGGTTGTAAAAATCGTAAAATTAAGAAGAATACTATTAATTTGTTGTTTATGTTTTTGAATATTCAAAATTTTATTTGTACTAAAGAAGAATTGCAACTTTTCCTTAATGAGTATAATAATTGTGTATGTGTATTATCTTTAAACGAGCATTGGTTGAATGTAATTAATGTGTCAATTTTAAATACGTTAGAGGGTTACACACTGGCAGCATATTATGCTTATAAAGATAGAGTTAGAGGTGGCTCGTGTGTGTTTATTAAAAACTGTTTTAAGTTTACTGTTATTAATAAGTTTAACTACCTATGTGAGGATTTTAACTTTGAAGGATGTTTCGTTGAGCTGTTAGATCTTAATTTTATTGTTGTTTCTATCTATAGGACACCTCCTCCATCTCCACAGCTATTTATAAATAAACTAAGTTCTTTTCTTAAACTGCTAAAACCATGTAAAAGAGCTGTTATCTTATCTGACACTAACATTGACATTTTTAAGAGTAATACTTATGTGCATTCTTTGAAAAATATTTTATTTCAACATGGATTAATGTTGAATTTTTGTACACCAACTAGTATAACTAATAACTCTATTATCTGTATTGGTTACATATTTACTAGTTACAACTGTTCACCAATTGATTCTTTTAGCTATGATCATAGGGTTTTATGATCATAGGGCATTGTTTGCAAGATTAGAAATAAATAACAATATTAAAAGAAAAAGGCTTTATGATGCTGAAAGTATTTCACATTTTAGTGATTTTTAAGTAACATGAACTGGAATTTAAATCAATATATTTCAGTAGACGAAAATTATGCATCCTATTTAAAATCATTTATGCAAAACTATAATCACTGTTTCCCTGAAAAACTTATTAGTTGTAGATACAGTGCTGCTTCCATGCTTTGGAGTACAAACGGAATAAGAATTTCTCCTGCAAAAAAAGGGAACTTCATTTTATGGCTAACAATTCAAAAAATAAGGAATTTATTAGCTGTGTTAAAAAATACAAGCCAATTGTTAAAAAAGTTGTTAAAGAAGCAATGAGAATGTATTATAATAAATATATAGATTCTTCTAAATGTAAATCAAAGGCAGCATGGTCTTTAGTGTAATAGATACTGATGTGTCTCTTTTAACAGACTTGTCAGTAGTTGCTAATAAATTTAATAAGCATTTTGTAAGTGTTACTGATAAACTTACAAAACTAATTGGATACTTGAAGCGTGGTGGTGGAGTGAGTGGCGGAAGGGGGAAGATGAACTGATTAAAAGGGGAGCGCCACTCTCACTCTGACCACTTTACAAGGCTGACCAACTACTCATCAATCATCATCAAATAACGCTAAGCCTAGGCTGTCAGATAAAAACGTAGAATCTCACTTCCGTTCTTTTTTTTATAGTAATTTAAATAAAACTTGGTATTAATACCAACAAAGATCCATTTTCTGCCATTTTCAGGTTTGGATCCAGATCCTCTGAAATTTATACCTCAGCTTCTATACGTTACTTAATTAAAAGCAGGTTACGCCAAGTTTTTCAAGATACATTTTTCAATCCGTTGGGCTACAGCATCCACCACAATCTCATAAGTAGTAGAGTATGTCATGCTACGGATATTGATAACAAAAACTTGACACAGAATAATAATATGAATAGTTAATTTAATTCAAATACAAAAACAGAAAATACAACAAGGACTGGCACTTATAAAAACCAAAATAATAATTTTTAATATATTTACAAAATTATATATTTTCAATATTTATTTATATATTTACATGATTTTTAATACATGTCAACATTATATTATCACAATATACTTACTTAATCTATTTTTAATCAACAATGACATCAACTGAAATATTACAACTTAAACCTTTTTAAAAGATCACTTCTTTAAAAAAACTTTTATTATTGGAAGATTAAATGAATCAGCTTTGCAAAGCTTTAGAGTTTATATTAAGCGTAGAAATAACTTAAGAAGTTTAATAAGGAGTAGACACTTATTTCGTTCAAACAACAAGAAACAAGACTAACATTTTTATTATTTTTAATTAATACTAGCTTTAATTTCGACACTGCTCCTCTTCATGAAAATACTTGTTATACTATAATTGAAGTAAAAATACACAGAAAACAAGACAATGACTTTAAATCTAGATCTGTAATATTCCATGTTTCAAGGTGAAATAATAGTAATAATGAAGACATACAAAATTATATACCTGTCGTAAAGCATGGTTAAAATTATGTATTAGGAGTATGTCCATTATATTACAGACCAGGGAACACTCCTACATGTCATTTTGTAATTTTCTACAGTCTAGTCTCCTCGGCATCAGTCTATGACTCATTAACATTAGTAAGATTACTGCACTATATTAGAAACAGAACAAAAATATTTTAGTATTATTGTCTTTTTTTATTAGCTGAATTATTTTTCAAAATTAATGTTAAACTATTCGAAGATATTCTTTTTGGAAAAAGTTTCTTTACTTTAAGAATTAAGTTTGAATAATCTTTCTCAGTGAACCTCTATGAGTGTGAAACAAAGCCTATTCTCTCAAATGTTGAAATCAATTGCATATAGTTTTAGAGGTTTCATGATCAGTCAGTTAGTGGTACTGTATTTTGATTTTGCTTGTATATAAATAGATTATAAAGCCAGTTTAAATTTTGTATGAGTTAGAGTGGATACAAGTATGCACAAAATTCTCTTAAATGCTTGCCAAATACATAAATGAATATACAGAGATGATTAAAATATAGATATCAGTAAGAAATTTCATTTGCAACAAAAACTTGATAAATACTGTAGTACAATATTTAGTGTGAGAAAAGACTAATGCTTTTTCACTACACTACTATGAGTTCAGCTGTTTTCGTTATGTGTTTACAACCTGCGAAACATCATATTTTCAACAGCTGTCTATTGTTTACTACCAAAAGTAACATTGTTTACAAACGAAAATTTTCCACAGTAAACAACACCTGTTTTTAAAACATGTTTCTAATTTAATAAACAGTTCACATTCCAAAAATGAGTTTTTTATTCCGTAGTGTAGTGAAAAGTATCGTTCAAAACTCGAGTGAAAGTGTTGTGTATGTTCTCGACCATTTGAAGTGCTCGACAAGTCTCGCACTTCAAACATATGGTCTCGAACATGCAAAACCCCACTTTCCACTCTTGTTATGAAATATACTATTTCAAATAAACAAAGCATACATTTTACTTGATTAAAATCGAGATAATCTTTTAACCTTATTTGGAAGCCCACTTAAATATCTACACTGATGGAATAGGCAATTAGAAAGTTCTTCAGATACTTTTTAAAAAACCATCTCAAGAAGTTAGCATTTTGTAATATGCAACAGTGAAATTATATATATTATACACACACACACATATATACATATATATGTAAAACAATAAAATGTAAACCCTTATTATAATACAATTTTAATATATTATTCTTTCCCTTAACATCAGAATCAAGAGAGTAAATTGTTAGGTCACTGTTACCACACGAACTTGGACATTTTGAATTGTATTAATGTGTTTGTTTGGATCCTTTGTGAAGAGTTACCATGGCAACTTACTGATTAGTAATTTATTTAATATACCAAAGGAGACATTTTTATGTATTGTAACTCAGCTCATGTTTTATTTGTATTAATCAACGTTAAGGTTTTCATTGAAGGGAGAAGTAAACTATAATTGGGCCGAACAACAAGTGATTTGCATGATATATTTAGAGGCTTCAGCAGTGGTGGCGCAGAGCTGTAACCCAGCTACTTGTGTTTGGGAGATTGTAGGCGATAGGTTGGATGCTCTGTCCTCCTAATACCGACATGGCAACCGCTCAATGGTTGCTATCGACGTGGACACTACTAGAGAAGTCTGGGGCGTCAATGTTAGGTGGTAATCATTGTGCGGATGTTGTCTGGGGGAGATAACTGAGTATCAGGCTTGTCAATTAGCTGAAAATCAGACCAGCACTACGTGGTTCGGATTCCACATAAAGCTGTAGGTCCCTTAGTTGCCCTGGCTGTTGGGCTATTAATAAATTGCCCTTTCAGAGGAACAGTTGAACTCAGTTAGTAACCAGACTACACTCATATAATCATTCACATTCGCCTTAAAATACGAACAACGTTGTGTCGGCGTCTCATATGTAAGAATGTAAGGAAATCTATTCACTTCTCAGCTGCTGTACATTATGGGTATGACCAACTTCCGCCTCCAAGTATTCAACTTCTGCGACAATGTTTACTTGAAAAGTAACTATGATGAATTGCACAGATTTGTGTTTAACTGCTATTTGTTTACATTATTATTCATTGTATTATTGTTAATAGAATACTAAATAATAATTTAATTTAATTAATTGTTCTAAGCTTGATTTATTAGTGTTAATCAAACCAATCAATGGTCATTGCTGCTAATGTCACACAGCCTTCCATCATCCTGATGCCATGACAATTTTTAAATGGATTTACACAGTAGGGGAAGAGTAGTTCTCTATCATATTTCCACCACTCAGTGCATCTCTTTCGCACCAGTGCATTTAGTAGGTCACTTTCTAAGCAGTTTAACTATACAACAGCTGTTGTCACTGTATGCACACAGTTACCACCATTAGTTTGGTTATGGTAAATCTGGTACAAAACAAAGTAAAACATATGATTATCATTTGCGCAGAATACCCACAGTAGTATTAGCAAAATTATTTATAACAATAA
This sequence comes from Stictocephala bisonia, assembly GCA_035578905.1. NCBI lineage: Eukaryota > Metazoa > Arthropoda > Insecta > Hemiptera > Membracidae > Stictocephala > Stictocephala bisonia. The sequence continues at coordinate 2,874,924 of JAQJVL010000050.1, forward strand.
CATTTAGTGAGTGAGACTGAAAATGTAAAATAATTGTAAAATAATTGAGACGCAAACTAAGAGTGAAACTGGGTGTCCCTCAAGGCTCTATATTGGGTCCCTTATTAATTCTGTGTTATATAATACTAATGCATAAAAATATTGACAATCCACTAACAAGTAAATTATGTTCATATGTTGACGAATATCCAGAATAACAATAGAAGTTACATCCAACAGAGAGTTAGAGAAGCTACAAATGTTTTTACAGTCAAATAAATTGTGTTTGAACGCAACAAAAACTCATTTTATACCATTCTCTACAAAACAAAATATAAATAAAATAGAACCATTTATTGCAGTACAAGCTGAGTAAATACACCAAGTAGTGGAAACTAAATTTTTGGGCTTGTACATGGATGAATATCTAAGTTGAGACACTTATGTTGACAAAATTCTTTAAAAAATTAATCAGGATTATATGCACTAAGAAGAATGCGTCAAACACTGAGAAAAATTTACTTCGCACACATACACTCCCAGACATAATACGATATATCTCTATATGGAGGAACAAAAGCGGGGAATTTAAATAAATGTTTCTTTTAAAAAAAAGGCAATAAGAATTTAACTTCATTTACATCATGACAAATCTGTAAGAGATCATTTTAAGAGTCTTAGAATTTTAACAGTTTTTAGCCAATATATTTATGACACAATATGCTTGACAAAATTTAAAAAATTTAAATACCCACCAATTGTTACACATAATTACGTATAATACAAGACACAAATCTGAGATTGTAACTAGGCAACATAGACTAGAATTTTTAAAGAAATCTCCAAGCTATACAGGCTTTAAATTTCTAAAAATGCTGTCAATAAGCATAAAAGGTGAAAATAACATTAACATTTTTAAACACAAAGTTAAAATCTAATTAATTACTAAGGCTCATTGGAAGAACATTTTAAAGTTTATTTTGTAACTAGTTTTAGCATTAATTTAAATTAATTTTAACATTTATATCTTGTAGAAACTGACACTATTCAATGTAAGATTTTACATTTTATGTATAAAGATAATTGACTTTTAAAATATAATACAACTATTGTGCAAAAAGACATAATTTAAACTATAAATTTATCAATATACAGTAGAGTCCTACTATTCTGAACTAATTGGGACAGAACCATGTTCTGTTTAGCAAGAAGTTCGGAATAGGCGGATTAGTGTAAAATAAAAGCATATTGACTGAATAAAGGCATTAACATATGCGAAGTTGAAGCAGATACAATGGGTGGTTAAACAATAAGGTTTAACCATTATTGGCAGATTACAATGGGTGGTTTAACCAGATAAACAATAAGGTTACACCCTTTTCCCCCACCCAGTAGGCCCCAAATAGGCCTACATGTGTCTTGCTATCTGTCTGTTCTAATGCCATATCTCTATACTGAATCTTGATTCGTAACAATTGATGATTCATTTAGGTTTCTGTTAATTTTTTGTTATATCACAAATTTCAGTATTGATACTTCAAGGAGAAAATGCCATTAATCATTTTTTAGCTTTATAAACAATCTAGGAGGATATAATATAATAGGAAACCAAACAATGAATTGAATATCCATTTTCTGTACTTTATTGTCAACTTGATACAGTTTAGTACTGATCGATCCGACTGCACAGATTATTGTCATCGGGCATTGACATTCGATGACTAACGTTGACAGAATGGCCAACGACGACAATGGCCATCAGGATTACAGAGATGACTATTTCGTAGTAATGGTGCAGGGCTCACAAGCTGAGTTTGATTCGGACGAAAGTGATGAAAAAGACGCGAATGCTCAAACTGACATCATATGTCATGCAGACGCAGCAAATGCTCTCGACCTCGCCTTACGCTACGTCGGACAACACGCTTCATCAACACTAAGTGACATAATGTTCATACGGCGATGGCGGAACATTGCATCTTCAAGTAGATTTAGTGCTCTTTGTCAGAAAAAAAATTACTGAATTTACTTCTTAAGTATGCATATAAATGATTAAAGCTTATTCTTCAGATTTATTTAAATGGAGACGATATGAACTGTAAGTAACCACAGTTTTCATTCCACTTTCATTTTTGTCTTTTTAATTATACTTGGCTCTGTTTTTAACTAACTTCTTTTTAAACATAAAGTTAGAACTAAACTTTTGTACTTTTGAACTGTAGTTAACATTTGAATTTATATTCAATAAATGATCGTTATTTACCAAAAATTAATTCTCTTCATAATTTTTCCTGTTTTTAACTACTGACAAATTGTGTTTGCAATAAGCGGATTTTTGGTATATAGTGAGACTCTACTGTCCATACATTTTATAATAAATTGGAAGGATCAATATTTTTATTCATAAATTTCATTTTCATGTATAGACTATTAATTCTACCCTTACGCATAATAGTATTGGTGAGCGAAGCAGCAATTTCTTTTCGATTGATTCAAAATATTTAATTTTGATTTTTTCCAACATATGTAAAAATGTTCCACATGTTTATGATATGTTTTATGTAGATAGCTTGATTCGAAGCTCACATACAGAATTCATGGTTTTTATTGAAGTTTTAGAAGTGGTAGAGTAACAATAATACCTTGTGTTATAGGTACCACGCAATGTGTGTAAAAATACATACAATTTTCTTCTTATCCGGATGAAATTCTTTATGGCTCCAAAGATTTAAAATTTTTGTTGGGTTTTTACCCACGAGTAATCGATTGGCTCCGTTATGAACCCCAGGAAAATTCTGATTTCTACCCCAGAGGCTCCTAGACGTCCCGTAACATCGACTTCTAGCATAAAAAAGAATGTGGAACGGTTATCGACTTCTAGCAGAATAAAAATATCCATCATAACTGATCAACCATCAGGACAACCCGCATCAACAAAAAAACAACTGTTCTAAAGTATTTTCCGGTTTTTATTATTTGTGTGCAGGTTTCCTTCTCTATAGTTTTATTTTTGTATGGATTTACCTTATCAAACACTGTTAGTGTGAAATTTTTCCAAGAGTGTCGTTTTTGTGTGTGTTGCTATAGTTACTTAGCACTATAAGGTTATCCCTTATAAAATAAGCGTTGTTTGCCTAAACTATATATTATATGTTTAAAAAACTAGAAATTAAACACATAAAACCTCCAAAACAAAATTTTATTAATAACCTACAAGGTAGAGCATTAACGATCCTATGGGAGATATGGATACTACCCCTTCAGTTTGCAAAATTCAACTGAGCGAAGCTCAGACTTTTGGTACTTTCATTGTAAAATATGTTATCAAAAATATCAAAGTATTCGTTTTTAAAGATGCACCAATAAAAATTATTGGTTTTGTAGCCTACTAATTCATCATTTTTGCGCATCGGTATTGTTCTGAAACACCAATATTGCTGATGACGCACCGTGGAACTATCAATGCATCATGATATTTTGATGAAAAAGTATTTTGGACTCTAGATATATATGTGCAACAAATCGAATCACATCAAATTTTCAAAGCATTTTGATACATCGCACACCTCTAGTACTGATCACATCCTGATATGTATTTGCTTAGCAACAGATCAATCGCATTGTAGGTTAAAAAGCTCCAGGAATGAAACAATCAATTATCAACCCTTCAATTATTGCTTAAATAATTGATGATAGTTTTGAATTTAAATTGTGAATTACAAAGACATGGGAATCTGTTTTGAAATCACACCTATCTCAAAACAACTGAATACAAATTTTAAATAAACCACAGTAAATAAAGTGAACTCTTTATCAGACTATTTAGACAGCCCTGAGCCTAAATTTATCAATATACTTTTCTAAATTTATTATTTTAATTTTTCATACGATAATGTCATATAACTGAATATGCATTTGACAAAATTCCTATCTCACTTCATAGAAAAATTTCAACTGTTTCTATAGGTACTGTGTTTATTTTTCTGTTCATTATTCTTTTTAATAGTCTGAAAGAGAATAAACTGTGCAATCATACACTAGGCAATGTAGTCTTGCTTCAACAGCGGCAAATGGACATATGGCAAAATATACAATAAAATTCTCCCTACACAAACATGCAGCTTTGTAGTTTACTAAAATCCCAACTCTAGTAATAAATTGTCTTTGTGTTTTGAATATAAATACCCAAAGAGTATTTTGAGATGGTGACAATGGCCCAGTTATCCCTCTCAGCTTTAAACTTAAATCTCCAAACCACCTCACCAATAAAATAAAATCACAACACAATTTAGTCAAAAATTTTCACCAGAACATTCAACACCTCCCTTCTAGATTAAATTCACTACAGGCAATTTTAGACGAAATAAATCCTCATATAGTTGTTTTGACAGAACATGACATGAAAGAAGAAGAAATAAAACGGCTTAATATAGATTCTTATTTGGCAAAATCTTGTTTCTCTAGAAAAGTAAAGACTAAAGTAGGGGTTATTATTCTGGCAGAGAAGGGTTTTGAGCTGAGAGGGGTCTCTGTGCCGGATGCACTAGGTAATGTTTTACTTGAAGAGTTACAATTTGAATGTTGTGTCTGTACATGGAGTATTAATAAACAAAAATATCTCATTATTGGTATTTACAGGTCATCTAAATCAGATGTCAATATTTTTTTGGATAGGTTAGGTAGTTTTAATTGATTATTTCAATAAAAAATATGATAAAATTATTGTAGCAGGTGACCTGAATATAGATGTTTTAGTATTGGATAGCAGACATAGATTATTAAAACAATTGTTAAAAAGCAGAAATATGAGGTACCTTGTCGATTTCCCAACCAGAGTTACAGATATTTCGGAGACAGCAATAGATAACTAAGAAGTCTCCAATTGCTTATCTATCTTAAATATGTATTTGCCGATCAATACCACTGTACGTGTATGGGTGGGCGGGTGGGTTATGGGTCAATACCACTGTACACGTATTGGTGGGCGGGTGGGTCAATACCACTGTACGTGTATGGGTGGGTGGGTGGGTCAATACCACTGTACGTGTATGGGTGGGCAGGTGGGTCAATACCACTGTACGTGTATGGGTGGGCGGGTGGGTTATTATGTGCTATAGTACATATCACACAAATTCATCTATGTATTATGGGAAACTTATTGAGCATACACTAATGGAGCCCAAAATACACTTTTGGTTTAATATAAATTAATATTAATACTACGGAAATGTCAATGCTACTGGCTGTTTAAAATATTTAGTACTTGGATTAAAAAATTACTTATTTAAGATAGATATAATACATATTATATAATACAATTAACTGGGGTAACAGTTCACTAAATAAGAAGTTATCTATTGCTGTTATTATTTATCAAGATATAAAAAATATAAAATTATCTAACTTAAAGGTAGAAGGTCTGGTTACTTTCTTATCTGACCACGATGGACAGCTATTAAAAGTAAAATGTAAACATTCAATAAAAACTGCAAATTTTCCTATAAAAAAACAGTTGCGTAAGTTCTCACCTGAAAACATTAATCTATTTACGCAATTACTTTCCAAAGAATCATGGTTCAATGTCTATAATTCCAGGGTAGAAAAAAATATGATATCTTTTTTAAAAATTTTTCTTTCTATTTTAATCAGGCTTTTCCCAAAATATTGGTTACAAAGATAAACAAAAAACGTACATGGATAGCTAAAGAATTAAAAATTAAACAACAAAATATTATTCGATTGACTAAGGAGTATCGTGGTAAAAAAAGTATTAGTTAAAAAAAATCATTTACATGAGGAAAAGACTATTTATAAAAGAGAATTAGATGTGGCTAAAAACAGACATTTTCAAAAAAAAAATTGAAAATTCCCAAAACATTCAAAGAACTGTATGGAGTATAATCAACTCTGAAGTTGGGGAAAATGACAAGAAACAGTTTAAAAATATAACTTTAAAACAAAACTCAGAAACAGTTTCAGACTGTAAAAAAATTGCAAATATGTTTAATGGTTATTTTAGTGACATGGTTACGGATTTGATTTTAGATAGTAACAATCAAAATGAGATGACTTATGTGAAAGCTGATTTTATTGATGCTTTGTGTGTGAAGCCAAAGTTTGATTTGAAACTGATCGATGAAAGGGAGGTGGAAAAATCATTCAATCTTTAAAAAATAATCACTCTAGTGGGCATGATGACATTCCTGTAACGATAATAAAAGCTGTAAAAGCCTATATCAGTAAAATTTTTTGTCATCTAATTAATTCTTCTTTTGTATCAGGCATTTTCGCAAACACATTAAAGCAGGCAAAAATAATTCCTTTACATAAAAAAAATGACCCTGAAAATATATCCAATTATCGCCCAGTATCTGTGCTTCCTACAATTTCTAAAGTGTATGAAAAAGCTGTCTATTTACAATTATCAGAATTTTTAGAAAAATTTAATGTTCTAGATGATAATCAGCATGGATTCCGGAACTGGAGATTAGTAGTGAGCGCAGCTGTTTCTTTTATTGAATCTGTTATTGAATCCGTTGACAAAGAAAATTATTCAGTTGGTATATTTATGGACCTTTCTAAAGCGTTCGATAGCGTAAAACAGTAAATTACTAGAAAAACTTCAAATCATTGGAATATCTAAAAGAGCTCTTATTTGGTTTTCTTCTTATTTGACAAATAGAACTCAATTTGTGGAAATTACCCATTTGACAAATTATAACAGAATTATCAAATCATCAGCCAATTAAATTTGGGGGGTTGCCCCAAGGTTCAATTTTAGGACCTTTGCTTTTTTTGTGTTATCTTAAGGACATGGAAGATACTTTAACCTATAAGCAAAATTCTAAACTATGTCTTTACGCTAATGATTCTAATTTGATCATATCATCTAACACTCCAGAGGAAACTGAAATTCTAACATATGTGGAATTAGAGAATATTGGAAACTATTTTTATTTTTCCAATCACAACTTATTATTGAATTCACAAAAAAAATTTATAAATTTTAAAACAGCACAGAACAAAATCACAAAAGAACCAACAAAACTTATAACTCAAATAACATTCATAAGGAAAATCAAATCAACTTTCTAGGTTTAACAATAGATGAAAATTTAAATTGGGATGAACACATACAGAAAATTTTAATCAAAATTAACTCCGGAATCTTTGCATTATCAAAAATGGTTTTTTATTGTAATGTAGAATCTTTAAAAAGTATATATTTTGCCCATGTACACTCTCATCTTTTATTCGGTATATCATTATATGGGTCAACAAAAAAATTAAATATGGATAGCATTCTGAAGCAGCAAAAAAAGGCTATCAGAATAATGCTTAAGCTTAAACGAGATGATTCGGCAAAAGAACATTTTAAAAAATTACAAATTTTTACAGTTTATGGCCAATATGTATATGAAACAATTCTTATTGCCAAAAAGCAAGATTCAGAGGAAAACATAACTCCATTACACTCTTATAATTTTAGGAGGAGAAGGGAGATTGTTCAGCCTCACAAATTAAAATTATTTGAAAAAAACCCCTCATATGCTGGTAACTTTTTTCTAAAATATGTCCCTGATTTTATAAAGAAAGAAAAAGATCTATTAAAATTCAAGAGAAGGCTTAAAGAGTATATAATAAATTTAGCTGTACCGTATATTCTTTTGACGAGTTTTCCACCTCCCAGAAACAGATGTAAAACCCTAACATTTCTGTATACAGGAGGAATTTCTTGTGTTTAGATTTTTTATTCTTTTTTTATATTTTATTTACTTTTAGACACTATTCACTGTACCACCAATGTACATGATATATGAATAAAGATGGTTGACTATGACTATGACTATGCTCATGGTAATTCTTTGTATGGCGCCAAACATATAGCGGATATATCGTCTAACTGCTCTGGTGTCAGATGATGACAAATGTATGCTTTTTTTGTAGCTGGTCATTTTGTTATTGTACAGTTGACTCTTGATAGTCCGACATTTAACAATCCATTACGCTCAGTAGTCACATCAGATAATATGGTACCTGTCATGACAAGACACTTCCTCCCCCTACCGTTTACTATCTGCCTGACACGGTTCAATGTAATGTGAGCATACTCCTATTTGATTTCTGTTCCTGTGTTTAAATTCTAATACTTCTATAGTTTAGTTGTTTGAAACCACAACTGCTAGCAATCCCTAGCTATTTTGGCTTCAAATACCTTGATACTTTGGTTTAAGGAGAGGGAACTTGACTGCAAGAACATTTATTTTAATGCTAAAAAATATTCAAGAAAAGGCCATTACAGATTGTTCACATAAAAGGAAACAAAAAGCTATTACAGATATATTTAACCAGTAATTTTTTAAAGAATTGTGTAATAGATTTGTCATAACTACATACTTACTATTAATTATATTATGTAATGACTTTAAAAAATGATGGTTTAGTAAAACTTCAGTACAGTAAAAAGATACTTTATTCCTGTAAACACTACTTTATTTCTCTGTTTACATTTACTTTTTACACTTTGTATATCTCATTTTATTACGTCAGATAGTACGTAAATCCGAGCATGGTATTCAACTGTAGTAAGTGCAGTTGTTCTTAGAATTCATAATTCAGTATATAGAAATAAATATTTGGTAATCCAACATTGCATCAGTACCAAAACTGTCGGATTATCAAGATTCAACTGTAGTAACCCATTGCGGATAGAGAAAACTTGAGGTGAGTTGGACCTAGTGGCAGGAGGGCCACACCCACCAGTCTCATGTACACGCACCGACAGTTAACCCACTGAATTTGTTAATTACTAAAAAAAAAACATGTATTGCTATATATTCATTTACAATGTATATTCTTAGATAAAAATACTTATATGATAAAAATTAATTTAATTGTGAGCACAAAGTATCCCTCATGGTAATGCGCGACTGTTTCTCGTTTCTGAAACAATAAAAAAACAAAGTGTATACTAGTGAGTGTTATCTACCAGAGTTACTATAAAAATAGTGTAACTGAGCGACTGTGATCAAACGCTTTCTATAACATCAATACGAACTACAAGCACCTATAACACATAAATAAAGACCTATAACACAGGGTATGTGTCTTTCGGCTTCCGGTCCACTATCTACGATGATGCATATGCTGCGTCTCCCACCCGCAATGGGTCAATTGTATATAAATGTGTGGTTTTGATATTATATTGTTTTAATTTTGTACAAAGAAATTTTGAGTATAATTTTATTTTTAAGAAATGTTTAAAAATATTTTATTTTACTTAGTAACAATATATTTATTATTGTATATTAATGCCTTTAAACTAATTAATTCCAAATAAAAAAGATTGGAATGAAAAAATGTTTCCTCAAATATTAAATAAACATTCACTGGAAAACCAGTAAATTTCTAACCGCTTGTCTATAGTTAACAATCAATATCGGAGAAGTAACTTTTAAAGTGAAGAAGGATGGAGATCCATGAAGTGAATTCTTGTGAAGAAGACATTGGAAAAAATATAATAGTCAGATATACAGTCGTAACTATTTATCCATACTATGACATTCATGTTACAGAATGTCTTTACTGAAGTATATTAGGGCAAACATTACCCTTTCTTACATTTAACCATTTTATAAGACATGATCATGATTCAAAACAGCTAATCAACAGAAGTATGTAGCTGATGATTTTGATAGTATTTAAAAAGATTTATGCTATAAGCAATTAATTTATTTGATATTTTATTTTATAACTACTACTACAGTAAAACCCTGATTATCGTAACTTGGGTTATCGGAAACGGTCCAATGAAAAAACATTTAACATTTAGCCTGTCAATTTGTTTATTTTTCCCCAAAAAGATGTGCACACTATGAGGAGTGAAAGCTGTTGAAATAGCGTGAGTCAACCACCTGCCCATCACTGTACCACCAGCCGCCCGCCCCATAGTTCTAGGTCAAAGTCCAGTTCCTAGACAAAAATAAAAACTATATGTCTGATCAACAATCAGTTGGTTTTTGCCAACACACAAGTGAAGTGTGGTAATATTTGTGTTCAGTTTGGTAGTTCATATACGATTTTAATAGATTTTTAAGTTAGTTTATTCTCAGTTATTTTAGTGTTTTTGTCAGTATGTTATAAGTTTACAGTGGTGAGGAACCCACGCTAACTGATGTACTATTAATTAAACAATGTCGAGGCCAGAAAAAGACATGACTAAAAACGACAAAAGAAGATTAATGATTATTTTGTAACTAAATTATTGTTTTAACAGTTTTTCTTTATATATAGACTATTGTTATGTATAGCAGTACCTTTCATTAAACATTTGTGCAAGAAAATGAATATTAATGTTAAAATAACACCTTTAAAAGATTATCGGAAATTTTCGTTATTCGAAAAGGCCTCAGCCCCCCTTTATTTCCGATAATCGTGTATGGTAGAATTCCTCAATTCCAATGGATTTTTCCTACTGAGATAAGAAAAGTAAAAAATTTTAATAATTACAAAAATTCTAAAAATAAGAAGTTAAAAAATTACCAACAATTCAGCGAAAAGCAGTTTGTAACTTTTAACAAACTTAGAGTCTTCCAAGTCCTTCCTGGGAAAATATGTGCATGTATATTTGGCAGTTATTCGTATCAAGAGTATTGCTTTGAGTCTTATCTGCAAATAAATTAGTTGACTCATGAGTGATATAACACCCTTCACACTCCACTGACTAGTCTGTAAATCCATTCTAGAACAACTACTTTTCAAAACGCAATATCTACTGTCAAATAATAGCTTTTTTACCTTGTTTAACACATTTGTATATCGATTTGGAACTGAAAACATTCTACTAAATTATTACCCATATTAGCATTAAACCTGTTCAAGTTAGATTTGTTAAAAAAGCCCAAATTTATTGGCTTTCAATGATTTAAATTTGACAAATTCACAAAAATATAATTCTTTACTATAATAATAAAACAAATAACAACAACACTGCAAGTTCTTTGAACCAGTATAAAATAAAAAATAACCTTACTACTGTCGGCATACAAGTCATGTGTACCTGGGTTTGAATGTTGTTTTCTAAGGAACTAAGATGCGTACAAAAAACCTAATCACACCATTATGTTCCCCGTTTCAAGTACATTATTATATATGCATTTTAAAATTTTATTCTAAGTTTTAATAATTTATACCAAGTTGGAACAAAAAAGTATAGGAATATTAACTAGTTTTCACTGTACATAACATTTACACCATCATTACTTTAAAAACCCGTTAATGTATTGTATTTATATTTTTATGCCTGGTTGATAAGGGTTTTCTATAACTTTTATGAATTTTTGAATTTTAACTTTTTGGGGAAAGTTCTTCTTAATTCCCTGAAACATTGTTTTCTCGGCTTCTAAAGGTTGTATGATTAATTATTTGGTCTTTTTATAATCCTTATGGCATTTGTAATTATGATAGGTTACTTTCATGTGTGTAAAAAAATGCAATGATTTCATATTGATTCAAATTACTTTAAATTGACCAATTTTAAGTTATTTAAATCGATTTAAAATTACTACATATGAAAGTGATTTGTCGTAGCAGTACATGCCATAAAGATTACAACAAGACCAAGTAATTAACTATACGACCTCTAAAAGCAGAGAAAACAATGTTTCAGGAAATTAAGAAGAACTTTTTTCCCCAAAAAGTTAAAATTCAAAAATTGATAAAAGTTATAGAAAACCTTTCTATCAATCTTATATGTATTAAAATATACCCTTCTATGTATTAAAATATAAATGTGATACAGCAACAGTATTTTTATTAATTTCGGTGTAAATGTGATGTACAGTGAAAAATAGTAAAAATTCCAGTACTTTTATTGTTCCAACAATGATAAAAATTATTAAAACTTGTAATAAAATTTACAAACACATATTTCATATCTTACAGTTAAACGGGGAACACAATGGTATGGTTAGATTTTTCGTACGCATCTTAGTTCCTTCAAACTCAGGTGCACATAATTTATCCGCTGACAGTAAGACAGGGTAGAAAAAAATATGGAAATGCTTTCACAACTTTTGTATGACTTCACTTGTAAAAGTGAAATCTTGTACATGATCATAGTTACAAAGAAAGTACTTTTTGATGCCATTAACAACATTCAAATTTTCAGGGGGACGCCCATGATGAGTTGAACGAAAATCTTAATTGTAATCATAGGTCGAATTTAATATCAAATGAAAGGTCTATTCATTAGAAATTAATTGCCTCAAACTGAATTTCGAAAAATTTATCCTTTCCAGAGTAGCGGTCATTTGAATTTCAAAGTAACTAATTTGAACAATATTATTTCTCCACTATTTAACGGTTTAAAGTCAATTATTCTGATCAATAATGATACTTTAAGAATTAGTCAAAACACAATTAGTCAAAAAAATTAAATTATCAAATTATCTATGGCAAAAAATTACGTTGTTGTACAAGCATTTCCATATTTTTTCTACCCTGTATACATGACAAACAAAGTTTACATCTCAACATACATAATTTACCTATTTACAGAAATATACACATACAGTACAAAATGTATACTCTATTTTTTTGTATAAATTCATGATGTAAATATTTAATTTTATAAAATAATACAACTTTTTTTAATGTTAGCAACGTCAATTCAATTATGGAAACTACATGATTATAGCAAAGCAATATTCAAACTAGACTGAAATCTAGCAAATGAAATTTATAATAAAACAAAAAAGCTAGACATATCTAAATTTGGAATTCTATATACTTAACAAGCTTTTTAATAGGAACACTTTTTCTAGGCAGACTTGGATTTCCTGAAACAAACAAAATTTACCCATTATTTAAAAAGTTTCTTAGAAAATATAGAACAAAGAGTAATATGATTAACAGACTATTTCAACCATTCTGCAAATAATAAAGAATCATTTGTTCCAACACTGACTAAAAAGATTAATTCATATTAAAACTACATAATTTGTGGCATATTCTGGATTACCACTAGCAGTACAGTGATGACTGCTTCCGTGTCTTTCAGTTTGAGGTTATAAAAATAGGTAAACTGTACAGTAAAAGATTTAACACATCTTTTAAATCTGGGTGGTAGGCAGTATAACACTGTGAACAAGCCACCTGGATTGGAAGTGTATTCTGTCTTGCACTATGATCAATCCACCTGCACCTGAAGGTAATGAAATGTGTGCAACTTGAAACTACTTCGATACATAAGGCTACATTGAAAACCAGATAAATAATTATTTCATAGCGAGAAATTCATAAAAACCTGACGTAATCGAATGAAAACCATAGACGTAGTCAACTAATATAATAGGTATCATTTATATCCATAAATAAAGTTTCTATTATGCTTTTTGAAAATGGTTTTTACTTTAAAAATGAACCCTCGTATAATAGATTTAGTAATTTCTCCATTTTTATTTGTCTTATCACTATGCACTTGGTCTTAAAATGTCTATACAAAATGTTACTTTGTTTTAGTTCTCTTGTTAATTTTCTATAAAAATAGTGGTTTTTTAATGATTAAGCTTAGAAAACTTTGTATGGTCACCATTTTGAAACAGAAAGTGATATTTATCGAGCTTTTTTCAAATTATTATTTTTGATGAACTAATGACAGTGGAAAGTTTGTTTTGTGTCTTAATCCACTTCAATAATATTGTTTTTCAAATTATTCTGTAAAAAAACACAAACAGACAGCTGAGTGTGGTAAGACTATTGTTAAAGACATTTCTTGTAAATTTTTATTTAAAAAAAATGCTTTTATTTTCTTGTGGCCGTGTATCAGTAATGTTCAACTACAAAATCTTTTATAGCTCTTATTAAGTTACAGTAGTGAGTCTATTTTGTACAATCTATTCTATAGTCTATTTCATTTCATAACAACAAGTAATAATGACAACCTTAAGTATTTTCAGGTAATGTTTAGGGACTATTCTCCTTTAGGTTTCTTCATTTCTTTTTTTAACACTAACAATTAGTACACTATAAAAGAAACTTACCTTTGGATACAAGATTGTTATGTGGATGGAGTGGTGGGCTGGACTGTAGCCATGGCTTCTATTTGATTCTCATCCAACTCTTTGTACTTGTGTATTCTCTTCCACTCGCCAGTGTTGTAGTTCATCTGGAAATGGGTCTCCACAAGCATGGTGAGATACGTATCATCTGGCTGACGCACATTCTCTTGGTTTTCACTTAACTTGATGGTCACTATGTTACCCAATCTGGGACAGGGGTTTTCTGCAAATAACAAACATTCCCTTCAAAATAATTTGCACTGTCCAAAAATACACACATGCTCTGTTGATGGCAGTCAATCTCAACTACCTTTTGAAACCTGACTTATGAGATCAGCTGTCAAGACTAGTGGAATCATTTTGATGGTTCACTATCCTAACTACTGATGTTCAAATTGATGTAATTTGATACAAGCCTTTATAGTGGTATATATTTAGTGTGAATATAACTTAGTGAAACATATTTGTGTTGAAAAGGGCTAATAATATTTTCCTCCAGTAGTTTTGAATTGAAGATATTGATATTTGTATTGAATTGAATTCTAATCTATTTCTCTAATGACATACTTTTAAAATCCCTTCATCTTGTAATTTAGATGCCCTTTTTTCAATAACAGTTAATGGTCAGTAAATCCTCAATATAATTGTGATAGCCAAATTAATCAAAATAATACCAAAGCAACATATTTAGTTCACCCAAACAAAATGAGGGGCAGAGATAGTAATGCACTGGATCACCTCTATCTTCAATTCTATACAAAATACCTATATATATATGGCCACAACATTTTAAAAATATTTTCCAAATAATATTATTCAAGTTCCTTAGAAAGGATTTTGAACCCCTTCTTTTTCAATAGCTATCTCTTCTTTCTTCAGTCAATGTTTGAATGTCTTGTCTTATTCACGTCCTTTCCCCAGTAAGCATTTTGTTCGGGTCTGATAAAACCTCCATACAGGGAAACAAATAATTAAAAACATACAAAATGGGTAAATAACTAATTCATTTTATGAGAAAAAGGTAATTTACAACTTTTCATGAAAATACACCCCTGCTCACATGCTGAGTTATAGAGCATTGAAAATTGAAATTGTCCCCCCGAAATTTCATATTTTAACCAGTTTTTTTAAACACGTTCACTGCTTATGTTATACCAGAGTCATGTGTAGAACTCTAGTGGGGTGTGTATGAGTTGGTGTAACATCTAACAAACACTTAGGTTATCTTTGATTGGTGGGTTGTTATTGCGTTTAAAAGCAAACAGATTGAATTCCTGCGTCCATCAGTAGTGTCAATGTCTGTTTTGAGTAAGGGCCAGTTGAAGTGCATGTGAGATGCAGTTATAATCCAGCATGTTTAAATTGTAATATTTTGGGTGAATAGCTGAACATATAAGAAAGACAAGACATACAATTGATAGTAATGATGAAAGAGTAAAAATTAAAGAGTAATGATGAAAATTAAAGAGAAAACTATGAAGATTGTGCCACTCGAATAAGGTAACCACTCAAATAAGGGAAGTTAAGGTGACACAATATTACTGTATCCAGTTCCCTGATAACCAAGCTTATGCCCGGCAGGCTGTTTCAATATTTACCATGACACGTAAACTAAAAAAAGAAACAAAAAATAATAATAATAAACGCAATACTTGAAATAGTTGTAACAGTATTTTGTTAACAATAAAAATGCTCCTACAGAAAGGACTTACACAATGTTTAATATTGAGGTTTGAATATTAGTTTCACTTAGTTAATATATTTTGTACCTACTATACGTATATACGATGTTTGTTCAGGTATGTATATGGTGTTTGTTATGTATGGTATATGTCATCTATAGAGTGTGTGTCATTAGTATTATTTGTCATGTGTTTTCTAACATCTGAGGAGATAGCCATTCCGTTTTGAGTGAGACAAGCTGAGAAATAATAGATCCATTACCCAATACATCAAGTTGCATTGTTGGGATGGCAAGTAAATGGTCTGAGTGACAAATATTAGTTGATTCTACCACTTAGTGATAGCTTCATCCTGATTCAGATTGATTAAACAAACGCTAACACTTAAGAGTTACAACTACAACGAATCGGAAAAACTGGAGATATACCTACAGGCCTATAATAGGCCTGAGTATAAAGAAATTGTTTATAGAATGAAGAGTTGGTATCAACAAGGGTACTAACTTAGAACTGGCATAAATGAGACATAGCCACTATATTGATATAATCTTATATTGCTCATATTATAATAAAAGGTGGAATGCATTAGGACATCGTAGTTGGTAAAATCCGGATATTGTTGTTTGATTGTAAAATTGATTTGATACTTACTTGATAATTTTGTGAATATGATAGTTTGTAAAATTGATTTGATAATTACTTGATAATTTTGTGAATATGACTTGTTATTGAATATATAAATTTTCACATGTTAGTATAAATATCTTGCATTTAATACTGTTTTAGTTTGAATTCTTAATGTAACGTTTGTATTATTGTTTAGAGTCTGTGAATAATATACATATTGGAGTTAACACGCTTGTTGTTAAAATATTATTTTCTCATACAATATTAGTGGGTTGAAACCGGAAAAGTGGCCCGACAGCATAACAAAGACGTTACCCGCCATTTTGATTACCTTTGTGCCTGTGCTGTACCCTGATGACTCTAACTGAAACTGATTGAACTATGAAGAGTTATGCTATTAACAGAACGTTGTTTGTTGTGTTTATTTTCGTTATTAGTGATATGAATGAGATTGCTACATTGGACATTTTTGTCGGGCCACATTTTTATAGGTGTTAGAATATAAAATAATACGTTTTTAGCCTTATTATTGCTACCAGGAAGAAAAAAATATATGATTTGTTATTTTACAATGAAGAGATTTATTTCATAAGTTTCACAAAAAGTAAATAAAAAGTTGTATGTTATTTATTTTCATATTTTGTGCTTTCCTTACTATTCAAATAATTCTATTCTCATAAGTAAAGAAAAATAAGTAATTACAAAATTACCCTACACAAAAGATGAATGAAGATATACTATTTCTGTATAATTTTGAAGCATGTTTCATACAAAAATGATCTTTCGAGACATTCACTGCAAAACGTAGTTACTTGTGTCAAATTTCTTGCTACCATACGTCCTTTTTCCTCTGATACTTTTTTGTAGCACAACTTGCACACCTTTCTTTGTCGGCGTTTTCGTACTCCTCCAACAACAAAAGCAGATGACGTCAGGTAGTGGTGCCCTGTAGTGATCACATTTGGAATGCGTGGCTCTTCCTACACGTTCATCAATGAACAGGCCAATTCTTCTCTGAACTTAGTGATAGAGACTGTTTTTTTTTTTTTTTTTTTTTGATTAAGATATGTAGTGTGGTTAAAAAAATTATTGTAGGCCAACCAACTATTCACCACTGCAGTTCCAAGAAGAAGTTCTTCAGCTAGTTTGTGAAACCAACGCATTGTTTTCCGTACTGCAGTGTTATATGATGTAATTTGATTGGATAGGTCTATCCCAACCTTCGCCTTATTGTAGTCAAAGATAACTAATGGCTTCATTGCATTTGGCCCTCCAACTTTGTTTTGGTCAAGGACGACGTACTCCGGCCTATGGAATGTGGAAAGCATGTGTACCTCTCATTTATCTATCCACTTAGTAACAACTACACCATCATTATTTTCAGAGCAAACCATTTCACCTTTAAAAATTGTTTATTTCAAAAGGTTTTTTGGTAGGCCTTTACGACTTTTTCTCACGGTACTAGCACAGGGTGTCCAGTTAACCTCCTTAAACAAATTCCCTGACTTTTCCCTGACCGATCCCTGATTTCATACAAAATTTCCCTGACCCCAAATCGACATAGTTACATCTGTCTATTTAACTTAATTTAGTAATATTATGTACCACCATGTACATATATTATGTTATTTACAGTCAATTACAATTATTAATTACAGAAATATCAATATTTCACAAATATATTTTTATTGATAACCGTAATAATTTAACTCAAAACTATTACCTGCAATAATTATTCTTTTTGAATTACTTTATAGATGTAGAGGTAGAATTAAAAAAAAAAAAACTCGGCCCTGCGGGCCTCGCCAGGGGGCAAGCCCCCTGGACCCCCGGATCTTTTTGCTTAGAGCCTACGGCTAAAATTCAAGAAACATGGAACATGCTTTAGCTGCGCTTTTTCTGTTTGCTGGCTCCTTTTTAATAATTTCTGCAAATGTATTTCTCCGAAAACAACGAATTTTAGATTTCATGTAAGGAATTACAAAAAATATAAACATATCTTAAAAATTCGATGAAGATGTTATTTTGTATAAATTGATGAAGATGTATTATTTTGACGTTGAGCACCAGTTTTGGGTTTCTTTGGTTCAGTTATTATTTCGGAGGTTGCGTTTCCGAATCCAGATGTAGATCTATCAGTAGAATGGCGAGTACATACACCTGACGATGTCGAAGGAGGGCAATCTGATCCAGGACACAACATCACCGGTGGACGGCTGGAGGTAGACTGATATGTAAATGAGGACTGGATTCTCTAATTAGGACTTAATTTTGTATATTTTTAACAAGAGTTGTCATGGAAACTAAAGATGTACTTTGATCAACGCTTGCAAATAAAATCATTATTGAAGTCAACACTGATATGTCATTGTGTTTTCATGGTTACGCGTCACCCTCCCGCGTAACGTTTTCAGACAGTTAGGTCAAGACTAAAGCATGTTCCATGCTAAAAATATTTTTAACACACTCGCTGCGGCTGCGTCCCCGGTGACGCATCGCGTGACGTAGCAAGAGGCGGATGCGTCACCGGGGGCGCGATGTTTTGTTTACAGAGCCAGTGTGGTTCAGCCACTAGGCGAGGACGGTTAGAGAGCGTTAGCATTGTTCATTGAATACTACTGTAGCGAGTAGTGCATTTCGTTCGTTCCTCCCGGGGTGCTGCGTGCGTCTCCCGTGACCCAAAACTTTTTCTTTGTGAAACGCGTTTGTTAGTGTATACATTAGTGTTTTAGTGAATATTTTTGTGTTTAGTGTTTTATTTTATTATAATGGATCCTGCAATTCCTGGTCCATCAAACCTAACCACTTTGGAGAACGTTCCTTTTGAGTATGAAGACCTTGACGCTGACGTTGACGATCCCATTCAACGCGTTGTCAATGACCCGTCTAGTGACGAATATGATGGTGATTCGGATAGTGACAGTGCTGATGAAGGCCCAGATACTTATTCAGAGGCTCCTGAATGGTCCATTACTACTTCAGGTATGAGACCAATACAATTTACTAGGACGGACACATTGCTGGTGCCAATCCCTGGTGATGAACCCGTTGATTGGTTCAACCTATTATTAGACGAAAAGCTACTTGATTTGGTTTGTAAAAACACTAACGAGTATGCGTTTCAAGTATTCCAGAAACCTTCCCTTACACCCAAATCAAGAATAAACAAATGGAGGGACCTAACTGTGCCTGAGCTAAAAATTTTTATTGGGTTGGTTTTGCACATGGGGACTGTGAGATTGAACCGAATTCAAGACTACTGGAAGACGGACTTTTTCTTTGATTTCAAAGTCTTTAGACAAAGTATGTCCAGAGATAGATTTTTAAATATCCTCCGCTGTCTCCACTTCACTAAATCAGCAGATCAGACAGTACGTGAGGAATCAATCGACAAAATAAAACCTATCGTGGACCATTTCAACGAAAAAATGATTGAAGTGTACTATCCTCAAAAAGAACTTTCAATAGATGAGGCAATGGTTTTATGGCGGGGGCGGTTGTCTTTCCGTCAATATATAAAAGGCAAAAGACACAAATACAGAGTAAAACTCTATACATTGTGTGAACATCAGGGGCTCATACTAAAGTTTTCAGTTTATGCTGGATCTGCTGACAAGGTTGTAGGAGGGAAGGGACACACCGAGAAGGTTGTGATGCACCTGATGAGAGAAAAACTGGGAAAAGGGCACTCAGTATACATGGATAATTTTTACAACAGTGTTAGTTTGTCAGCACGTCTATTGGCCAACGAAACGTACTCTACAGGTACCCTCAGACAAGACAGGAAGAACGTTCTGGAGGCTGTAAAATCAGCAAAGCTGAGCAAAGGAGAGACAATTGCAAGATACGGAAATGGTGTGATGGTGGGAAAATGGCGGGACAAGAGGACAGTCATGTACATTTCAACTGAGCATGAAAATCAGATGATCGATTTTATAAATAAACGCAAACAAACCAAAACAAAACCCCTCCCAATCGTGAAGTATAATGCATTTATGAGCGGAGTTGATCGTGCAGATCAAATGATGAGCTATTACCTGTCAGAGCACAAAACTGTACGATGGTACAAGAAGATATTCATACATATTCTACAGATGATGCTTCTAAACTCGCATGGGTTGTACAATATGTACAAGGAGAAGGTTACATTTTACGATTACAGACTAAAAGTAATAAAGTCCATTGTTCCAGTCTGCGCTGACCTAGTGGAGTCCCCGACCCAGAAACGTGCTCGACAAAGTGCCCACCAAATTTCCAAAAGCACTGAACGTGATGGAAACAACAGACTTCTAAGGAAAAATTGCAGAATTTGTTGGAAGCAAACTGGCAAAAGAGTAAAAACAGCTTACTACTGCTATACATGTGTTGACAAACCTGGCCTCTGCCTTGGCCAGTGTTCCCAACAGTACCATGACAGTTTGTGAACATTGGTAGAAAAGGGTGGGCAGGAGGGTTGTAAATAGTGTAAATAATTAAATTAGGTCATAATAGATATAGAACATTTTATTTTTATGAAGAATAGAAACACGTGCTAGAACTTGGAGCCAAACGCGGCGGTCGTGCGAGCGGTTGACTAATGGAGTTTCGCCGCGCAGTGCTACTGCGTCACCGGTGACCCATGACTTTTGGAGGTCCAGAATCATGGATGACACGCTGGGAATTGCTTTTCTAGGCCATATTTTGGTCTTTTCAACACTAAAGGTAAGATTTCATGCAATAACTAAGTTCAGCTTTTGAGGTACTTTTAAAAAATTTTGGCAGCAGCAAATGTGTTAATTAGCCTTGAGTAAAAAAAACAAACCTTTTATTCTATTGTTAAATTATGACAATTTTCAATGCCTTGCAAAACGGCAGTATATTATAATTTCCCCAAAACCAGCATAAAGTTAAGGTCTATGGCTTATTTAACAAGTACTAATCAGACAATTATTTCAGTAAGTTTTAAACTTTTAGTGATATAAAACTAGTTGTATGAGGTTGAACAAGCATAACCAAGCAATTAAGAAGCTTTTTCATAGTTTAGAATATTGAATGGCATGTAAAATTAACACTTAGTACTGAACAAAGTAAAGGATTTTTTGAAGCGCTCCCAAGTAGATAGTGACTATTACAAATCACAACACACTGGTGTTCTTGTTAGGATTTTCCAGGTTTTGTTTCAAATTCCCTGATTTTTCCCTGACTTTTCCAGGTTTTCCCTATTTTCCCTGTTGCTGGACACCCTGCAGCAAGATGTGTTTTATTTGACAACAAAGCATTAGCCAATTCTACTGATGTGTAGTAGTTGTCCGTATATAACTTGTGGCCTTTATTTAAAAAGTTTGTCATGAGTTCCAGTACCACTTTAGTCGCAACAGAACTGTCTTTCGTCACTTCTACAGTACCTTTCCCCATGTATACTTTTACTGCATAAGTATAACCCGTTTTATCACACAGCTTGAATATTTTTATCCCATACTTGTGGGCCTTTCCAGGAATATACTGCCGGAAACCTAGTCTACCACGAAACGGCACCATAGTTTCATCAATAACTAAATCTTGCTCTGCTACTTTCAAAGTGAAGAATAAATTGTTTAGTGCTAGAGGCAGAGGTTTTATTTTACCAATCTGCCCATCTCTTTTGAGGTTTTCATTATCGTTAAAATGCCAGAAACGTAAAAGTAACTGAAATCTGTTTCTACTTATGATTTTTCGGGCAACTGAGAATTTATACAAAGGGTTTTTTGACCAATAATCACTGATTCATGGAAGTCCTACTAAACCCATATACAGGGTGACCACCGGGAACCGGACGTTTTTTTAAATAAACATAAACCACTTATTTTTTTACATAAAACTTATCTTATTACATAGAAATGTTTGTACTTACATGCCATTTAAGAACAGTGTTACTTATGGAATATAACGTCAAATAGATTGTGTCCATCTTCTTGAATGCAGGTTTCTAACCTTTTAAGAAAATCCGCATGTACACGTTCGAGAAGCTCTTGATCAATTGCTGCCACTTCGGTCTTGATTGCATCCTTTAGCTCTGCCAAGGTGCGAGGTTTGTTGTTGTAGACTCGTGATTTGAGGTACCACCACAAAAAAAAGTCACAAGTCGTCAAGTCTGGTGACCTTGGAGGCCACTGGATGTGGCAGAAACGGGAAATGAGCCTTCATGGAAACATCCGACGGACCACAGCCATTGACAAGCGAGCAGTATGCGGTGTGGCACCATCTTGTTGAAAATAAACGTGTTCATTTCTGTCTAGACCTCGTCTTCTCAGTTCACTTGCATGTCTTCTTGCTGAACGACTTGGGCTCCGAATGAGGGCTAGTCTCACCCTCTCTACGTTTTCCGGCGTCCTTACGGTCTTCCTTGGGCCAGGAGATTTTTTCTTTAAAATAACTCCTGTCGTTCTCAGATTTTGAACCCACCTGAGAATAGTATTGCGGGTAGGAACCCAATATACCATGGCGTCCACGGTTGAAATGAGTGCGAAAAAGCCGTTGTACCGTTGTAACAGACTCGCCATTTTGCACATACGCGTCGTTTGCAAACATGCAATGCTCCACTGTCCACTGCTCCATGGCTACTGAAATGGCATTGTATAGCGAGGTCATTCACCACACTCTCCCCCCTCTCCCATCTTGGCTGAGCGTGTACTAGCAATTCCAAAAACGTCCGGTTCCCGGTGGTCACCCTGTATAAAAGAGGGCCAATGAATTTTTTCATTTCCTCATGATTGGTATTTTTCCAGTCTTTTAACCTACTCTTACGGCTTAATCACAGCTTGGAAATTACTTCATTCGCATTATGATTAGTTTCTACAACCATAAGTTCAACTATTTCATCTGTCAAAAATCTATTGGTTTTTTGTCGTTCGGTAAACAAAAATTAAACTTTGTTGTCTGAGTGAACTGAAACGTTTTCTGCTTACTCTCATACATTTTCTAGCCCAAATCATTGTCCTTAGCGTTTGTAGAAATAAAAGAAGTACTTGTGATATCTGTAACTGTTCCATTAGCATCACTAGAATTAAGTTCAACGTCTGATTCTTGATTGGCATCAGAGTTATATTCTGAATCAGTACCAGGAATAAAGTCTAGATCGCTATCAGTGTCATCCGGTATATCACTAACCACCATTGACTCCACACTGTCATCATCACTTATACAGGCAAACAAATCACCCAGGGAAGACGGATTCTCAATCATACGTTCGATTTCATCTGTAAGAAGTTTATCGCCACTCATTTTTACCGATCACTAGTAAACTATCACGCACAACTATCAAACATTACTTATAAAAAACAACACAATGTAGGATTCCAGTAACAAAACGCATGTATTAGCACTCAGCTATGTGGAAAAGGCGGGTTAGAATTAAGCTGATGCAATTGCAGACAGAGAACTAAAGCGCGGAAATTATTCAGGCTGCACATAAAAAAAACAGAATATCCCTGAATCAGGTGTCGGGCATATAGGCCTGACAGCAAATGATTTATGTAATATATCACCTTGTAAAAAACTATGTCGGGCCAATGTGCACGACGCTTTATAAAAGGAATAAATAACATAAATCATAAAATCATGTTTATTAGTAACCAAAGAAGAGAAAAATAACAAAAGCTTACAACAAAACATTGTTTAAAAATTTGGCTATTTAGCGCCAAAACGAAATTTTCAGGGTTACCAGCTAACGTGTTAAATAAATTTTATTGAAGATTTCTAAAACAGAATAATTTGTATTGTCTATTATTGGATGAGAAAGGCATGTTCAAGGAGGTGTATAGATATAAGTTAGGATAAGATAATTGTAATATTTTGGGGGGTATTGACAAAATGATATGCTGTAAAAATAAATATTTGTTGTACTTTCGCCAGTGTCAATAGTTATTCCAGGTCCTGGTTTCCTACACTAGCTAGGCGAGTTATCAAGGTTAAAGTGTTTTCTCATTACTTGTAGGATAATAATTTGTGAATCAACATTTTATTAATTTCTTTGATACTTATAACTTTGAATTTTGGTGGAAGTAATAGTTTAACTTAGTGGATATTTGTCAAAGGTTTTACATTATATAACTGCTACATTTAATTTATACTCATACAAAAACTATTAATGATTGAAGATATAAAGAAATCAATATATTGAACTCATACTACAACAAATATCAAACCAATAAAAACCGCTGTTAGTTCTATTAACACATTCAGTGCTATGAGTATTTCCCCAGGTGCTGAACTATTATTTCGTTCATTTCTTTTTAAATCACACTGCATTATAGGTAATTAATAGGCCAGTGGTAATTTAAATTATATAAAATAAATTACCTCTGTCAACAGTTCAAATTTGTTGTGATGTGTATTAATTTAGAAATTTGCGGATGCCTATATCTCCTGCAGCACACAGGATTAAATTTTGTAGGGTTTTAGTTCAGAGAGCTTCAGGCGCCTACAGGCCTCTACACGGTTTTTGTTAGTTTTAAGGTACATTATGTGAATGTATGTTACAAAAACGTTATTTACACTATTTACAAACTTATTGGCACTATATTTTTAATGTCTATTATATACATCGATCAAAATTGACACAATATTACTTCCAAAATGCTAGATTTTTGACTGAAAATTTTACTATTGGCGACTTTCATAATACTAAAAACGAAATGCACTGTTATGCGTCCCAACTCACTAACAACAGCTTAGAATCACAAAGTAACCTCAATCAATAATCATCAGCTGGTTATTTCCCGCCAAAAGATCGAGCACACGAAGCTCCTACAGGCGCCTGCCGCACTACATAATGGCCAAGGCGCGGCCGCCATTCGGCGCCCGCCCCCCTGAACATGTTAATAATAGAATATGATAATTTTTTCTTGATAAGACTAAAATTTCTTTAACACAATTAAAAAGTATCCTTACCTCTAGATCCAGCCATGAAACCCAAGATGAGAGCCTTCTCCGGGCGAGTAACTTTGTTAGAAGTTCGAAACATATCTTGAGCCTCCAACATGTGCTCTCTCTGTAACATTTAATGAATTGTTAGTTTTTAGTTCATCACAGTAAAAGATTAGAAGAGAAGAGTAGTAGAGAAATATTGTTGCTATGCATTTGTTACAAAATATTGCTTGTTTATAAACCACATATTATATGCATATGTTAAATTCTTTAGTTAATATATTATATTCTATCTAAGCCTGCTTGGATTGGAATATAAGGTGGACCCCAAAGCAGAATACTTTCAGTCGCTCTCTTTCTGCAACGGTGTATAAAAAAACTTAAACTGTCTGCAAGTACTATATTATGGTACCAATAGCCTACAATATCAACTGGAAAAACATTAGTTATGTTGTATATTTCTCAACTAAAGAATGTAGCCTGAAGATGTTATACAAACTGTTAAACACACTGTTATAAATTAAAATATTTTAAAAGGCATTTTTGAATATATTATTTTATTTTTGTATCTTACATTCAAACTCAATACACAAATAAGAAAGATGAAATTCAGGAATTGATTAGACAGTTTGAATTGTTTTATTTTTAATATTTGGAGAGCAAACAAATTAGGTGGAAATAACCTAATATGCTTAGTTACCTAAAGTTAAGGTCAAATTCAAAGGATCGTAACAATTACAATTATTTACTAACTTAAACAAAGACATTTTCTCTAGTAATAGTAAATAGTAAAATAATAATAGTTTAAAAAGATGTTTCTAAAAAGAGAGGAATGCAGGTAGTAGATTTAAGTAGTATTTTCTCTGATCCATTACTACAAACAATATGCTCTCCAGAGGCAGCCATAATCAATCAATGATAATGTAACTGAATTGAAGTTATAACTCAAACACGATGATATGATTGTAATTGGAAAGCAGGGGTAGAGAGATTGGTAGTTTACGAACGATCGAGTCTAATCAGCTTATTGAACAAGGGAACAAGTTCGTTCAATAAGATTTGAACTAGTTCAGTTAAAAGTAAATATCAGAGCTGGGAAAGAATACTGACAAAATCATTAAATGTAATTATTTATTTTTATCAATATTAATAGTAAAAACTGAAGTTTGAAACAAGTTGGTTGAACAAATTTACAAGTATAAATAATAAAAGCTTGTCTATGAAACAAAGCTCATAACAAAACAGTAAATCACTTCAACTGTCACTTGTATAAGTCGTTGTTCGTTGCGTCATAATGAACTGTAATTAATCTAGTTCATTACAATACAGTGAACGATTCGGTCGTGTTTAACCGACCGGATTTACTAATCTTGCAATTTACCCATCTCTATAGAGTGGCGTAGTTTGATTAGGTTTATGTGAACTTGCGCGTGCGTTGAAGGTGACTGGTGCCTGACTTTTGTCTCACTGCAGTTAGCTGTTGTTCATTTCGTAAAATCACAAAAGCCATCTGTGATTCTGAATCAGTCAGTACATAGTTTGTTATTAAGTTGCACTACAAATACGGTTCTAATTAGTCGTTTATACACAAAACCAGGTATTTATCTGCAGAAATTAATGTTGTAATTTCGGGGTATGGAAAAGTTCCTCAATTTGATGATTTCTTTTTGCAGCCGTCCCTTACGTTCTGTGACAATATCGCCCTGTCGCAGTTATTCTGCTTTGGGTAAAGTGGATAGTCTGATATTTGCCCGTTTGGAGGATATCTTGACTTAGTAAACCATTGGCCAGAAGATGAAGGTCAGTTTCTTTTTGTTTCAGTTTGTTTCTTTACTGAAATTTGTTCCCGGTTCTCTGCTCTGAGTACTTTTTGAGTATGTTACAGAAAACCTTGTGATATCTTTATGTTGATGAATAAAAAATTATGTATGTTTGTTCAGTAACAAATTCAGAAGACTATTTTAGATAGAGATTTTATTACTATACTATATCAGTGTACATCATTTTGAGGTAAACTTGACGGTTTAGACTGTGAAATGTCTTGAAGGCAAACAACAAATAAGCCCAGCCCAAAGTAATGTGTTAGTGTTGCCAACACTCTGAACTCTATTGTCATTAAATGAGATCCAAAATGCCACCAGAAGTCGCTAAATCAATATTTTTTGTCACTAAAAACGTCCCTAAATCGCAAACACTCATTTAAATAACAGTATACATTACCAAAGTTAAATATTTATGTAACCCGGGTCATGAAAAATAAGCAATGTGTAATCAAAAATAATGTTTAATTATTTTGTATTAAAATTCACAGTTTAATAAAAGTACATAATTGAAAAATATGAATATTACGTTTACAATAAAAGTTATAAAATTAGCATGAAAAAACAAACTCTAATTTTAAAAAATCATCATCGCTGTCAATTTCTGTGAAGTGTTAGCATTTTAATTATTTTGTACAATAACTTGTACCATTGAATTTACTACTGAAGGTCTGTACTTTGTCCCTTGTCATCCTACATGTAAACATACACAGCACAACATGCGTACAACAACATAACTGGAACTGAAAGGAATTGACTGTCTACAATAAAAATAAACATAAGATAGGAAGTCGACCTGAAATTCCATTCACTCACTACTGTCACTGAAGTATGATATTAATAGTCGATACGCATAGACAACAAACATTTTACCTGTAACATGGAGGAAGAAACTAGAGGCTACTTGAAATAAGCATTTTCGACATTTATATTGATTTATATAAGTAAAAAAAGAAAGTGTAAAATGTTGAAAATCCGCTAGATTGGCCGCTAGTCGCTAAATAGAAAATCTAGTCACATGAAAAGAGCAAAAAAGTCGCCAGATCTAACGACAAAGTCCCTAAGTTGGCAAAACTGGTGATAAAACAGTTCCAGGTTAGTCTTGGTAGAAGAGAGGGTTTTTTTTGTGGGTAGTTTGGGAAACCGGAGTCTCACACCTCATTTGTAAATGATTTTTTATGCCCTCGCCCTACAAAAAAGAAATGCTACAGAACTTGTTGACATCATACTGCAAAATGGAATGTGCTTTGTGAAAATTCTACATATATCTATTTAAAACAATCCTCAAATAAGTTAACTTAAAAAATTATTAAATTTTTATAAGTGATGAGTTGAGAAACACACTCCAGCCACATACCGTGAGAGATAAACTGGGTTTCGTAGTGTGGGCTGGTACCTTCGCAACAATCGTTTGCTGTTGTGTTTGTCTCATTTGAACCACTGGCAGAGTTGTGGGTGCCTGAAAGAAACAATAAACTATTAAGTAATTTTAAAATAAAGTTAAATATTATAGCCTTACAATCTAAGACCAGATGAAAACCTTTGAACAACAGTTTTTTTTTTTTTTATATAACATTAAATAACTAACAAGATTTCACCAACATAAGAAAGCCAAATACAAACAGATTTTAGAGTTAGAAGATGTGTTTACATCAACTGATACATCTTATATCAAATTGAAAGTCTTTTCCTACGTTTTTAAAGTGAGAAACAAACTGCATTCATTTTTCATGTTGCAAGCCAAGTTACCCAAATGAGTTAATACACCACTTGAGACTGATGGAGGCTGAGCATAGGAAATTAGTTTTGGAATAATGGTTTGAGGCCGAAGGCTCAGCATGTGAAATGTAATTTTACCAATGTGAGCGTATGAATATGTTTATTTCTTTATACTACAATGCTTAGTTTAGTATAAATAAATTTAATAAACAGTTAAAATACATATATTAATTTAAGTACAAATACAATATAAATATAAGCATACATTTTTATTAATTTTATCACCTTAGTTATTGGCATTGTAATTATAAAAGAAGAGCAAATAACAAGAGATGACGTTTAGAAGGATTTAGCTTTTTTGAGAAAAATTATATATATATATATATATATATATATATATATGCGTTGATGTTTAACTATATAATAAATTTGTATGCTACAACGTACTTAATATCAGTACAGTAGAGTCTCGATTGTCAAGACTTCAGTAATCCGGACATATGGGTAATTTGGACACAATATTAAAGGTAAAAATATTAAAACAGTCACTAATAGAGCTACTGCATGCTGTTATTAGTAAAGTATTTTTAATCAAATTAAATTCATTTATTTGTCATACAAATTACAAGCTCTTTGACAATTTCAGAATTAAAATTTATACAAATTAAAGTCAGAGTTAATAAGCTATGGTAATAAGTCTATGACATTATTCAAAAATTGTATTTAAATTATTATAACTTTACTAAATATAGATTAGAAACTTAAAAAGATATTGTATCGTAGGAGAAATTCTTCCAGAGTATAGAAAGGATTTTCCAAAAGCCAAGAATAGTATTTATTTAGAAATAAATTTTCATCATATTTGTTGATTATCAAGAAAAAGTGGTTGTATATTTTTAATGAAATTACTGAGTGGCTGTTTAGAGTTTTACTTAACCTGTTGAAGTTTATAACTGCAAGGTTCTTACAACTTGTATCATAGGAAAGATTTTCACTATTGGGTTTTATTAAATTGGGGTTTTGAAATAAATATTTAACTATATCAAACAAATAGATACATATCAACACACTCTGCAGTAAACTCAGTACAGGACTGTATGTACTAAAAAGAATGAAAAGTATAAGTGACAACAACACCACCAAGACCGCATACTACGCTCTCTTTGAGTCACACATACGTTATGGAATAGCTGTATGGGGTGGAACAACTAATGCCAACCTGCAACGAGTCCTTATAAAACAAAAAAGAGCCATCAGAATCCTAGGGGATCTCCAGCCAAGAGAATCATGCAGAGAAACTTTTAAGAACATGAAGATCCTCACTGTTATAAATCTCTACATCCTGGAAGTAGTGTCCTTTATCCACATCAAGGCACCAGAAGTGGTTATACGTGGGGCACAGGTTCACCATTACAACACCCGGCACGCAACCAACTACTGCCTTCCAGTTCACCACCTCAGTAGTACTGAGAAGAAACCCACATACACTGGCGCCAAAATGTGGAATACCCTACCAGAAGAGTTGAAGAAAACAGAAGCACAAAAGTTTTCACGCTGCCTGAAAAACTGACTTCAAGAACATCCCTTCTACAGCCTGGCAGAATTTTATAACTGGAAACAATTTTTACCTCAACTAATATGACAATCAAATCCTTTTATCAATTTGATACAGTTTTAAACCTCAATAACATAACTTTAACATGTTCATCTTAACCCCTCAACCTGTTTCACTTTGTATGATTGTTTTGATTTTTTTTTTTACAAACTTCATTTTACATTACCGTTTTCTTTTTATCAATTTTGGACTTTTTATAGTTGCACTTCTTGTATAGACACTACAAGTTCTGTAAATTGTAACTGTTGCACATCATGGAATATTAAGTTAATTAACTTAATCTACAGCTTGTATCTTTTTCTTCTTTACTTTTAAACATGAGACTACTGTATCATTAACTAATGTTTTATGTTTTACTCAAATGATAGATAACATTTATGTATTGACGCCATTACTAATCTTGAAGATTATGTAAATAAAGAGAATCTTGTATCTTGATATTTATGATTGTCTGAATTTTGAGGTGTTAGAATAAAGGTTTGCAATGGTCCAGATTGTATACGTTTGAGATTATTCTGACAGCTTTTTTTAAGAATTTAAATGTCATTGATTCTACAAGCACAGCCCCCCCCCCCCCATACAACCAGTCCATAACAGAAAAAGGTCTGAAGGAAATAAAAATAAGCAGTTTTTACAAAATCTGTATGCACACATAAAGTCAGGCGCCTAAGGAGATATATTGCTCTTGACAGTTTTGTGGAAATGTAGTTAATATAGAAATCTCAATTTAGGTTCTTATCTATAAAAATCCCCAAAAATTTCATACTACTATAAACATTGATATTATAATTTTGATTGTTGATATATTTTAAACCAAATAAAACAGTATTAGTTTTTGATTGATTTAAATAAAAGCCATTACTTTTAAACCAATTTGAAGCTTCAGATAAGGTCTTTTGTGTAATAGTATCTAGTTCTTTTAGATTTTTTGAAACATTTAGGAATATAGCATCATCTGCATACATAATAGTTGTGGCTGTAACTGCAGAGGGCAAGTCATTAATACAAATAAGGAACACCAGAGTATAGATCCCTGCGGGACTCCGTACTCCACCGTGCATCCTGAGGCCAGTTGTTATCTACAACAACTCTTTGTTTCCTGTTACTTAGATAGGATTTGATAAATAATATTGACTTATTTTCAAAACCATAATAAGATATTTTTTTTAACAAGATCATTTATTTCCACACAATCAAAAGCTTGATGTTGATTTTCTCTAACCACTCAGCAGAGTTACTAGTTGGGTTATCTAGGGTTTCTTTGATTTTTTTTAACAGAATTAATGAAATAATTATTGAATATATCAGGAGAGATGCCGATCTCTCTGATTTTATTACTTGACGCACAACTGTTGCTGTTGATGACTTTCCAGGCTGCTTTGCACTTTCATTTATGAACTTTTCATAATAAGAAATTTATTAGAAGCTATGGCTTGTCTGTCTTCTTTTTTCAATATCAAAAAGAATTTTTTTAATATTATATCATATTTTAACATTTCATACAAATATAAGAGTTTATTTTTCATTTTGGCAAATTCATTGTTATACCGTTTATTTTTCCCTTCATCCAGCAACAAAGTTTGCTTTTTTAAGACTCGAAAGTATGACATAACAACATTGCTAATAATTGAGAAAAATCTTTTGAAGAATATTGAAGCATTATTGTTTCCATATTGTAGGATAACTCTGTCCCAGTCATATGAGGCAAGTGCCATTATGACAATGTTTAATGATTTTTTAGGAAGAACCATTTTAACTAGGCAATTATTGGTATAATGATTTGAGAGTTTTCCCAGATCAACCAGGACACCGTCATGATCTGAATAAGGAAAATTTAGAATTTGGCAGGAGTATGTGTTAAAAATATTTCTATTATTAGTGAAAAAATTTTCTAGACAATTTTCCTTCCTTGTAAGTTTACTGTTAGTGAAAAACATACAAGGGGTTTTTCATGAACAATTTGAACAATGAAAAATTTGCTATGACAAAATTATACTGTCGTAGCAAATTTTTAAAAGCACAAGCTGATCCACTATTTGTTGTTATGTCAAACCTAGTGTTTAGGTCACCGCCTAAAACTACAGTATAATTGTTCCAACTATCAAAATATGCCAGGAAGTTATTTTAACTTTCCAAAAATATATTTGTGTCCCCATTTGGCAAGTGATAGATACAAGCAACCAATATACCGGGTGTTTCAAAATGAATAGCGGGGTTTTAGTGTGTTATAATATTTATTACATCAAACTTACAGCCACAAGGGATATATCAAATGAAAGAGAAACTCAAACAGTTTTGTTTGTTGGCATCAGTGCGGAATGTTTCCGCCGCAATCCGATAGAAAGCGCTAGTAGCAAAGATGGCGACTAAAGAACAGAAAGCGTTTTGTGTTTTACAGTTTGCAAAGACGGAATCTGTTGTTACTGTGCAACGTACGTTCCGGATTAAGTTCGGTTGTGATCCTCCAGGTGATAACAATATTCGTAGATGGTATCATCAGTTTGAAGACACTGGCTGCCTTTGTAAAGGCAAGAGTACGGGACGACCAAGAACTAGTGAAGAGAGCGTTGAGCAAGTGCGTAATTCGTTCACGCGTAGCCCTATGAAATCCGTTCGGAAGGCTAGTCGTGAATTAGCAATTCCTGTGACGACTGTTTGGAGAGTTTTATGGCGACGCTTGCAACTACGTCCTTATCGTTTGCAGTTGTTACAAGCTCTGAAGCCTACTGACCATGTTTTACGTGCCAACTTTGCTAACGACATGTTGTTGAATGAGAATGAAAATTTTCTGGATCTTGTCGTATTCAGTGATGAATCGACCTTCCACCTTAGTGGTCAAGTAAACACCCATAATGTTCGGATTTGGGGTTCAGAAAATCCCTGCATGATGGAACAAGTGCAACGAGACTCCCCTAAATTGAATGTTTTTTGTGCCATATCCCGACAGAAAGTTTATGGTCCTTTCTTTTTTGGTGAAGCAACTGTAACTGGTCCCTCTTATCTGGATACTCTACAGCTATGGCTCTTCCCTCAACTGACACAGGATGAACCAAAGAACTTCGTCTTTCAGCAAGATGGTGCGCCGCCTCACTGGCATAACGAGGTACGCGATTGGCTTAACCTCACAGTACCCGACCGCTGGATTGGCCGTAAGGGGCCTAATGATGGCGCTTGTTATCCGTGGCCTCCACGGTCACCCGACCTAACACCGTGTGATTTCTATCTTTGGGGGTTTATTAAGGATCGAGTGTATGTGCCTCCAATGCCAGCCAACCTTCCCGAATTAAGGAACAGGATTGAAACAGCTGTTGCGGCAATTACTAATGAGACACTAACCAAAGTTTGGGAAGAACTCGCATATCGTCTTGACGTGTGCCGAGTAACGAATGGTGCTCACATTGAACACTTGTAGGCTATTATGTAAAACTGTTTGAGTTCCTCTTTTGTTTGTTATATCACTTGTGGCTGTAAGTTTGATGCAATAAATATTATAACACTTTAAAACCCCGCTATTCATTTTGAAACACCCGGTATTTAATTCATCTAAAAACACTACTGAACATTCAAAATGGAAATCTGAACAGAAACGATTAATGTCACAGTATTTACATCTGATAGAAAACTTTCTAAAACTGTAACTTTTTTCCTAAGACCTTGAATATTTAGGAATAGAATATTTACATTATTTTGTTGATTATGTTTACACAAAGCTACATTATTTTGTTGATTATTTTTATACAAAGCTACATTATTTTGTTGATTATGTTTATACAAAGCTACATTATTTTGTTGATTATGTTTATACAAAGCTACATTATTTCTGTCACATGCTTTGTTAAGTCTAAAAAATCTAACTCCTTAGAACTACATTGAGATTCAATTTCTATACTATTATTTGCTTGACTAACAACCTTAACTGGGTCTATAGTGTGATTATCTCCATTTACAAAATTTTGGCAATCAGCAAGTTTCTTATTTAAAGAATAAACTTCTTCTCCACTATTATTAGTGGCACATGACACCGTACTCTGCTTTAGCACATCACTGAAATCGAGGTTCGCTGGAGTCACTACAGCGTCAACAGGATGGTTACTGGTCATCACTTTAGTCATCTCCCTTCTACTAACTTGTGACACTTCCGTTATCATTGCAGAGATATCAATAATAGTGTCCAGTTGAGTTGTATAATTAGTCGTAGGAGTGGCAGTGGATGTTGATGGTGGAAGAACAATTGTATCAGCAGTCTCAATCGCAGCAATCTCAACAGAGTTAAATTAACTGGGCCAGATGAATGCTGACAAACATTTACATGTAACGTAGGGCTGTATACAGGGTGTCCTGTAAGTAACCAGCCAAACTTCTGGAGGTCATTCCTTGGGTTAGAACAAACAAAAAATTTCATATATACAAATCGTCTATCTCGCTCCATTATCCGGCTATCTGTCTGTATATGTTTTTTACTAAAAACTTAATATCTCTAAAGTTATTTAAGCTAAAACCATGAAAATTTGTATGAATTTTGATACACATAGTGTTCATGTACTATTTAAATTTCATTTGCTTACAGTAACCCATTTCAAAATGGCGACCATTTTAAAATTTTAAAGCCAAATATCTTAACCTAAAATGTTACTAAAAACATGTAAGTTACAAAAAAGTTTAAAAATTTATTTATAAAAATAACTCTATAAAAAGTTTTAAGATTGAACAACTATTAACTGAGATATTACAATTTTTATCAAATAAAAATACGCTTGATATTAATAAAATTGGAAACTTTAGTAAAGTGACATTTATTTACTAAAAACTAAATACAGTAGGAGTAGGTTAGAAGTGACGTTTATTACAACACAAAAACAACAGTAAAGAAAAACAAAAGAAAAAAATACTAGTTATCCTACAACATGTGCTTTATTTAATTTATTTCAAGCCCATGTTTGGCGCAGATAACAAGAATTATGATATTTTGGCCTGATGGATATTGCAGCACCTCTCTAGACTGCCCGAAAGGTGAGTCCCAGTAGAGGAACTGTAGACCCCATACCAAGCCTTACCTTCTATGATAGAACCATCCGCAAACCAGGCAATTTATGTTGGTAGTGAGATTGTTGCTATTCTTAGACTACAGTCTTCCTGAATTCAATGTTCAAAGTAATGAAAAATATACTTTACAATAGGAATGAATTGTAAAAATGGAGCGTATGGAATGACATGATCTTCTAAAATATTTTCTATATATCTTTGCATATTTAACCCTTTCCACTCCAATTACTGGGAACCCAGTTTCCCTATCAGCTCCATTTACTTTTAAGCAAAGATTGCCTACTACATTTGTTCAGTGGGAAAAACATATATCTGATAGTTCCAAAAAGCTGATGTATTTTTTCTTTGTTTCTTCTATGACTAAAGTATAGATTAATATAAAATAAAACATATATTTTTATTTTCAAATTTTTTAAATTATATATATTTATTGGAACAAAATTAAATTTCTAACAAAACAACGGATACAAGAAGAATTTTTGAAAAATTTTAAATAGGAAGAATAGTATTTGTTGTTTGTTTTTTGTTGTTTGTATCCTTACAAACAAAAAAAAAGTCATTTTCAAACATTTTGGACTAAATTATACATAAAAAAAATATAAAATTCTAAACCCGAACTTTTTTGAAGAACAACATTTTTACCAAAAAAAATTATTTTCACTGCAACTAGTAAACAATTGCTCCATAAATTTTATTTTATTGCTTAGCAACAGTCAAAAGGTACATAATTTAGACCAAATTTGTAAGTAAAGCTTTTTTCAATAATTCAAAACATGTTATCAGCTAAAAATATAAACAGACAAAATCTAATAGCCTACTTGCAACGCTCTTTCACTTTCGTACCGGTTACACATAGGCCTACGGTAAAAATACTTATGAACATACAGGAAATGTAAAAGATGAATAGAAATGTTTTAGGCACATAACTAGTTGGATAATAAATCCTCGTCAAATAGTAAGCTGGTAATACCGTCATCACTGAGGTTCGAAATCGAAACTATTCTGTCGCCACTTCCATCATTTGGTAGAATACTACTGCCGTCGTCTTCACCCATTTTATTCGACAGGAATCATCGTCGTAAAAGTAAAAATATTATGAATAAACAGTAAAACAACAACGATAACCTAGCAACAAAAATGAGCTTTATAAGCTCATTACGAACGATAACATATGACGGAACAAAAGTGAGTACAGATAGCTGTTGCAGTCAGCCAGCTGTTTACAGAGCAGCCACAGACGACAAACATTACATTTTCTGAGGTTTGTTTACCGATACTAAACTCAAACGGTTCCGAAAAAATTCTACAGATAGCAGCACATATCAAACAACAACCCTAGCGGTCAATAATGTAACTACGTCAGTCTAAATACAATCATAGAACGTTTTTATAGAGACGTCGGGCCCGGCCCGACATTGGAGTTAGTGCTGTAAGTTGCGTGGCGGGGCTGCCCTGCCACTTGAGTGGAAAGGGTTAACACTGGTCTATCGACCACAACAAGGTCTGTGTGAGCGTCAAAACGTTACCACCCCAGAATATGACTGAGCCTCTACCAATACGTACCCAAGGTGAGAAAAAGATTCCAGCAAATCTCCTCGAATTTGCTATTAGCAAATCTGTTCAAATTAGCTTCTCTAAGTCGCCTACGTATTGTACGACTGGAAATATGGACATAACATACTGTACCATCTGAGCAAGGCCTGCAGAGCTGAGACGGTACATTCTTCTCCATATTGTGCTTACAGTAAGAAATCAATCATTTACTGTTGTTGATCTTGGTTTGATCTTTCTTGGTCTTCTAGAGTCATGTCCAGTTTTCAGAATTCGCCTTTCCAGAAATTTCAATCATCAAACGATGTACACTAAAAATTCTACCCAATTCTCTTTATGAGCGCTCCTGTTGAACTAAAAGTTTGGCTTTTATACAGCAATATTCAATAACATAAAAAGTGTTTTTCAATATTCAACTTGTTCAAATGAAAGCTTAGAGGAGAATGTAATGAAGACTATAAACAACTTTATTGGACTATAGATACGATAATGATATGAAATTATGGACAAATTGTGATATGTTAAAGATATTATTTCAACTTGAATGAATATATTTAATGAGCCTATGATAAAGATAAGACAAATTATAATATCCAAGTTAGAAGAAGAGATTAAGGTGATGCGAAACTTTGTCCAGGAATGTAACTTTAGGAAGTGCATATGTGACACAATAGCTTAAAAGTATACTACCTGAACCAGAGGAGGTGGAGCGGGAGTAGCAGAGACACTTGTAGTTTCAGTAATTGATGAGGCACCAGTTGTAATTCCTGCAGATGTTGTTCCAGCTGTAACAGATATTTCCTAGAGATAAATAATATTTGGAAATGTCCTTACAAAACTTACAGTAATCTAGTTTAATGAATCTTATTTCATTATAAGACTTAAATTTAATTTGTATGGTCTTATCATTTTCCTATGAGTCCTGTATAAATATGAAGAGTTAATTTACTGATTTTCTTTACCATAATTCACACAAAATCAAGAAAATCTTACAAATCAGATCAAGACTTTAAAACCAGTGAAACAATTCACCCCATTTTTATTTTTAGGTACAAAGTTTGAAATTTAATTTGTTAGTTCCTTTTGCCAAAACAAAATTTCAAACAAAAAGAAAAACTAAAACAAATAAATATAAACACATGTTCAAATTAGGGGTGTGAGAATAGTGATTTTTGAGTTTGAGTCAAATCGAGTCAAGTAGTTGGCATTTTTTCGAGTATCGAGTATTTTCGAGCGAGTATTTACAGAAGGATTAAATGTTCATCCAAGATAACTTTAAAAGGCAGATACCATCCTAAGCCTATTTTAAGTTTTGCCAGATTCGTAAATATATACATCCAAACTGAACACAATAATTTTGATTTGTTGTTTGTAACTGTAACATTTTATCAATAAAACTGTTTACTTCCTGAATTCCTAAATTTTTATGTGGCATTATTTGTTTAACCTTTTATCATAACTAATATTTTGTAAGAAACTAAGAAAGTATATTATTAATTGAAACAATGTGGATTATAAAGATTTAATCTGTTCTCTCATATCACAGATCAGATTTTCTATGCAAGCCAATTATACTGTTTCACAGCCGGCCGATATGTTTATCTGGTAGTTCAGTTCAAAGTGTACCACGAAAACGTAGCGAAGCTTGATGGCAAAAGCTGCATTCTACCAAAATGATGCTAAAATTCAGGCGTCATCACCAAATGCAGTCATTTGCTTTCAGAATTGTTTCATTGGATGACAAAGACTATAGTTCAATCGATTGATAATAATTACTAAGCAGGTTTACTAAAAATAAATTTTAAAGTCGCTTAGGATGAATCAGTTTTTAAATTTTGATCGGTAATGAAATAGTGCAACTTGAAACTACTTAGATGCATGAGGGTACAATGAACAGATAAATAATTATTTCATAACTTAAAATTCATGAAAACCTGGTGTAATCGAATGAAAACCATAGACGTAGTCAGCTAATATAATAGGTCTAGCCGATAATGGCGACGAGATGTAGTCTGAAATATCAGCTAAGTGCCAACTAGTGATACAGTGAAGATTTTGGGCAGCTAAATTATTAGCTTATGAATAAAAAACGAGATGTTTGATAAGGCTAAAATGAGATGTTCAATAAAAACTATTTTCCGAATCTCTAAATTTGTCGTATTTCGTTTCTCCATCACTTGGGTTGATTCGTGATTGTTTTACTGTTTACACCGACATCGACGTCAATGTGAACAGGGAACCGTTCAGTGAGTTTACGAACCAAAATTATCGTACTTTACCACCTTTTACACTCCAACTGTGTTATTGTTTAACCTAGTCAGAAAACCGTCCAACAATTCGACAGGAAAAAATATCGTATGCACAAATGTTACACACAGTTTGGCGATCTAAGGTTTTTTCGGAATAAAAAATAATAGGCGTTCGCCACGGATATATATATCTCTATTTTTTATTTGACGGAAAATAAATAATGTTGTGTCACACGCTGCTAGAACGCCATTACCATATTTTATATTATATGATACCGTATTTTGTTACATCAAATCATTGGACGATTCCCTGCTCAGATTAAAAAACAAAATATACCTTAATCGGCTCGCGAGAATTATACTATGATAATTTCAGTTGCGAAAAGGAGCTGAACGGTTCCTTGCACGTACATATACTACAACCAAGATGAACTTTTGCCTAGAAAAGATGGGAAGTTCGATTCTTGGGATGTAAAGCGACCCGTTCTTGGGACCCCTTTGATTGAACGGTATTATTGATATGAACGAATATATGCATAATTTCCATGGCGTACAGACCATTAGATTTGTATCGGTAACAGGTCTTTTTGAGCATCTTGAACCGGATCTCTCGTCCCCTTTTTTGAGTCATAAAGACACTAACCAGACTTCTGTTTTATTCACGTTATTTTAGGTTAGGTTACAAGTGACTAGTAGACTCGACAACCAACATGTTTGATCGCTACTACGGTTACTATGTAGAGTGATTGCTACCTTCATAAGTTCTGTTGTTCACTTTGAATAGAACTAGTTCAAATTATAATGAACGAACTCGTTCACTATGCTGACTACCTAGTTCATTTGACTGTCGTCGTATACTACCTATTCTTAGGTGTATTGTTTAGTTCATAATTACATGAACCAAACTGATAACGTATGATTAAGGGTAAAACAAAACACAATGAAGCGCACATTTTTTATTTATAACTTATAAAACCGTTTACTCTTAAAACTAAATTAAGATGTAAATCTGATATTTCGTGAAATACAACTACTCTATTGAACTTCAAGTAGTTTCGGAAGCTTTGAGTCGAGTTCGAGTAGTAAAATACTCTATCAAATACTCGAAGTTTCGAGTACTCGCCAACCCCTAGTTCAAATCAATTATAAAATGATAACTGGTATTAAAATAAAAATATTACTAATAACATATTACAAAATTCACCTATAGTTACTCACAATGTTTCTGCAGGAAAGGAATTATGTAGGGTAACATGAAAGGAGAGGTCAGGATTGGATTGATTCCTAAAAAAAAAAACAACACATATTAAATATGACATCCAAAATTATTTCACGTGACAAGCTATTTAAATTTATTTATAAATGTTTTATGTAGGATAAAACTGGAGTGGTTGCGCTTTTTGTCACATTAATGTTTTGGTATAAAAAAAGCTTATGTCTGTTTCTAACTACAGTTGACTCTTGATAATCCGACAGTCACGGGACCAGTAGGGTGTCGGATTACCAAAAACGTCGGATTACCAAATGTACCTCCCATCATGACTGAATTCGATGTTTAAACTTAAAACAATAACAAATACGATAGTTTTAAGCAATAGGTATGTACAGTACTGTATTAACAAACCTATTTCATACGGTTTGTGAATATTTATGTGCATAAAATAAATACATACTGTATTGACCAAAGGT
The DNA here is from genome assembly GCA_035578905.1 of Stictocephala bisonia. NCBI lineage: Eukaryota > Metazoa > Arthropoda > Insecta > Hemiptera > Membracidae > Stictocephala > Stictocephala bisonia. Next base: position 2,915,841 of record JAQJVL010000050.1, read on the forward strand.
CTAGGTTAAAAATAAAGTACAGTAATTAATGCCGATAATTTTAAGAAATTGACAAACTGTATTTACTACATTAAAAGTACAGGATTGTATGTATTATAGCAAAGTTTGTACTGTACTTACACACATATGAACAGATTGCAAAACAGTAAATAAACTAAACATGAAAAAAATCTGTCATTTTCTTCTGCTTCTTTGTACGCAAACCTTCGTTAATCGCTTTTTCTTGAATGTATTTCAAAACTAAAACGTTGTTGACGTCTAGGTCACGTTCCTTACACCAGCGAATCAAAGTGTTGGCAGCAGACAAAGCTTCATCACAGCTGATCACGGATTTTTCTCCGTCTCCACGGCCTCTTCAATTGTGTCGTTTTGTGTTATGATTTCTTGCAGAATCTCTTCATCTGTTTGTTCTGCACCCAGGTTATCGTCTAACACCCATCTTATTAGTTCTTCCGATAATTCTTGTTGGACATTAGTTTGATTACAAAGTAAAATGGTTTCTTCCACTACACGATTGTTATCTTGGGTGTTGTCGTCATCTTCCCGTTGGTTTTCATCATCTTTATTTTGGAGGAGGGGGTTATGTGGCCAAACATTTTTCCAGGATTTTATGTGTTGATGGCTGGACTTGTTGCCACGCAAAAGCTGCATTAAGAATAGCGTCCTTAATGTCAAACTTTTTCAACAGTGTTGTAATGTCTGCATCTAGTTGGCAAACAATATCCATAAGTAGGCGTTTTTTGTAATGCGCCTTTAGAGTTTTGATAACATTCTGATCCATTGGCTGAATCAGAGCAGTTGTATTTTTCGGTAAATACATGACCTCGATGTATCCATCGGCTGTTTTTGCTTTTAATTCTTCTGATTTTGGATGCCCAGGAGCATTATCTAATAATAAAAGAGCCTTTAATGGCAGATTATTAGCCTTTAAATGCTGTTTTACTTCTTTGACAAAATGATTATTATACCAGTCTAGGAAGATTTCTTGGGTCACCCACGCTCGACCGCGTCGGACTACCGAGCGTGTCGGACTGTTAAGTGTCGGACTACCGCGAGTCAACTGTATTAAGAAACAACTTAAAATAAAATTAATATGTAACTCATGAAATGCAACCATTGTTTATTTTGACTGAAGTATTTATTAAGCTTCATTTAACATTCATGAATCACTAAATTAACTAAAATAAAAAATATATACAAAGTTAATTTCCTAAACCTGCCTCACATGGTTTTTATTCTCATATTGATTATGGTTTAACACTTAAAAACAATAATTGTAAACACTAGTAATATTTGCAAGTGGTAGCACAGTTTGGGTCAATGTACTTGTGAATGTCAGAAAAATAACCAGAACCTAACTAATTTATTTTACTTATTTATTTACAGATGCTCAAATTGTACACATTATTTTCTGAACACAGTTCTATTCTTGGCCTGAAGCTTGTAATAGCTCGCAACACCTCTTTCTTAATGATAGAATTCCCGATTCACTGCATCATATCTTAGATTGTTGTCGGTCGACTTATGTATTCTAAATCCTTCAGCCCACCCACCCCATAAGCAGAAAGCCACACATGTTAAATCATATCTTGGAGAATAGCTGACCTCTTACTAATGTTTCGGGAACAGTTCAATACCACTGTACGTGTATGAGTGGGCGGGTGGGTCAATGCCACTGTACGTGTATGGGCGGGCGGGTGGGTCAATACCACTGTACGTGTACGGGTGGGTGGGTGGGTCAATACCACTGTTCGTGTATGGGTGGGCGGGTGGGTCAATACCACTGTTCGTGTATGGGTGAGCGGGTGGGTCAATACCACTGTTCGTGTATGGGTGAGCGGGTGGGTCAATACCACTGTTCGTGTATAGGTGGGCGGGTGGGTCAATACAACTGTTCGTGTATGGGTGAGCGGGAGGGTCAATACAACTGTTCGTGTATAGGTGGGCGGGTGGGATTGTGATGTTTTAATTCCCTCTGGAGAATTTATTGTAAGAGTTGCACCAAAACGAAAGACATTTCCTGATTCAGTGTATAATTCTACCCTAGTAAATTGTGTCTTACGTAAAGATTTGTGTGGTTGGATTTTTCTCAAAATTTGTGGCATTTAACTAACATAACATTAACATTTAACCTAACATAACTTATCAATAACCAACCTAGCTTTATCCTAAAAGAACATAACCTAATGAAATCAGCACATTTCTGACGCTAACAATATTGGTTTGACTGTTAAAAAGCTTGCCATATTCGTGATCAGGGCACAATTTGAGTACTCAAATCGCTATAGTTTGCCCATCCTTAGATTCTTCATAAAATCATTTGCTAACAGTATTTTTTTTAAATAAACATAAAACAATATTTTATGTTAATTAATTTGTTAAGTGAATGTTAGATTAGACAGAATGTAAAAATAGTATTGGGTAAGTGATTGTGAGTGCAGCACAGACTGGAACTACTCTCGAGTCAAAAAGTATAGATACTCGAGTTTGAGCATTTACTGCGTTGTAAGCAGTGCACCTCAAAACTGCTAAAACTTGAAGGATATTGTTCATCGATTGTCTTACTTCGTTGGCATGGTAAGGTGGTACAGCTTCATGTAAAACCACATATTTTCTAAGTCTTCGTCAAGTACATTTATTAAAAGGCTAGGAAGGTGATTAAGCAAAAAGTTATTTAAGTTCATACAATTAGGTGTTCTGCATTGAACTTGCAGCTACTAGGTGTACAAATAGAATAAGTAATAATCATGATAATCAGCTGATAAATAAACACAAGATTAATATAACAGTAACCCAGGATCTATGAATCAACTGTAATTAACAGTGGTACACCAATTGAGTTAGGTATTCTCCAGTCCAAGCTTGTAATGGTACTGTATATAGAAATACTATTGTTACCTATTATAATGAGAGTGGAAAAGTAACACAAAAAACATCATACCATGTTGTAAAATTATAATAATGCTGTTATTTATTATTTTACAAAGGTTGTTTAGTTATGAAGCATTTTTCAAAACACCAAATAAAAAGGGCCCCTGTCAAATACTCCCTTAAAAATCCTTAGTAACAAGTTTTAAACTAAGTTGAAGCTTTCAGTATTAACAGCAACGACAAAACATTGCTTTATGTAAAAACATACTTTTTGTACTTACTGCAAACATGGTTTACGAACAACCAAATCATTTCCACTGAAATGTTCATTGTAACAAGGCCCTTAAGATTTTGCATCACTAAAAAAAATTAATTAATTTTGATTTCTAACATCAAACTAGGGGTGTTTAGTATTTAAGTTGTTTTTATGTTAATTATTATAATTTAGTTAGTCAATGTTTAATTGTTTTGTAAATCACAACTCTAGTTTTGTTAGTCACAACCAAGAGAGAGAGAGGGAGAGAGAGAGAGGGAGGGAGAGAGAAATCTTACATAGTTGAACCTTAAAATATAAATTCATCATACGATATGGACATCAGGTGATCATATCCTGCAACCCCATTAGTGTACAAAAACAGACACTCCGCTCCCCTCAGCGTTAAACGCGTGGAAGAAGTCGGTCATCTTCACTTAGTCCCACAATGTTACAACTTCTCATATGTAAACCCGCCACAATTTATGTTTCTATGGGTCCCTCTAACTTTTTCAACTAATCGTTTTGTCTCTCAATTAATAGTTTTTCTCATTTCACTCTAATTAAACTCTATTCAAAATTTAGTTTTCATTGTTTTAAAACTCCTCTAAATTCTGTGCAACCAATCTTCAAGAACTTCCTTGTGCGGTACGTGTCAAAGGTTCGTCCCGGTTTCTGCGATTAAAGGACTTATGACCGTCCGCAGAAGTGACTCTTTTAGTGACATCTCCAGCTTTGTGACGCTGCTGTAACTAGTGTGGACTCTCGGCCTCAAACAACGAACCACGTGGTCTCTCTGTAGGTGTGGACAGATTGGTGAGTTAATTCTAGGGGTGTGCGAGTAGTGATTTTTGAGTTTGAGCAGAGTCGAGTATTTGGCATTTTTTTTTAGAGTATCGAGTATTTTCGAGCAAGTATTTACAGAAGGATTTCCTGTTCCCCAAGACAACTTTAAAAGGCAGACACTATCCTAAGCCTATTTTAAGTTTTGCCAGATTCGTAAATATATACATCTAAACTGAACACAATAATTACGATTTGTTGTTTGTAACTGTAACATTTGATCAATAAAACTTGTTATTTCCTGCCTTCCTACATTTCTATGTGGCATTGTTTTGTTTAACCTTTTTCCTTTTTTCATAACTAATATTTTGTAAGAAACTAAGAAAGTATATTATTGATTGAAACAACGTGGATTGTAAAGATTTAATCTGTTCACTTATATCATAGATCAGATTTTCTATGGAAGCCAATTATACTGTTTCACAGCCGGCTGGCCAAAATGCTTATCTGGTGGTTCAGTTCAAAGTGTACCACGAAAACGTAGCGAAGCTTGTTGGCAAAAGCTGCATCCAACCAAACTGATGCTAAAATTCAGGCATCATCGCCAAATGCAGTCATTGGCTTTCAGAATTGCCTCCTCTCAACAAAAAATTCATTTTGTACACGCCAAGAATAGTGGATCTGTATTCTGTGGGTATTTAATTCAGTAATAACAAGGTTACAACTAACCGGAAATAAGCTGTGAATTATATAATCAAATTTGAAAATCTGGATGACAAAGACTGTAGTTCAATCGATTGATAATACTAACTAAGCAGGTTTACTAAAAATAAATTTTAAAGTTACTTAGGATGAATTAGTTTTTAAATTATGATCGTTAATGAAATGTGTGCAACTTGAAACTACAACAATACATGAGGCTACACTGAACAACAGATCAATAATTAGTTTATAACGAGAAATTCATGAAAACCTGGCGTAATTGAATGAAAACCATAGACAAATATAATAGGTCTAGCCGATATTGGCGACGAGATGCCGTCTGAAATATCAACTAAGTGCCAACTAGTTATAAAGTTAAGATTTTGGGCAGCTAAATTATAAGCTTATGAATAAATAACGAGACGTTTGATAAGGCTTCCGTTTAGTAAAAATTATTTTACGAATATCTAAATTTGTTGTATTTTATTTAGAAAAGGTCTTCCAACATCTTCTTCACTTGGGTTGATTTGTGATCGTTTTACAGTTTACATTGACATCGACGTGAACGGGGAAAACCATTCAGTGAGTTTACAAATCAAAATTATCGTACTTTACTGCCTTTTACATTCCAACTGTGTTATTGTCTAACCTAGTCATAAAACCGTTCAACAATTTGACAGGAAAAAAATATCGTATGTGCAAATGTTACACACAGTTTTGGTGATCTAAGATGTTTTCGGAATAATAATTAATAGATGTTTGCTACAGACATCTATTTTTTAATTTGATGGAAAATAAATCAATAATGTTGTGTCGCACGCTGCTAGAACGCCATTACCATATTTTATATTATATGATACGGTATTTTCTTAAATCAAATCATTGGATAATTCCCTACTCAGATTAAAAAACAAAATATACCTCAATCGACTCGTGAGAAATATGTACGATAATTTCAGTTGCGAAAAGGAGCTGAACGGTTCCTTGCACGTACATATACTACAACTGAGTTGAGCTTTCGCCTAGAAAAGATGGGAAGTTCGATTCTTGGGATGTAAAGTGACCTGTTCTCTGGACCCTTTTAATTGAGCGGTATTATTGATATGAACGAAAATATGCATAATTTCCACAGTGTACAGACCATTAGATTTGTATCAGTAACAGGTCTTTTTGAGCATCTTGAACAGGATCTCTCGTCCCCTTTCTTGGGTCATAAAGACACTAACCAGAATTCTGTTTCATTCACGCTATTTTAGGTTAGGTTACAAGTGACTAGTAAACTCGGACAACCAACATGTGTGAGTGCTACTACGGTAACTATTTACATTGATCGCTACTTTCCCAACTCTGTTGTTCACTTTGAATTGAACTAGTTCAAATCATAATGAACGAACTCGTTCACTACGTCGACTAGTTCGTTTGACTGTCGTCGTGTACTACCTATTCTTAGCCGTATTGTCTAGTTCATAATTACGTGAACCAAACAGATAACGTATGATTAAGGGTGAAACAAAAACACAGGAAGCGCACATTTTTTATTCATAACTTATAAAACTGTTTACTCTTAAAACTAAATTAAGATGTAAATCTGATATTTCGTAAAATGCAACTACTCGATTAACTTCGAGTAGTTTCGGAGGCTTTGAGTCGAGTTCGAGTAGTAAAATACTCTATCAAATACTCGAAGTTTTGAGTACTCGCACACCCCTACTTAATTCCCAATTTTTAACTAATTTTTTTGATAAATTAACTCTCGTCTTTCCACCCTCTCTTTTGCTAGTGCATAAAAAACTAGCTGGTCTTCCGGAAATCAATTTATAAAAAACATTAATATTAAAAAGCAATCATTTCAAATTCCCTTTTAAAAATCTCTCTTCATTACCACACAAGGGGTTATAAGACATGTTTGATCTAAGAAAACAAGACTTCTCATATGATTTTATAATATGTAATTTTATTTCAAGTTATAAAGATTTCAGGATTGGACTAAGAACATTCACTTTAAATGCAGGATCCAGAGTAACATACAACACTAGGGAAATTGTGTTAAAAACGCATTTCTGCTTAGTTATCAAAAGCCAGTATTGGTATTAAAAAGGGGTAAATACAAACTTTGTTCGTCTTAGCAAGAACTTTAAAATAACATACAACATGATGCATGCTGCTACCTAAAAATGTTGACTACATGAATTTGTCAAAATTTGGGTTTGGCTACCAACATAGAAATATGCATCAATGTAGTCATGTGGCATATCAGAGTTAAGCTGATTTTGTTGTGAGTAAGAAATTGAAATTGTGATAAACATAACTCAAAGGGTAAGTAAATTAAAATGTATATCATAAATGTCAATATACCCAACAAAAACGGTCACCATTTTAAAAAACACATTAAATAAGTGAATTCTGTTTACACCAATAGTTTCCTTTGAAATGATCTTTAAAAAATGAATTACTTGCCATATGTTCACATTTAACAATATTAAGATCCTAAGTATTTTGTTTGGTGGTACTAGACTAAACCTGCTGTACATGTTGGATGGGCGGTCTGCCTATTTTATTTGTTGTAGTATATAATTCTGAATGCCAATTAATTGTTCTCTTACGTGCAGTAGTAAGGGTGGTGGAAGTGTACACTGGCTGAGGAGTTGCTGGTGTTAGAGGTAGAGGAGTCAAGCCCACTGCATAATCCGGTGTTGTGGCACCTGCGGCAGGAGTCGAGTTCTGTGTTGCTTCTGCAGCTCTTTTGGCCTCTTCCAGTTCTAGTGTAAACAACAAATACAATATAAGAAGTGTCAATTTTATTAATTAATACACTTTTCATTTTTAACCCATTCATACATAGTTAAGCAAGGCCTGCAGTGTGAGCGGACCGCCCCAGCCTCCTTTGATGTTTGCATGTTATTAAATGAGAGACTGATACTACTCTGAGCCGCATCACTCTGTCCTAGGAATCAGGTTTTTCCAATACTGCCTACAATACAGGCTGGAACGCTCCGCTGTGACATCATCAACAGTTGGCGGTGGTTGTCGTGAACACATGCATTCGTTTCAGGCAAATGTTATTCTAATTTTGTGATAGCTGTTATATGCTTCTGAAATACTCTATTATGTCAATAAACCATATAAAAGTAGCCCATGTTTTCTATTATTAGATTGTGTTATTGAAAAAAAAAAACAAAAAACAATCAAGGGATTGTAAAACTAGTGAAATTTAAGTACTTTTGTTGAATTTGTTTCTAAATAAGTTCTTGTTTTATCACTGAAGTGTGTATAAGTTAATTTAATTTACTTAATTAATTAATCATGTAATACAAAACAAACTTATACTAACTATATTAATTTATAATAGGCATAACAATACTAAACATTTGATGATTTCAACATTTATGTTTATACAAAGCATAAGACAGTTTATTTCAATGTGCTTAGTTTTTATGTGGACCTTTTTCCTATTAAATCTATCATTTCTTATCCAACAAGTTTTTTTTACAATGTATTTACAGTGCATGTTGTAATTGCTTGTGTAAAATAACCTTTAGAGTAAAGTGAACATTGATGAAACTGTGCTAAATAATTATTATCACATATAAATTTGCTGAAAACTTTTAGTTAAGAAAATCTTCTTGTTAAGATTGTTTATAAACTTCTTGTGATCTCTAAGCAGCTTATTGAACAATATGCAACTATACAAAAGAACTGGTTTCAATCTAATGAGTATTTCTTAAATGAAAGTAAAACAATCAATATTTTATTTAGTTTAAGACAAGTAGAAACAGATTCAGTTTTTGACATTTGCAAAGTTTTTAGGAATTGACAGTTGTTTATAGAATTGAAATAGTATAGACTATTTCTTTGAATCACTAATACTTGTTTGGAATATAACCTCAAAGTTTTAACTAATTAATTGTCAAGGATAATAAATGTATATATTATTACAGATCATATATTCGGATAGTCTTCCCTTTGAACGATCTCAGAAAAGCCAATTTCACCTACAATACGAGGCTGGAGTACTTTAATATCATATGCCTATGACGTACATCAGTTGGTGGTTGAGTTGTGTTGGGGAAATGGGAATGCCTGATCAGTGTTTTGTGTATGTATCATATTATTGGTTTAGATTGTAAGTGTAAATATAATTTGTCAACATTGAGTGAATTTGTTCCTTTTATCAATAATTCATTCGAAATCAAACATAAATTTAATTTAATCTAGACTTGTTTTGTATACATGTTCTCAGAACCTTATTGCTATCATTATCACACTTATCACATTGTGCTATTGTGCGAATATTTTCTTTTCAAGTACTTTTTGATTTATAAAACTTTGTTAGGACATATACATTTGTGGGAGTGAAAAATCCGTTTTTAGCAATATTGATTTCTCATAGCGCGAAAAACTTGCACATTGATTTCCTAATTAACAGGAAAAATAGTTCAAAAAATATATCTTTTATTTTTTAGATTGCGCAAATGGCATAATGTTTCCAAAAATTACATAAAAACTGATTTTTTTTTTTAAAAGGTATATTTTACTTTAATATCGTAAATCCTATTATTTGTAGTAACTTTAAGCCAGTAAAAATACTCTAGCTCATATTTCTGTTTATATTGATATCACACAAAAGACCTGAACTTGGGAAAATCTATGAAATCGGGTGATGACTCTTCACTTTGTTACACTCTGCGTAATAGTTCAACTCATACGTACCAATTTAATGTTCTCCTCGCTCTCCACCAAGCTTACTCCACTAGGTGTGGCGAGTGAACTAACCCAACCCCTCCTCCGACAGCAACATAATTATCTACTTCTACTCCTTCCTAGTGCGTTGATAGACTGCATGAGCAGCGTGCAATATGCATCACATTACTGTTTTGTTAGTGCATTTTGTCGTGTGTTTGTAAATTAGTGCGATAATAAATATTGCTAAATATAATCAGTTGTGTGACACTACATACACTCGAACTACTGTTTTGAAATAGTGAAATGGCGTCTCCAAAAAGTACTGTAACTAGACATTCTCACCCTAACGTGTGCCCTATCTTTGGTGCTTCTAGAGAACTTAGTGATAAAATACTGCCAACATATGAGGATTTGCTACTGTGCTGCTCTGAAAAGAGACATATATTATCATTGTCAACAAATCCAAACAAAAAGTTGGGTTTCTCACCTATTGCTGAATGCGTTGCTACTGAAGTTGAAAGGATGTATGAAAAAGCCTCAGTTCCAACAGTGACACACACTCGTGTTGTACAAATGATCATCTCCTATCATGATGAGTACTAAAAGCTAAGAAAATCTCACAACCGAGACTAAGAAAAAGACCAACAAAATCCTGTAATCTGTAACCGAGACCAAAAAGAATTCTGTAATCTTTATAAGAAAAGATTACAGGATTTTGTAAATAATGCTAAGTCAAAACTATTCGATATTGCGGCTTGTAAATGTGCTATTACTATTTCTTGCCAGTGTAATAAGAAATAAACTGACTGTGACTGTCCTGTTGTACAAGCATGCAATTGTGAAAAAAATAAAAAAGAATCCTGATTTTGAGTTAAAGTTTATGTATGACCAGCGAACAATCAGACTGATACGTATTGGTAATGTTGACCGAACAATGATAGTGAAATTACAAAAAAGAGCAGAAAGAAGGAAGCAACTTTTGGACCAAGAAACTATTTCATCATCGCCCAGTACAAGTGATCATACAGTATATAATCAAAACATTTCCCTGCGAAGAAGCTGTGATGTAAGTTTGCAACTGCCTTCAACATCACAAATGCGTACAAAATTGACTATTACTGCTTTTATAAGTGATAGGTATGGTGTTACCGATAGGGCCACAGAAGCTATTGCTTCTGGTGTTATGCATGATCTTGGCTTGATTTCTAATTCAGATTTGTCACAAGTAATAGACAGAAGTAAGATAAGGAGAGAAAAAGAAAATCTGCGTAAATAAGTAATAAGAGAAGATGATCACAGCCAGTTCAAAGAAGTGAAAGGACTTTATTTTGATAGCAGAAAAGACAAAACTATAATTCAAGAAAAAGTAGGAGCAAAATTTTACCGCAGAGAACGAAAGAAGAACACATCAGTGTTATTAGTGAACCTGGTGGCAAATATGTTGAATATGTTACACCAGAAAAAGGAACTGGTGTTGATATTCCAAACTGTATTATTGATTTTATGAAACAAGAAAGGTTATGACATGAATGCAGTTCAAGCTATCGGATGTGATGGGACAGCTATAAATACCGGTTGGAAAAGCGGTGTCATTCATAAAATTGAACTTAAGTGTCAACGCCCACTGCAGTGGTTTATTTACCTCTTGCACTTTAATGAACTGCCTTACAGGAATTTGTTTGAACACTTAGATGGAAAAACAATAGGACCAACGTCATTTAGTGGCTCCATTGGAAAACAACTGTCTAGTTGTGAAAAAATCTGGTTGTATAGTTCGACGCAATCATAGCTTAAGACGTGATTAATATTACTAAAATTGACCTCAGTGAAGAGCAGAAATATCTTTTAGAAATGGTCTCTTCAGTAACAACTGGAAAATGTGATTCAGAATTAGCTGTTAAAAATCTTGGATCCCTCAACCACTCCCGATGCTTAACATGTGCCAACCGGCTATTAAGACTATACGTATCCAAAAAGAATCCAACGAACGAGTTGAGGACATTGGCAAACTATATTATAAAATCATATGCTCCTTTTTGGTTTGACATCAAGAGACATCATACAGTCAAAGATTGCCCAAAGCACACAAAGGTCATTCAAACCACAAGAAATATGCCTGAAAACATAAAGAAATTAATCGATCCTGTCATACAGAGAATTGGTTTTTTTGCCATACAGAGAATTTACTTTTAGCTATGATGGTAGATAACAGAGAACACATTCATACATTGGGCTACAGAAGAATACTGAAAGCTAGAAGTCAGCAGCAGGAAGGTGGTATTAGATATTTCACGCTCCCCTCAATTAATTTAGAGACAAAAGACTATACTGAACTTGACGACAGAATGTAAGCTGGCATTGATGTATATAACATTTGACTACATTGAATTATAATTAAAAGGAAAAAATTGCCTGAATTTGAATTTTTTAAATTTCCTTGTCACACTCAGGATACGTTAAACTTGTGACGGAGGCCCCTGGAAGCGTTTGCAGACCTGAAAACCGGGATGGTTACATAAGGGTAACCTTAAGATCAAGGTCATCAATGCCAAAATTTGACACAAAGTTAAGAGTTAAAAGGAAGATCAAAGTAATAGACAGCAGACACACCCCAGCAATTGGCTGGTTGGTTGGGCAGGGTGTGGGTGGGACTCGATTTACAGCCACGTGGTGAGTCCTGAGTCATTTCAGTTGTAATACTAAATCATGCTGAAATGAGCGAAGAACTGCAATATGATGTTATAGAACTACAAGAACAATATATAGTACAATATTAAGGATTTACGTTATTAAAACAGACTTGGAAGTTTTTTTGACATTCCTTGGAAAATATCCGATTTCTTCAATTTTTTCCAAATTCAGGTCTTTTGTACGATATAAAAATAAAGAGAAATACGAGATAAAGTATTTTTAATGGCCTTAAAGTTACAACAGAGAATAGGTCTTACAATATTAGAGTAAAATAAATCTTTATTACTGCAATTTTTAAAATAATTTGTTTTTTTCCTTAATTTTGTGAACTTTATGCCCTTTGCACGATCTCAAAAATAAAAAACATATTTTTTCAACTATTTTTCCCATTAGTAGGAAGCGCAAGTTTTCCGTGCTGTTAGAAATCGATATTGCAAAAAAATGGGGTTTTCACTCCACCTTAATATGCATTTTCCAGGCTCGTAGTATTAGTTGTATACATAAATTAGTAGTATAGGTTTTAAACAGTTCACTACAAAACCTATACTTGTTTAGAATATAACCTCAAAGTTTTAACTAATTGTCATAGATAATAAATGTATTTGTTATTTATTTAACATTTCAAATCACCTCATTATTAATTTATTGTACTTAACAAAAATTATGAAAATTGCCAAGCAGGTTGTTGAACATGATTGTGACTCATAAAAGGGTGGTATGGGGCGGTTTGCCCTGGAACCAAGAGCGGATAAAGTACTAAGCTGGAGTGGGCCTGGGTAGAGTGCATGGGCTCACAGTGTGCCTTGTGCTTTAGGGTATAATATTTTCATTACTTAAAGGTTGATTAAGAACACTAGAACATGAAAACCCTGTTATTCATTACATTTCCATGTCATTTATTCTGTTGTTCGATATTATTGTAATTCATTCTGTTGTTTTTTTTTTTTTTTTTTTTTTTTTTGATGAAACAACTAAGTTGTTTGCTTCTTTCACGTTGAAGCCAGATATTTATACCAGAATTTAACATGTTTGTAAACTTTTTATTTGAAATTGAATGTAATTACTTTTTCACTACACTACTATGAGTTTAGCTGTTTTCGTTACGTGTTTACAACCTGCGAAACATCATATTTTCAACAGCTGTCTATTGTTTACTACCGAAAGTAACATTGTTTACAACCGAAAATTTTCCACAGTCAACAACACCTGTTTTTATTCCGTAGTGTAGTGAAAAGTATCGTTCAAAAATCAAGTGAAAGTGTTTTGTATGTTCTCGACCATTTGAAGTGCTCGACAAGCCTCGCACTTCAAACATATGGTCTCGAACATGCAAAACCCCACTTTCCACTCTTGTTATGAAATATACTATATTGCCTTTTAATTGAATTTTACCTTGCATTCGTTTCCGCTTTTTAGCTTGAGCATAGCCAAGGGGTTGTTCATTGATATCCAAAAGTTTGATGCCACCATCCTTGCGGCCTGCAGGGGTTCGTGAGAGTGAGGGTCGTGAGAGCAATGACGGAGATCGGAAGCCTCCTGTTGGTACTCGACTTGGAATACCCTTTAGAGGAGCTGTAACAACACCATTAATTAGAATGCAAACTTGGTTCTAAATTGAGGAGGCATCACTAGAATAAAAAAACTTCTGTCCAATATTACAATATTTGTATAAATAGCATAAAAATATCTGATTTTTCTCAAATGATCTTAAATACTTTTATAGAACCCAAATTTAACATTTTAAAATAAGTATTGTGAACATTTGTTTAGATATTTTTCTCTGTTTACATACAAAATTCCAGAGATGCAGAAAATGTTTGACCACCCAACATTTCCCCTCAGTATTATTTTTTAAGGGTAAACTTTCCTACCACTTTTGTATTTATTTATTGGTTTCTTTAAAGAAAATGATATGGTAATAACACACTTGGGATTAACGATTAAAAATAATTAACGATGAATGGTAATCTTTACTTTTTCCATTAACTTTTTAACTTATTCGTTAGTTTTGGTAATGTTTAACTTCTAACTTTAACTAGCTGAAAATTTGGTTCAACGATTAAAGTAACTGAGTTAGTTTTTCAAATGTTATAAAGGTGCCATTTGGTCTGTGGATTGTGGACTGGGGAGAAAGTTCTAAAACTTCAGGTCAAAGACCGATTGTTTTTCTCATCCCCAAATTGTCACCGGCAAGCAAGGTCACTGTTTTGAAGACGTACCCCCTGTCCTTTTGTCACATTCCACTACCCTATAAATCAAAAAGGCAGACCAAATGGGTATACCATTGTTGACCTATTCCTGGAATGATCATTATACTTGATTATAAAATAAAGTTGGAGTATTCATTGTTATCTTGTTTTAATTAAACGTAGTGGGTCTAAAAAAGCTTTCTTAGATGATAATATTGTAATTTTACCCATCTGTATAATTAGGAAAATAAGTTGTATTTTTACATTAATGCTGTCAATAGCTTTACAATTAGTTAATTACAGATCTAAATTATTCAAAAGTAATTGTGAAAAACATTTTAATGGTAAATCAAACCACATTTCCCTAAATATTTACTTTAAGATAGGCTTCCTTCGTAAAATTAATACATTGTATAATAACATGCAACAGAATTAACTACTCCTAAGATTGCAAGATACATTTCAAGTAATAATTGCTATATCTAGTTCGTTTTCATTTTTTACTATCGGCGCCATTGAAAAGAAAAGATAATTAAGATAAAGATAACTCTCTTTAATAGTAATATCAATAATATCATTGATAGTCATTAGTTTTGTGTTTTATTCATGACTTAGGTAGTTTTAATCATGTTTAATTAACTCATATCAGTAATAATAAAATATGCACATAGAATGGCCAATTTTTAAACATCTAATAAACAGAATTGCCTTATCGAAAATAGTATGAATTGATTTGCCTCCACTTCCCTATAGATAGAGATGGAGTATAATTTGTTCAGTTTTTGTTTACGCTAATACCCATACTATCTTATTAATGACCCTTCCTTATCACCTTAAGGCATCTTGCTATCTTCATATGCAGATGGTCACGGGTTCACATACGGGTAGGTCCACTTAAATTTGCCATAGGGGTTTGGACCATTGTCCCTCAACAACTTTTAAATATCATATTCAAAATGCCACTGGCGTAAAAGAAAAAAAATAATAATTCACCTGATAAAAAACCACCTGGAGTCAATATTTCACAATTTAATTTGACGCTTTTTATTGCGCACTGAGTAATGGGAATGTTTGGTTATCGAGAATTTCCTATAAAATAGTTAGTATACCGGAGAGATATTACATCAGCAAACTTACTAAGGTAAGTAAAACCTGTCTCTGCCCATACTCTTCTCCATAATCAAAATTTTGATCAGTGTTACATCACTAAGGTAATCAGATCCCTTCCTTCCCATGCCAATAGTTCCCAATTCCGAAGGATGGAATTAGCACACCAATGGATAACAAAATCCTGTGACTCACCTAATCTGAACATAAGATAGATCACTTCCCTTCAACCCCTTCCCCATCAGTAAATTTCATGTATATATACAGTTAGTATATAGTATATATATATATATATATATATATATATATATATATATATATATATATATATATAACTGAATTACTGCATCTATACCTGAGTGTTGCTCTATGGATGTACACCCCCCACCACAGCCACCTACCCAGCAGCAGTGGAAGCCATTTCAGTGTCTCTCTCTACTCACCTGAAGAAAATGCCTGTGGTGTTGAAAATTTGTGAGATTGTGTCTAATTTGTGTTTGTGACTACTACTCTGGTGTTAGTGAACTTGTCTTTTAAGGTAAGTTTGCTGATGTCCTATCTCTTTAATATACTAATTCCTGGCCTAGTGCCCTTTAACCTAACCTAAGACATTTATATAAACATAATTAGCATGAACTAATTGTAGAACTAAATTAGTTCTAGATTTAGTTTTAAGAGATAATGTTGTATACCTACTTAGTTCTAGATTTCTAATCTAAATCTATTAGAACTAAAGTCTAATCAAAATTCAAATGGTAAGCCTACACACTATGAGTACCCTTTTGAATTGTATGATGTATTATATAATAAGTCTATTTATCAATAATATTTATACTAAAAATAATTAAATATAGTGGTTAAGCATTTGTTTGTATACATTTTACTGTGCCAAAAACTAACTTTTAACTTTCAATTTCAGTTAATTTTTGTGTAAAACTTTTTTTTTTTTAATTTACCCTAACTTTTACCTTCAATTAGTTATTTTTGTACAGGATTAACTTTAACTTTATCCAGTTAAAAAAAAATCATTAACTTTCCCAAGTATGTGAAATAAAGTGTTGATACTAAAACGGGAAATTATGAAAGATGTGTTTTTCCATAATAAAACAATTTATGTACTATTATAAAGCAGAACTGAAGTAATAAGTGCACTGAAACAAGATTCATACTTTAGAAAATATGCAGTGATTTATTCATATCTTAGTCTACCAACTCATTTTGTTGACAATTTTATTACATGTTGTTTGGTATGATAAAATTAAGTATAATACTGAAGCATTCAGAGGTCATCTTCTTAACTACAATATCTACAGTTTTACGTACATATTAAAACAAACAAAAATGGAATCTGAATATTGACCTAGTAATCACATTTACAAAAGTATTTATAATGCCCTTGATGTGTTAATTACTTAGTCACTGTTCCTTCGCATATCAGAACATACGCTCTAATTTTTTTAATATAACCACATTGTTTGCTGTATGTTCTACCACAGAAAATTGTTCAAACCAGGCCATGGTTCTAGGCATGTAGGAGAGGTAGTGCGAGCAAGATAGTGAATATCCCCCACCATACTTATTCTACGTCTATTGTGTACAATCTGATCAAAATCTTAATTAGGTTGGCTGCTATGATGATATAGTTTACTCGATGGTGCTTGTATTATTGAAATTTAGTGATTTATAATACGTTTTATTTAATCATTGAACATGTTTTTTCCTAATTCAGAAATGATTTGGTTTATATTATTATTAATCATTAAATTATTAAAACATATTTTTAAAAGAAAATAAAAAAAGCTAATTTTGTTCTATTTGAGAACACGGTAATTAGAAAATACGGTAGGTATCATGACAAGCTGTGCAGTACTGTCTAACCACGTTAAAAATGTGTGTGGGAAAGTACACTTGATTGACTGTAAAGTTGGATCTGTTTTTTATCAGTAAGATTATAAACATATTATGTATATGTCAGGTAATTTATTGGTATTATGAATAACCTCAGTATTTTATTAAATGTTATTAGTTGAATTTATAAATAAACTTGAGTCAACTTGCAAATTAACTTCTTTATAAAACATCTTCTTATGACCTTTTAAACCTCGTCATATTCATTTTGATTATATTTAAGGAGACAAATATAAATAAATAAGCAAATAAAATAAACTACACTAACTAAACTTCATTGATATTAAACAAAACTGATATTAAAAAGTAAAAAAATAAATTATACTAGCTAAATACAGTATTCATTAAAATCACAAACTTGAAAATCACAGTTTTTTTAAAAATTATTTTAACAACTTTGTGAAATACACTGTGAAATGTAAAACAATAAACATTGCTGTGTCCGAATAACTTACCACATGTTTATATTAAAACCTAAAAGTTCAACCTTACAGGCAATCCAGTGTATTTTCTCACACACATTTTTAACACGGTCAGACAGTAGACTGTGACAACACATAGGCAAAATCAGCTGGTTTGATTAATTTATTAAATACTGGTAACTAAATCTACCAATCACGTGGAAGTATTTTCAAGGTACCGTGTCCGAGATGTTTATTTTTTTAACATGAATGTACAACTGTTTATATTAAAACCTATATGCTTGAACCACACGCCCAGAACTATGGCCTGGTCAATAGAAGCATGTTTAGGCATTGAAAATTACTGTGAACCACCAAAATGGTTCAAAGTGATCAAGAAATATCCAATCAAATCTTTCATGATTAATTAATACTTACTTGTATCAGTCATTTTTCTTGGCATTCCTCGAGAACGAACAGGGACAGTAGGGGTTGTGCTCTTTTTCATATTACTGACAGCATCAGCTGATTTTTGCAGTAGTTCTGCCCTTAGTGCAGCTGATTTTGGCTTTCTCTTCAATGTGAAGTGTTTTGCTGGAGTAGGCTGCAATCAAATTCATTCTCATTATTCCTTCAATCAGGACATGATAACCAATTCTGCCTAATTAATATCAACTTTCAAATACCAGGCATTTGGTCATCTATAGATAAGTCGATGACTAAGCAAAATTATAAAAAATAAAGACTAAATTATTCCAATGTAAATTAAAAAATATATCTAAGAAATATCAATTCGTCCAAAGTTTGTTGAAAAATTAATCAAAATAGCTAAAACTGAGCGATAGATTAGCACATCTGTTTCAATGGAGTGCCCACCTTTCCATGCCCATCCTCTCCCATGTCATGACCATAAACTTTCAACTCCTGCTAAGTTATTAAAGCAAACTCGTGTCTTAGTCTGGCGAATCAGTTGTATGTTCGGCTCTCTCTGCTCATTATCAGCTGCTTTTGACACACTAGTAGTAAGCGATTGTCAACCTTATTTCTTTTGCCTTCACATTTCAATGCTTGTTTTGTTTTAGTCCTTTAGTAATGTGACAACTGGGGAAAGTATTACATTTTCTTATTTTAGTGAGATTATCTTAACATATACAAAATTATCTCAAATCTGTAAGTTGTAACAATGAATGAGGCAAATAATTGCAGTGATTTATTAAAAAATTAAATGAAAAACCTTTTAGTTAGTTTTCTTTTGAGGATAAGCTAGCAATAATACAAAATGCCCACCCTTGCCCACTACTTAAAAATTTTACATTTATGGTACTCAAAAAATCTCGATTCTACAGTTATAATAGGCACTCAACGATTTCTAATTGTGAGTATCATGATTCTCCAATTACAAATTCTGGAGTATGGTATATCAAAATTATTTTATTGGCATACCATATGTGTGTTTATTAGATCTACTTTTAGACAGCTGATTTTGTGGTTTTTTTTAAGTCAGTTAAACTTTTGAGTTTATCCAGTGTATAGAGTTAAAATTTCAGTATGTAACGGCACTTGTTTAGTTGTTCATTTTTTAGTGTGAAAACTGCTGTTTTAACAAAAATTTTCATGTTCAGTCCGCCACCAGCAGATCGGACAAGAGGCAAGACGGCTCATAAGAAGAAGACCGAGCGCTAAACATCTGAGGATTCTGGCTTGTCTGATAAGAATCAGACCTGTAAACAA
Source organism: Stictocephala bisonia (assembly GCA_035578905.1). Lineage (NCBI taxonomy): Eukaryota > Metazoa > Arthropoda > Insecta > Hemiptera > Membracidae > Stictocephala > Stictocephala bisonia. Next base: position 2,935,160 of record JAQJVL010000050.1, read on the forward strand.
ACCTCAGCTATGGCTCCTTCAGACAATAAGGTAAATACAAAGTACAATGAAGAATGTGTGAAAAAGATGGTCACAGGTAAATCCTTCATCGGTGTGCTTGTGACTAAGCTGTCGGAGCATATTAAATTAGCAGTTCAAGAGGCTGTTAGCGAGTCCCTGAAGCCACTGAAGACTTAAGTTGACAACTTGAAAGCGCAAGTGACGGAGTTGACTGAGTTGGTGCAGGTACAAGACAGACAGGTCAAAATTAAAATAGATGACATCGAACAATATCAGCGACGCAACAACATAAGAGTGCTTGGCAATTCCAGAGACACGAGATGAAGACACTGATCGGCTAGTCATGGATCTCTGCTAGGAGAAGCTTGAGGTGGATGTTGCGCTGAACTCTGTATGCCAGTCGCACCCCATCGGAACCAAGGTACAGTCCAAACAGGATGGCATCCCGTGACACTGGCCCATCATCGTAAAGTTCATCAGCTATCGTGATAGGTGCAGTGTGTTCAAGTAGAAGAAAAAGGCAGACCGGACTCGTCATCAAAGAGGACCTGACGACGTCGCGACTGGAGGTTCTGAAGAGGGCAGCTACTGTTCATGGAGGAAGAAACACTTGGACGAAGGACGGCCGAGTGATGTGAGTTGATAGAAGTGGGAAACGAGGCTCTACAACCGATTGGAGGACTTGCCCAAGGCCTGATAAGAACTATTCTGTCCTGCCTCAATAGTAAGCATTTTATTCATTTTAATGATAATTTATTTACTTTATTTTCAACTGATATAGGGTTTTTATAAGGAATTTCTTTAATCAGCTACAAAATAAATAAATAGAGGGAATTAAAAATATTATAAGTAATTGTAAATACTGTACATGGTGTTTAAAGCCTAGCAATTCTTAAAAGAGCATTTTAATATATTTATTTCCATTGCATTAACAATTACCCGTTTTAATTTTCCCATGTTTCTTTTGCTATCATAGTTATTTAATTTGTTACACTGTTTATATTTAATTGTTTATTTATTTATGTTACAAATGAAGCACAAGTAAAATCTTATTATTTTATTTATTATTATTGTTATAGTTCATTATTGGTTCACTTTATTTAAGAGTATAAATATTGATTTTAAAAGTAAACATTACACTTGTAACTGGGGCGTAATGTAGAACAATTTTTCTTCATTAGGTTGTTGTAAAGTTTACATTTATTTTTAGTTCTAATATGATAAAAAAATGTTTTAAGTATTTTTATGTCTTAGCTAACATTTTCATTTATTTCTGCTTATGTTACACCCTTGCGAAGTGCAACAAGCTATTTTCTTGTCATGTTCATTTTAATATTTAGTTCAGTAATATCACATTTATTTTGTTTATTCATAAATGAATTGCATAATAGTAATTTTACTTTTGTTTATTATCTTCATTATGTATTTTGTTGTCTTTATTGCAGTCATAAATTCGGAATAAGAGTTTGGTTTCTTTATTGTTTGTATATCTATGTATGTGTGTGTGTAAATATGTGTATACAGCAACCTTATTCTTAAACTGGAGTGTAATTTGGGATTTGATATTCATAAGTACAGATTACTGATAACATTAATTTTCATTCATTGATTTAATTTTTTTATTTATATGCATAGGGTCATATATATATATATATATAAAAGGATGTAATAAAATTAAAAACTGAGTACCCTTAAAGTTTTTTATTAAAATTGATTAACACAACATGTTTCAACTTTTATGTCATTTATGACACTTGAAAATGACCATAAAGTTGAAACATGTTGTGTTAATCAATTTTAATAAAAAATATTAAGGGTACTCAGTTAAGCCAAATACCACTCACTCACTGACTGACTGATTACGAAATCTCAAAAAGCACTTAACAGATTTACGCAAAATTTTAAAGGAAGTTAGCTTTAGTATCGAAGGGACCCACTAAGAAAGGATTTTTCGAAATTCCATTCCTAAGGGGTACAAACAGCCCCTCAAAATTTCCGTTTTTCCATAAGAACCCACTGAATTGATTTTAGATTATTAATAACAGCTTTTTTGTAAATAAATAAACATGTTTATTTTGTATATTTGACATTGCCATATTGATGCATTGAGAGTTTAATCTTCAGCTGTTAAACAAAAACTAATGAAATAAACATATTTGAAATAGGTTAAGTAACCCTATAATAATAAATAGGTAGCAACACAAGTAGTGTGAGTGAAATACTGTAAATAAATTTCATATTGTCATTTTACTTTATATGGTTAATCTACTATTATTTGTAGACAAAAATCACATACCGAGGCTGAGGTGTATCGTGCCCGAGCATCGGGATTGGCACGCGAAGCATGCAGGTGTGTTCCCTAGTTTACATATATATATATATATATATATATATATATATATATATATATATATATATATAGTTAGGATTTATTTATGTACTGTTTGTGTTTGGTCTAAATTAGACAACCATTGTATGATCTTTAAAATATGGAGCTAGTAACAAGAAACAGTGCATAGTTTAATTTTATTGATTTTGCTTTACACAGATTTATTTTTTATTTTCATCTTAAAAAATTGATGTGAATGAGTATGTGTGTGACTTGCCCTCTTCTCTATGTCGGCAGGATTTCGTGGCCGGTGTGGGCCTGTCGGGTCAGCTGATCCAGGGTAGGGCAGCTGTGCAATGACAACCACAACACCGGCGGACCGGTTCCCCACTCTTCACCTCCGCCACTATACACTGCTGATATCCTATCTCACTCCTTTTCTCCTTATCACAAACACCTCAAATTTGCACACATTAATGCCCAATCATTATTAGGTTATATTCACGAGATCACTACTAGAGAAGTCTGGGGTGTCCATGTTGGATGGTAGTCAAGGTTCGGATATTGTGTAGGGAAAGAAAACTAAGTGTCAGATTTGTCAGTTAGGTGAAGATCAGACCAATACTACGTGGTTCGGATTCCATGTAAAGCTCTAGGTTCTATAGTTGCCCTGGCTATCAGACTATTAATAAATAGTTCTTTCTGAGCTAAGTCGAACCCAGATATTAACAATGACTACACTCGCTCATCTACTCATTCACCTCTCATATTCGCCCATATCTCTACAACTGGCATCTTAGAAATGAATATAATGAATATATCAATACATCAGTATTGAGTAATGCTGTAGGTTTCACTAACATTCCCGTTTGTCTTATTAAGGATATATTGTTTGCCTTGCTGGCTATTATTACATCAATATTTAGTAAATCTCTTACTACACATTTTTCCCTTCTCAATGGAAGCCGGCTCTCGTCCGTCCCCTACCTAAGACCTCAGCCCCCTCCACATGCCAGGACTTCAGGCCTATCAGTATATTGCCTGCTCTATCTAAAGGCCTTGAAAGAATTGTGCACTGTCAAATAGTTGAGTACCTTACCCAAAATGATATTATATAGGATTACCAGTCTGGTTTTCGCTCTAACTACAACACTGAAATAGCACTTTGTATTACTGATGACATAGGACATTCAATGGATTGTAGACAAGGCACAATACTGACACTGATTTTTCAAAAGCATAGGGTTTTCTGAACAGGTAATCTCATTCATCTGTGGTCTTATTTGTCTGACCGACGGTAACGTATACATATTGATGATCAGATATCTGACTGGGAACGGGTGACTACTGGTGTGCCCCAAGGCTCAATCCTAGGACCTCTTTTATTCATTCTCTATGAATATGACCTGATGTATCTCATTGTAAGTACCACATGTATGCTGATGACCTTCAAATCTGTAATAATAATAAATGGAATTTATTATCTCTTATATACAATACATACTATATAGGACATACTTCACTCTGGAGTATGTCATATTCATTTGACAAAATATGAATAAGTCCTTCTCACCAGGCTGCCTTTCAACAAACAGAAAATAAAACTATACTCAAATACAACTAAACAAACATAAATAGCACAAATATTTTTAAGACTTATACACTTAAGAGACAGTAAAATAGGGCCCCTGAGGCATATACAGCCTGTTTTGGGGTTGCTTCCTAATAAATATCACTCAAAATAAAAATCCAACGGTAGCTAACAAAACTAATTTCCTTTTTTCCCTATATTACATATTATTATTTACAATAAAATAAAAACTACAAGAAAAATATTTAATCCAAAAAAGAAATTGCATTTGTGCCTACAATAACAGTCACTTTAAAAGTTCTACTATAAGAAACTAATCTACAAAATGAGGCTTTAACTTAGTATGACAAATAAATCCTCAATCTTCTCTAATGTCACTAACCAGTTCTTAATCCCTTCAAAAATACATCTCTATTTAACGCTTGTTTTATTTCAATTGGTATCTGGTTATATAATCTTGGCGCAGTAAAATCAAAACATTTAGTATAAAACTTTACTTTTTGGCTTCGGAATTTGAAAACAATCTGCGTTTCTTAACTTTTGCTTGGTGATATTTTCTAAATTAATTAAATTTAAACTTCTTGAATAAAAAACTTAAAGTACTTTATACACATATAAATTTCTTAATGGAAGTATTTTTAATTCTAAAAAACAGGGATAAGAAGCTTCTCGTATGTTTCTTTTTAAAATCAATCTGACAAAATGTTTCTGAATAACTAATATAGAGTTCAAAGACGACTTATAAATCCCACCCCAGCATACTAACCCATACTTTAATCTACTCTGCACTAGTGCAAAATATATAGATCTCAGTATCTTCATGGGACAGATATTACGTAAAAAAAAATTCTTACCCCCTTTAACAGTTTAGAGTATAAATAGGCTATTAGTTTTTTCCACTATGACTCCCAAATATTTACTTGATCCACTTTTTTTATATCTGTACATTTTGAGCAACCCCCTTCGATTCCCAAACAATCTATGCAATTGTAAATTAGTATGTTACATTCATTGATAGTTTTGTTCAGACTAAAAATAATAAAATTTGTTTTTTCAGTATTTGTTTTTAGCAAACCACCATCTAATTGATTTGAGATCAGATATCATACCATCTTTTATGTTTTCTATACTCTCCCCTTCATAACTGAATGTGGTATCATCTGCAAAAGATGTAACCTGCCCCTTAAATCTTGCTGTACACAAATCAGTTATATAAATTAAGAAGAGAATTGCTCCCAATACAGATCCCTATGGAACTCCAAATAATATCTTACCCTCACTACTATATATTATTAATTTTGACACATTGCCGTCTGCCCGTTAGATAACTCTTGAACTGTTCAAAAACTAGACCCCGTATTCCACAATTGAATAACTTTTCCAAGAGGATTGTATGATCAACCATATTGAAAGCCTTTTTAATGTCCAAAAACAGTCCACTTACTTCTTACTATCATTAGTACCCTCAATTACTTCAGTTACAAACTTTAACAAAGCTACTTCTGTGTTCAGTCCCGTTCGAAATCCAAACTGATTTTTACTAAAAAATTAGTCATTTCTAGATATTTTAACAATTGTTTTTTCATTATTTTTTCTATAACCTTGGAGAAAGTTGATATCAAAGAAATAGGTCTGAAATTGTTAGAAATTGATGTTGAGCTACTTTTATGAATAGGAATAACAACTGCAAACTTTAACTTTTGAGGAAATAATCCTTTTTAAAACTCAGATTTATAATGTAAGTAAATACACTGGCAATATTCGGAGCAACATTTTTAACTAATACAGAATTAATTCCATCAATCCCAGGTGCTTTCCCAATTTTTAATGAAGTAATAATTCGCAAAACATCCTGCTCAATCTGGTCCTAACATCATTGAATTTCTTTGAAACCTAAAGTTAAATGTATTTTTAAAGGGCAATGTTTCAAAATCTAATGGCTTTGGATTCTTGTCTACAACCTTATCCACAACTGACAAAAAGAAACTATTGAAAGTATCAGCTATTATTTGTGAATCACTAACTACAACATCATCAATTTTCAAACAAATCGGTTTCCTATCTTTACTCTGCCCAGTTATATCATTAATTGTCTTCCAAACCGCTTTGCTATATCCTTTACAGCTTTCAAACTTTCTGTTATAATATTCTAATTTTACAAGTTCTATATCTTTTTTCAATTTATTACAAAATTTAATATAATACTTTTTAAAACTATCTTCCATTGATCTATTCTTTACTTTTTTATATGGCTCATTACGTTTCTTTATTCTTCTTCATATACTTTCATTTATCCACGGTTTGAGTTTACAAATTTGTTTTAACTACACTGATTTTCTTTTACATTTACTTACACAAAGCAATAGCGTATTTTCAAACAATTCATAAGCAAGAGACGCGTCATTTTGACTGTAAACACAGTCAAGACGTAAAGACTGTAAAGATCAGTCCGTGTCAGCCAGCAAACAGTTTAGCTTATCGAAGTCGATAAGAGTGGGCTTATCTGTCTGCTGATAAGGCATTCCACCTACGCCACCACAAGACAACCTCACCGCTATCAGACAATGATCAGTTATCTGTCTTTCAATAACCATAGCTTCAATATTAGTCAAGTTCTTATATTGTATGCGCCCTCACATAAATATGATCAATGCAGGACTGTGTCAACTCTGTGACGCGAGTATTTTCATTTATAAAAGACTCAAAACCAACTAGCCATTATTGTCGTATAATTATCTACACTTTTGTCATTTCCTAGTAAGTTTATATTCAAATCACCAATAGTAATTACATTTCCATACCTAAGCCTAAAGTCGCAATTTGATAAATACATATTCAATTCAGAAATAAAATCTGGAATACTATGTTCATGAAGCCTGTATACAGAAAACAATTGAAATTCATTTTCTAACACTTTGAACCTTACTCTAAGAATGTTAGCTGTATCAAATTCCACTTTTTCATATTCAAAATTAGTAAATATGGTATTTTTTAGTACACAGCCACCCCTCCAGAACAATTCTCATTTGCATTCACAATTAATTCATAATCAGGCAATCTATAAAAATCAGATTCAGAATCTTTTATCCAGATTTATGTAAAACTATTATATCAGGATATGTTTTCCATGAAGACAGTTCACTTATAAATGTGTCAAAATTTTTCCTCATATTATGAATATTCTGATGAACAATATTTATACACCTATCACTCCCTTCACTATTAGTAAAATAATTTTCATCTATATTTTTTATTTACAGTTAGATACAAAAATTTCAACAAAATATATAATGAAAACATACATGTATTCCTTGTTAAATGAATCAAATTTAGACATTTTAAATTTATACCTACATACTGAAAACAAAATTTAACTCTAATGATCAATATAATAACTAAATCAATAATAAACTTTATAAATACAGTAGAATAGTAATATTTACAACTAATCAAGGTTAGCCTGGGAGAGTATTTCCCAGAACCTTCCTGCTTGCGAAGTAGGATGTTTCTGTTGCGTATCCAGATGTATTTGTATCCACGTTCCCTCTTGACATGTCTCGCCAGTCCCAGTAGCCGCCTCCTTGTTGGTGACAGTGAATCGTTCACATACACTGGATTGTCAGATGGTTTTGCCAGATTTAAGTGCCTAGTTGAGAAGTCCCTTTTCCCTATTCCCCTCTCAAGAAGTTTCTCCTTGTCGAGGCGCCGGACAAACTTCACAATTATGCCCCTTGGTCCTTTTGAGTTGTTCTTATGCCCGAGCCGGTGACATGTGTCGATCATTCCATCTGTAATTTCTACACCCAGAGCACGACCAACGTCCTTCACAAGCTCCAGGACATTTTCGCTACTCTCTTCTGGAACTCCTTGTACCTCCAGACAGATCTTCCTTGAGTACTGCTCCATGTCACTTACTCTGCTTTCCAACTCGGCTACTCGTTTTTTAAGATGAGAATTCTCAGCATTTAATTCATCCACCTTCTTGGAGCATTCCTCGATCTTCTTATGTGTTCAAAAAACATAACACTTTAACACTGGAAATGCAGACAAGAGAAGACAGACAAATCTCAGCTACAACACTGACCCAAACAACGACCATGGAAATGTCACCTGCACATCAACTAAGGATGCATCCAATGTCTGCTGTTATTCGAGACCCTAAAGAATCACCACAGGATTTCTTTAATAAACATATTAACAATATTACAGCAGAACATAACAAACTAAAAAAAAACAGTGTAAATCAAAATTGCACAGACATACTAAGGAACGAATCAGAGACAAACCAGACTATCCATCCTTTTTTAGGCCAACACAACCGAAAGAGGAGCAAATTCAAGACCCGAATATTTTTAAATACAAAACTACAAAAAACTCAACAGATCAACTAACGATCTTCCATCAAAACATAGACAGAATCAAAAATAAGATTGACAGACTCAACCACCTGCTCCACACGATATCCCCTGATCTACTGATTGTTACTGAACATGGTCTAAATGATATTGATATGTCTAATACTAGACTTAGTGACTACATCTTAGTTTCAGCTTTTTGTAGGCAGAATATCTTAAAGGGTGGAGTGGCCATTTATAAACACATCAGCTTGGAGAATGAAGTAGAATCGTTGAACATTGAAAATCTAAGCATCCCATTAATTTGTGAAGTATCAGCAGTCACAATTAAACTTAATAAGAGGAAAAATATCTTTTTACTAGGAATTTACCGTCCTCCAAAAAATGACAAACAGTCTTATACTGCTGCGCTGCATATTCTTTACTCTGTGCTTGACATGTGAACATCCAGAATAATATTATTATTGTCATGGGAGATTTTAACGTAGATTCCCTTGTCCCATCTCCTGAAGGAAAGCAGCTTGTGGAAGTTCTGGCGACCTGCAACATTCTTCGGTTGGATCTCCCTCCAACACGAGTTACTAATACTAGCAGCACTTCTATAGACATCTTCTGCATTTCTGCTGAGCATAAAAATGATGTCAATGTCCAAATTGCGAATACCGGTATCTCAGACCATACTGGGCAATTATGTGAATTAAATTTCAAGATAAAGAGGACGCTTCAAATTTCATCTACATGCAGATGCATAAATAGAAACTCTTTGGAAAGCCTAAGGATATTTCTCTCCTTACAGTCCTGGGAAGTAGTTTTGGAATGCAATAACTTGAATAGCGCATACGATAAATTTCTAATGATTATCACCTTAGCTCTAAACACCTCTTGCCCATTAAGGAAATTCCGGCAGAGGCCAAATAGCTCCGTTAAACATATATTCGATGCTGAAGCAAGTCACCTCAAGAAACAATTTCTTACTGCACTAGATGCTTATACACTGAGTGGACAAAATGAAGACAGAAAAAGATCATCTGAGTTAAAGAAAATGTATGACTTAAAACTTAGATCTCTCAGGAAACAAGCATGTGCCGCTTATATTGCCGATTCAGACAACAAGTCCAAAGCAGTTTGTAGAGTGATAAATGGCGAGAGGAAGGGTAAAGTTGAACCAGCAGATATTGCACATCTGGAGTTTGAAGGTGTATCAATGACTGAACCTGTGGACATTGCCAACCAATTTAACTCCTACTTTACTACCATTGCGGAGGAAACATAAAGAACAAATCCAGGAGAGTATAAACATCGTTTCGAGTTCAGGGACTGGGTAGTGGAGAGTCCTACATATTCATGGGCGCCAACAACTGAAAGAGAGCTGCTTGGGGTTATTTCCTCAATGAAAAGCAAGACATCTGCTGGTCTGGATGATTTCTCCTCGGTGATGCTCAAGTACTGCCGTAACGAACTGACGACCCCGTTATTACATGTTTGTAATCTCAGCCTAAGCCAAGGTCTATTTCCATGTAAAATGAAGACCTCTAAAGTGGTACCCTTGCATAAGAAGGGCAGCAAACACAAGTTAGAAAACTATAGACCCATTTCGTTGGTGCCATTTCGTTGCTTCCAAGTTGATTGAGAAGATAATATTGTCAAGAATATCGGTCCATCTGGAGTCAAATAACGTAATTCTATCAGGGCAACATGGGTTCACCCGAAAAAAGTCTACTTCAACGGCTCTTGTAGATCTTGTAGAATACATGATAGATAGGATTGAAGAGGGTGAAAGCGTTGTGGGATTCTTTATGGACCTGAGTAAGGCCTTCGATTGCTTAGATCACGCAATGGTCCTGACTAAACTTGAGTACTTGGGCTTTAGGGAGACTGCTCTGTCATGGTTTGCAAGCTATTTGAGTGATCGAGACCAACTGGTTGAGCTTAAACAGAGCAAGAAAGAAGTCAGAGTTTTGCACAGATCTGACAGACTGCCAGTAAACAGAGGTGTACCTCAGGGGTCTGTCCTTGGGCCTGTTTTGTTTGTCCTTTTTACATCTGACTTCCCGGCATACATGGAACCCTATAGTAATACCATAATGTATGCTGATGACACGGTTCTGTTGGTTTCTGGGAAGAATAGAGAGGCACTTGAAGTACAGTCATACATCACATTAAATGTTGCCATTGAATATTGTGCAGCGAACGACCTTGTTTTTAATGAATCAAAGACGAAAGAAATGACCCTTGGCACCATGAAAGATGAATTGTCTGGATTCCCCAATCTTGACACTGTACATGCAGTAGAGCAGATGGGTATTGTGGTTGGCAATAAAATATCGTGGATGGATCATGTTGATAAACTGTGTGCTAGAATGAGTAGTGCCCTCTTTGCAATTAGAAGAGTCAAGCACGTTAGCACAGAGGATGTGGTTAGAACAGCTTACAGCTCCCTGTTCGAGTGTCATCTCAGATATGGTATTGTCTTGTGGGGTGCTACAACAAATGGCTACCTGGAGCGGGTTTTAATCACTCAAAAAAAGGCTGTCAGAATGCTGGCTGACCTTGACTGGAGGGCCAGCTGCAGGGATGCTTTTAAAGAATTGAGAATATTGACAATTACTAACATCTATCTGCTGGAAGTGATCTGCCTTGCATCCTCCAGACAATGTTGTATGTAGGCTAGCCTAGTACTAGGCCTATATGTAACCTAACTTGGTAAAACCTTCAAATCATGTTTAAGATTTGCTATATTATGTTATTTATGTTAGGCTACGTAGTAATAGGCTCAATTAATTGTAAATATATTAAATATTGCATAATAGTATAATTTGAATTACCAGGTATGAGTAGAATCCAATAGGTTACATTAGAACTTTCCAGTAGCTTCATGAAGCTATACAACTTTTATGTTATAATTAATAGTTATGTGTAAATATTACTAAATAGACTACTTAAAACAATAAACTTATTTCATTTATGCTTTAATATTAAACTTTTGACAATTATAGGATAAAAGATGTCATACTGTCGTATTTTTGACAGACTGACGACAGAATGTTCTATAACGTTCTTTTTGTTGTAATATGTTCCATGGCTTCTGGAACCTTCGGGTCGAGTTTGTTCTTGAAATTCTAGATTGTAACAAATGTATATAAGGCGGTTGCACCGCTGCTAGTTTCAGTGTGTTTTGAGTTCTCAGTCAGTGAGTGATTGTTCAATTAGTTAGTGTGGAACAACTCGGATATTGCGGTAGTGCAAATCATTGTGAGTTGTGAGTTCAGTGTTACTGTGTTTCAAGGTGAATAAACGCTTGTGTACTTAAACTGCGTGTGTGTTATTTTCGTGTCCCTAGTGATATACTGTACTGTATAGTAATCGCTAGTGTGTGACGACAACAACTACAACGCAACATGGATACACACACCTACCAAACAAGAAATGCCAGGGACTTCGCTCTGCCGATTCATCGCAGTCGTCGCTTTCAATCGAAGCCTTCTTATGCTGGAGCCAAGTTCTTCAATGTTCTTCCTGAAACGATTAAGAGAGCTGACCCGGTCGCCTTAAAGAAAAACCTTCGATTCTGGTTACTCCAACGGCCGTTCTACACCATAAGTGAATTCCTGGACTGGCAAAATTTTACTGTGTAAAGCAAGTTCTGAACTAAAATGATTGTTACAGTTACATTGTACTTAATGACACCATTTTCAATCTTGAAGATTGTAAAATAAAGATATTCTCTCTCTCTCACTCTCTCTTCGATAGAGCATCTTGAACGGCATTAGTGTTTTCTACAAGCTGAGATTGGAGTGCCTCATATCACGTTGATGACCTGTTTCATTTTCTTCTGGTCAATTTCCATCAATATCTTCATCACATCCTCAAGTTTTAGGTTTCCCTCCTGCATGCTCACATCCAGCCTCAAACTCGCTCTTCGCTCAGCGCTGCACGGTTCACACCTCCATATCGATCCCATATCTTCTAGACAATCAACATCCACTTGAGTAATATTTACACATTTTCCATGAACACAAATGTTGCAATCACCACAAATCACTTTTAATTCACTTTAATCTAACTGAACATTAGCCCGGAAACTGTGAATGATAGTATAGAATTAAAGAATAGAGACATTTCAAACATAGTAGAATGAGCAAACAAAAATTGTCTCAATTTCAACAGCAATAAGACAAAATCCATCATTATAAGTCACCCTCAGCTGAAAAATTCTATCAATTTTGAAAATCTTGAAAGCATAAATGTTAATGGACAAACTGTTCCTTTCTGCAGCAAGGTCAAGCGTCTTAAGATAATTATCAATACAACACCTACATGGAACAAAGCCATCATAGAAACCTGCAACAATTTGTTTGCAGGAATGCACTCCCTGAAAAGGCTGCAGAGACATCAAACTTAGTGAAAGACTGCAACATTCACAAAATTACTGCCTCTGTTTGCTTTTGACTTGAGACGAGATGAGCATATAACTCCATATTATATTCAATCCAAAATTTTGAAATGAACTGATCAGAGAAAAATTAAAATTCTTTCACTGACTCACTCTTTTATCCATGCAAAAATTCCTAAATCTCTCTCTGATACGTTTGACTTTTTGTTTCAAACTAGTGCGAAGAGTTCACTATCAGGTTGTTTTTCTTACGAATGCCTCATCATAGAACTGCAGCATATGAAGATCATTTACAGTAACTCCTTGCCAACTTTGGAATTCCCTTCCTAACAACATAATTTCCATTTCAAACTGACCCCGGTTTGTGGCGTCATTAAAATAATATTACATGGAGCGGATGGCTGCGGCTGATTCGTCCTAAGTTGTGGGCCTGGCTGCTGGATAAGAGGGTTAAGGGTATGATTGTGTATGTGTAAGTATGTTGAAATAGATATTAAGTTTTAAAATTATATAATTCAAAAAATTTAAATTGTAAATTAGAATGATTCATTTTAGTTAGTTTTTTAAGATTAAGTGTAAGTAACTTCGCCTTTTTCTAAATTACTATTTTTACAAATAAACAAAATGTTCTATTCTATTTTATGTGGCTGTGTTTAGTTTTAAATCTGTGTCCTTTATTCAAACATAGACTATATTTAAAATTCAGTATAATGATGGTTTCAATATTATTTTAGTGTAATTCATACACATAATTTTGTTTGAAAGATTTTTCAGTGGCAATGAACACTGAATACAGCAGTGGGTTACTGAGTTACCCGATGCGAATTGAGCGTCACAACAAGACAGTTTATGGCTTTTTTTCAACATTGATTTTTTTTAAAAAAGCATTCATTAAAAAGAGGTTCAAATAAAAGATATAATTTACAAAAACAGTTACGTGATCTTGAAAAACTATTTCATTTTGACATCTGACTAACTTTTTCTTGTCAGGATTTAAAGCTTATTTGCAAATTAAAACTTACTTGGTTAAATATTAAATACACAGCAAGAAATTTTAGTTTCAAAATTACTCCATAGCTAATCACCTTTTTCAATGTTAAATTCCAAAATTAAAAGTTCAATATTAGCATGTTAAAGTTAACTTGATTTGATTGAAATACGGCACAGTAGATGTCTCCAGTTTGTAATGCTGCTTGGTGCTTCTATCTGTACCCAAGATGGCAGCGGTGGTGACAGTCTCTACAATGCTGATTATATGTGTATGCTCTTCTGTGTTTATGCCATAACCAGCAAAAGCGCTTTTTAAAATAAATGTTGTGGAATATTTCAAAAATTTGTTCTTTTATACAGTCAAACCTTGATATAACGAACCTCAATATAACGAATTCCTTGATATAACGAATTTTTACAAATCTCCATAGTCCATATGGGACAATGTAAATTTCACCTCTACATAATGAACAAAACGTACTCACAACCTCAACATAACGAATTTTTTTAATACCAAGAAAAATAATCCAGCCTTGGTATAACGAATTTGTTCTAGTTGAAACCTCTACATAACAAATTTTACCTCTATATAACGAAGTTCTTGCGACTGTACCTCATTAACGAATGTTGACAAAGGAGGGGTAAATTCTTTGAAACAGAATCATGTCTGAACAGGAAAGCTTTCTGTCCCAGCTATCGTCTATGTATGTTTGTTGTGATTATTCAGTATTGATTATCAGTTTGGACTGTGTGGAGTGTGGGAACAATATAGGCCTACTGTAGGTGTTCCATTATCTTATCACCGTACAATCGTGCAAGTGTGGGAGTTTATTTAGTTACGATGGACGGCAATCAAAACAAAAAGAAACGGTGCGCTATTAGCGTTGAGTGTGAACGTAAAATTATAAAGTGCGTTGAGGACAATCCAACAAGAAAAAAATTGGATATAGTTAAAGAGTTTGGCATACCACCCAGCACTTTAGCTACAATTTTGAAGAAGAAAGAGAAGTTTGATGAGGGAAATGTTCTTCATTCTAAAATAAAAAAGTTTAAGTCATGTGAGCTCAAAGATGTAGATGATTGTGTGATTAAGTGGCTAAAGCAGTGCAGTGACAAAAACATTGCAATAAGCGGGCCCATTCTTCAAGAAAAAGCCAAACAGTTTAATTCTGAACTTAGACACGAGGACTTTTGAGCTAGAATTGGATGGTTAGCAAACTTAAAAAAACGACATGAGCTTATTTTTCGAAAAGTGTGCGGATATAAAGCAGAAAATACAATGCCTAATTAACCTATTAGTGAGGATCATTTCGCTAAATTATGCTATCCTCAAAATATAAATTTTATGTATGTGCACAACACTGTACTACTACACAGTACTGTATGTACAGTATATGTACATACTGTACATACATATACTGTATAAGATTTCAAAATGTTTAGTGATACAGTATGTACTCCATACACAACACTGAGAAGTGAACCTCTGTATAGCGAACCTAGCGAGGTTAACCTACCTCAATATAACGAACCTCACTGTAACAAAAAAATCGATATAACACATTTTTGATTTGGTCCCTTGAAATTTGTTATATCGAGGTTTAACTGTAGAACCAAATTCATTCCATCAAGAATGTACAACAGAAAAAGAAAGAATATCTTGAGTAAAAAGTAGTATTTAAGAACAAATGTTGGTTACCTAGATAGGTAAATCATCTCAGAACATACAAACACCTCAAAGAGTTTCAATTTAATCAATTTGTTTGACAAACTGCAGGTTGGCGTCAGCTGTCACTCCTAAAACTTTTGCATCATCTGACTGTTCTAGGGAACTTTACTCCCAAGGATTATGTTAAGACCTTCATTCATTAGGATTTCTTTTTCCGGCTTGTTTTGTTAGCATTTACTGAAAGTTTATGATCTTGATCAAATCGAGTTGTCAAATTAATTTGGATGAGCATTTCAATTTCTTAAGAGTCAATGTTAAATTTTTTTGAAAACACTCTTCTGTCATCTACAAAATTAATTATAATTCCTTCATATACAAAACTTCTAATGTCATTTATGTACATTAAAAAGACGAATGGTCCCAGTATTGATCCCTGTGGAACACTAATGGTTACTGCTCCTTCATCTAAAAAATGTTTAAAAAACTTTGAATATTTTTTTAATTAAATTGAAGTAAATTGTTTGCTGACGAGACATGGTGGCAAGGATTAACATATTAATCAATTATGGTAAATCCCTGGAATATACAAACAATAGTTGCATGATTACTAAAAAACACAAAGTAAGGACATGCCTTAAAGGATTAAATATATATAATAATCAGTTAACCAGAAAAAATAGCACTCCTATAGTTTAATACCTCAAATGCTGTTTCTTTTTCTTTTTTTCACTTTTTTCAACTGATTGAAATATTAATCCAATGTTGCTACAAACTGCTTTATCCATTTTATTTGTAGTAACTTGTGTTAACTTAAGAAAAATTAACTTTCTTTAACCTTATAACTAACATAAAAATCCTAAAAATACTGAAATGGACTTGGTAGTTAACACATTGACTCCTAAAAGAGATACATTGCTTCAAAACTTGAAAATTAAATTTTGTTATGTTATTAGAAAGCAGTGTAATACTAAAAATACAAGATCTTTTATTCAAAATGGTTCCGTAGTTCATGTCGTAAATTAGTTCACATATTTACAGATAGGACCACAACAAAAGTACGCCTTTAATATCTCAATAGTTCAAAATGTTGTATCACAAGTCTAAAAAAAATCATAGAATACTGTTCTCATGCAGTCATATAGTCGATGTACACTTGATAACTAAATAAATCTATCAACATTCATTGTGTTCACTCTCCACACCAGAGCATCAGTGTTATTGAGGTAGACCATTTCAATTAACAATAACAAAAATGTAAAAACTAATAAAAAAACAATAACATTAAGATAAAAGCCTGTAAAAGTAAAACATACAAACTGTATACACACAGTTTATTAATGCACAATGTAAAATGTTATAAATAATATAAAAATGTATGTTCCCTAGAAAAACTGTGTTTACAGTACAACTGAAAATATAATACTGATGCAATAATGCCAAAACGCATGTAATATTAATTAAATTGTATTTTAAAACTATTTACATTAGCTGTTAAATGTTTATTTTTCTTATGACAATATTGTAACATATAAATGAAATCGAATGCCTCAACACAAACTGCACATGAACATCGCTTCAGAAGAACACACAACATGCTGCCTAAATATAAACTGTTCCAGCTAAGAGGTAAGCTCGTGCTGAGCTATAGATAAGTTCACAGCAACAGCCTGTGGTTTCATGTGGCAGCCCTATACTATATACGTTCATCAGGTTATTTTGTAGTAATTTAATCAGAATTTACAGATTCACTACACTTTTTTTCAGTTGCAAAGTGATTAAGTTAGACATGATAGAATAATAACTAACCTGCTGTCCAACAACACTTATGAGAGCAGACTTGTTTAAGTAGTGGCACTCCAGAGGTAACATTCCAAGGTCTACATTCTTCCTCACTTTTCATGAAAGGAACATAAGTAGATGTTAATTCATTGATGCAAGTCTACAAATTTATTCATAACAAACAAAAGCAATTATATAAAGCGAGTTCCTACAGACACCATTAACTTAATCTGTGGGTTCTATTCACTGAGGAACAAAATAATTTGTATAAACTTCTGTCTAATTTCCAACCAAATAGAATCTTGAAATTAAGAAATAAAACCAATTTTAAGGTATATTTTTAATTTTGTTCTCGCAAAATAATTTTCAATAACTAGTACAGTACAACCTTGATTATATCCGGCAGTCCGTGTCATCCGGTTCGGCAGAGATAACAATAAAAATTATTTATGAGATAAAATTATAATAAATCGGATCGCCTTTCAGTTTTGAAACGGAAATGTCGTACACGAGTGTCGGTTTTTGATTTTGCAAATTGCAAGCGCTGTATTGACTAGTCACCCTCTCTCAACAAGCGGTTGCTTTTTACTGCGTAATAATTTAATAATGCGCCTGAAGATCCGAACTAGCAATGTTATTTACTTTTGTTCAGTGTGGCTGGCTGGAAGAGTCCATTTCGCGAGTGGGGGAAGTGGAATAGTTCATTTTACGTACAAACCCTCAGCATTGTCAGTCTGTTGTTTATATAGTGGAGTGAACACATATTCTCCTTTTTAAGCAGTGGTTTATTATAAGTGGGTAAGTGTTTTTCAGCCAAGATGAGTGAAATAAAAAAGGAAAAAGTAGTCGTAACTAAAAAAGAAAAACTTCCAGCGATTAGAAGACGTGACTCATAGTGATAACATTGTTCGTTTCATTACGATTGCTGCAGAGCGTGTTGCATCACATGTAATTGTAGGTGTCCCGCTTAGGCATGCTGTCTGTTATCAGTTACTAAACGTGTTTCTCAAATAAAACCATGTTATTTATGACTTATGTTCTATCCGATTTTTATCTTATTTGGCTAGACCTTCGCCATATTAGGACAGATAACCAAGGTTGTACTGCATTTTCAATAACATCTCTTTTAATAAAACCTTAGATTTAGTCACATTTCAAGGGCTTAGTGTTATAACTTTTTTGTTCTTTATCTTGTGAAAAATGTGTAGGGGAAGTTAATGCTATAAGAAGTTTAATGTGAAGTTAAGTGAGCAGAAACTCGCCATACATAACTGAAGAGGACTGTAGTTTAAAATCATATCTAAAATTATTTGGACAGTTGGTTGATATTTTGTTTGGTGTTTTGATGATTGAGTTGTGCTTTTAATTCCTAATTTAACTCTTTTAGTGCCTATGTCCTTACATATGGACGACACTTATAATATTGAGACTTGCCGATGTCCGTACAATTGGACATCACGAAGAATGTTGAGAGTTGGCAACGTCCATATACATAGACGTAATGGAAAACATTCTAATGCGATTGTTTATAAATATTAAAGACCTGTAAAACAACTTAAAATAAACCAAAAGAACTGTATTTGAAGGAAAAATATTTTTAATAGAGCCACACAAAATAGTAATATTAAATACTGACTTTACTGCTGCGAAGTGTTAATTGGTATAATATTAGTACATTTATTGTATTGGTGGAGTTTGTTTTGATCTAGTGAGGTTATATTGTGTTTTACGTTTTATAGGGAACTGTTTGCGATCTCCAGTTAGTGATAATTTCTATTCGTTATATTTAGGAACAGGATTGTTTTAACTGATTGCAGTGTTGTGTGATGATTCAAATATTAGAAGAGATAGGACATCACCAAACTTACCTTCGAATACAGGTTCACTAACACCTCAGTAGTAGTAAACACATAGAATAGAATCACATTTTGCAAAAATTTTCTGTGCCACTGGCACTTTTCTTAGGAGTGGAGAGAGACTCTGACTTGTAGAATTTTTTACCACTCTATTTGCGATTAGTCAGTCTCTCTCTCCCTCTCCCCCTCCCTCCCTCTCCCTCCCCTCCCCCTCACAGCCAGTTGTTTCAGTATTTCACAAAAAAATTATAAAAAAAATCATCAATGGGAGTTAAGTTACTTTCTCTAAAAAAACCATATCTTATATGTGTACCTTAAAATTAGTTTTATTCGTTAAACTGCCAATGGTAAGAAACCATGTTCTGTTTGGCCAAGCCGCCAATGTTATTCTTATGAAAAAATTATGACTTTCAACCCCTATTTATTAAAAATGTTTAACCTTTCCTGGGGGTTACACCATTAGGTCTACTTATAGTCCAAATTTAAAGTATCTAGCACTTGTGGAAGTAGGCTACCTTAGAGTTTGTATACCTCATCAATGAGCGAGTTACAAAAGCGGCTGTTTAAACATCAATGACTTTTCTCAGCAAGTAGAAATGGAGAGCCCATTATATCATAGGTAGGACAGGTGTTCATGGTGAGTTTACTAACTTGAAAGCTTTTATTTACAAAACTAACCATACAGTGTTCATACGAAATAACAGAAACAAATTATTGCTCATTAACCCTGCAGTACTCACGTGAGCTACAGGTATAGCCCTGCTGTTGCATTTTGCAACTTTCTCAGAAGCCACGCAGTAGGCCTACTGCAGGGTTAATTATTTTACTACAAATAAAAGAAGGACTTGAATATTACTATTTACATAGGCATATATGTGTTCCATGTCAATATCTTTCTATTAAAACCTGCTCACTTTATTCAGCTTATTTATAAATGAAATGAACAATTACTAAGGGTGTAAAAAATAGGCCATCAACACAAAACTTGTCAGTGCTAAAATTTGTTCAAAAATATATTTTATGCTCATATAAAAGGTTAATACAGATTTTTGTTGGATGTTTTGTTTAGTTATTAAATAAATGTTCAAATACAGTACTGACTTTATATTAAGTCCTGTAGAAATGTCAATTTACAAGCAATCACAAGTAATCTTCACAAAGCTTCTTGTACTTACCAAGTTTACGTAAATCGTTAACCAGATCAGAAAAGATCCGGCGATTTTCTTCATTTTCAGTTATCTCATCATTAAAAGAACCAGAGCTTGGAATTGACCTCATCAACTCTGCTAGCATAGAAACCCATTGTTCACTGTCCACCTGAGCCACTTCCAGGATCTCTTCTAGTTCAATTCGCCACTAAAATTCAATGAGTATTCAATGTAAAAGAGAACAATTAATACAGTTTTCACAAATATAGGCTACAGACAATATTAAAACCTAACTATAAGCATATTTCTAAAATAAGGACAAAGATACACAGTTAAAACTAGAATCATAAAGTTTGCAAATTAAAAGTAAATGTTGCCGGACTGATTGGATCTTTCTTACAAATGATTAAATTACTAAGTAGAAAGTAAATCATTTGAGCAATAAATATCTTAATTTTACTAAATAAATTTGAAAGTATTGTCTGCAATGTTAAGCTATCCAATTTTAACTCTTGTTGATACTAAATACAACTAAACAATGTATGAAAAATATATCTATCTATGAACTAGCAATGAAACGTTTATTCCATGAGTAAGTACAGACTTGTTTTAATATCTTTTTCAATTATTATAATAATATGTAAACAAGTTTTATAACAAATTCAAGTATTCCTTTTTCATGTACACAGTAAGATTATAAAAATGCACATTGATAATAATTTCTCTAGTCATTATTTAAAATTTATTTGTACTTATTAACATATTTTCCCAATTTTTTTAGATAAGAATCAAAACAATTTAATAAAAAAACTGCATTTGTTTATTATGGATATGCTTTAAATGTACAAAATTAATTGCATTAACAATTGACACTCAAGCGCAGTCTTACTAATAGATAAACTAAGCTTCCATCACAATGGTGAATAGGCTTAATGTCAATGCTCAATTCAAAACCATTTGGTCAATGTACTATTTTTTCTTAAGATAGAAAATATTTAACTGCCAAGCCTTTTTAGTGACGTCTAAATAAAATAAAATTTAGCAAGTACTGTCAACTGTATACACAAACATACATATAAAGTATATAATAACTCTTACAGCGTAGTTGATTGAATCCCAGCTTCATAAGCTTAAGGTTCTCAGTTCGATCCCAATCAATCCTAACAAATTTTGAAAGAGATCAAATGATAACCACCAACTGTTTATTTGTCATTGGACTATTAATTAATGACACTTTCTAAGGAATAAACGGCCTTAGTTTGTAACAATGAGTAATTTCGCTCATACACTTAATTTGGTATGCTACGTTTATTATTTTCAGGGTATTTTTGACAAATTACAGTTACTGACATTCGCTGGCAGCTTATATACTCGCAATGAAGTTGTACAAATAAGTCTTTAGTTACTTTTAATGCTGTGCACAAATCTTGATAGAGATGGAAAATAATATGCCAAGGCCTAAAGTTAGAAAACATGGGAAACAATCATGCGGTGAACAATGAAAAGAAAAACATACTTGGGTGGAAGGTCAGTATAACTATACATGTATGGGCGAGCGGACGGGCGAGTTCTAGAGAGGTTAGTTGTCTAATGTTCAAAGGCATTATCTCTATGAACACAAGAGCGTTTTGGGGCTTCATTGGCACACAGAAAAGATCTCCTCACTTGAACTCTGTTTAAACAAGCCAATAATCTATGACAAAATGTGACCTAGTTATTACGGCACAGATTTCACTTCTCCGTATTCCAAATTGTCCACTTTTGACTACTGTTTCCATTTAACAGTTGTAGCATGGATGGTCCTCCACTGGTCTAATAGTGTTATCTCTGTAATAGTTCATTTATTATTAAAAAACAGCTCCTAAATATTAGCCTCTTGACCTCCCCGCCAGGCGGGAATTGAGCGGGAGTTTCTAGTTGCACGTTCTAATTTTATTTCCTAAACTTATGAAATGGTATACAAAAATTATAAAAAATCTGATATGTACAGGGCAGAACATTCTGAATCGATTGATACCAATTTTGTAGTGATTGCTTGATAAATATATTCTTTATTTATTTTAATGCAACAGCATAAATTAAGCCGTTCCTCGCTTTTAGAAGGGATTTTGTAAGTCACATAAATTATGTCGTTCCTCACAATCTAGGGTTAATGAGCAAAAAACACAAATCTGTAATTTTTTTCAAAAATGGCTCTAATGATTTTAATTAAATTTTCAGGAAATGTATGAATTACAATTTTAAATATTTTAGTAAACCGCAAGTCGCTAGTTTTAGTAGTTTTTGAGTTGTAACATTTTTTGTATAGGCAAAAACGTTAAAAAAAACATTGGTTATCTTGTAAATATTGTAGATAGTATCTTGACGCGGTTGTCACCAGAAAATGTAGATTCTAATTATGACACCGGCCGCTTAAGTCTAAGTTCTAAGATTAAAAAATTCAATTTTTTTCAAGCTTTCTTCTAACGATTTTGATTAATTTTCAGTAAAGATGCAAATGTAAATTAAAATTATCTTGGTTACTACCCCACTAAGTTGGGGCTGGAGGCCGAAGGCCGGAAACAACAACTCAAGTTGTTGAAGGTTGTTTACATAAAATCTGGCTATGTGATTAATTGAACAGCTGGTTTTGAAGATTATTTTGTCCATCCTTTTATTTAAATAAAATAAGTGTTTTGTCTGTACATTCCTTAGAAATGTAATTAATAGAACATCTGTTTTTATTGTAGGCCTACATTTGATAAACAATCTCACATTTAACAAAGGGAAAGGGAAAAAGTTGGTGCCATTTACCTTGCACAATTTATTTAAGATTGGCTCTGACAGTAAAATGAATAGCCACTGATTAGAGTAAAATAGTAGTCATTGTAGTCTGAACAAGAAAAGATCATATAACTACCATCAATTACTCAAAAACTATATAAATTCTGAAAACTTGTCCCATTAATAACAAAGAGGAGGTAGGTAAGGTGCAATCAAACATTTCAATATACAACTGTGATAATGAAATATGTAATATTGATATGCCTACTACCAATTGAAAAATTAAGTAATTAATGTAAATATAGCATAAGCCTGGAATTTTTAGAAGCTAATTTGGATGGTCTTGGAAATATCCTGTAATAAGTTACTTGATCAACTTTATTCTGCATTTCAGATATCATTAGAACTGCAAAAGATGACATTTGATTACAAATTATAAATAGGCCTGAGCATTTTTCTTTTTAATTTGTGATACTGAGCCATGAGTAATATTGATTTACCATGCATTTTATGTACAATAACTACCTAGAAGATTAAAAATTATAACAAATTTGCTTATATTATTGCCATAGTGATAGTCAGCAGGACATCCCGGAGACCAAGATCTCAATTACAAGAGATGCCAGAATTACATCGGCGTAGAGACAAGCGCTTGTCACTTCTACACATGAAGAAAGTTTAAACTCCAAGAATGTTAAGACTAATTGTTTCTTAAATAAAACATGTTACACACAGGTAAAAATAAATAAAATGAAATTTCACTGAACACAATTTTAATGCAATTCAAGAACAAGAATGTACTATAGACAAAAATAATACTGATAAATTTCAATAACCGTGTTTCGAATCTCAGTCCAGAAAAACTTGCCAGAGAATGAATGAGTAACCCTAGCCATATCAAAAAGATGTCTTTGGGCATAGATGTGGTTATATTTAAATAATTAACAGCAGTATCGAATATTTTTTGGCATATAATTGGTTATGTTTTGTACAGCCAGCCATCATCTAGTTAAGGGGCATTTAGTTGTTACAATCACTCTAAAGCTGGACTGGAATCAATGACTAACATAAATGTTTACCCACTTGAGTGTCGTAAAATTTTGAAACAAGGACTAAAGGTAAATCTAGTCACATGTTGACCCCAAGAAAATTCAAACATTTCCACATTTCCAATAAATAGGGATTGAATTAAGGGGTTGAACACAACAATTTTCCTAATTTCCTAACATGTGTGACTCAAGACGTAGAAAATATGGTTTTTCAAGCAGTTTCATTCCAACGGTTTTTTAAGCAAGAAAACTAATTTTAAGGTACAATGTGGCATATCGTTTTTTAAAGGAAGAAACAAGGAATCTAACGGAGGGAATTTAATGGAGTCTAGTTGCGCCAGTTGATTTATATGAGCGTTAAAACAAAACCCCGTTTTAATTAATTTAATTACTCTTAAAACCTTTTAGTTTTACTCTATTATTTTTCTTATTAATCTCAATAAATTAAAAAAAATTAATAATGTATTAAGCTTCACGAATAAAAAACATAAATAAATGAATGTTTATCTGTTGAATAATATTTATAAATTCAAAAATATGACAATATAATGCTTAAGTAAGGTAAAACATTTCGTAGATACCTTAATTTTAATTTAAGTTTGTTTATTTAAGCATTTTATTTTCACTTAAAATCGTTCATGTTTTATTTTAAATTTTACATTTAACACTCTTTAGTTTTTCCCTTTTCTTATATTAATACTAATACATTTTAAAAAAAAAATATTAAATTGAACTCCCTGAATTAAAAAAATTCACAAATAAATGAGTATTTTTCTTTTGATTAATTTGTGATTAAAACAACAGGCTTAATGTGTCAATATTATAATTTTTTAGTAAGATAAAATATTTAGTTAATTCCTCAATTTAATGTTCAAATTTATTTAAGCATTTGCCTTTTATTTATAATCATTAGTGTTATTAGTTTAATTACACAAGACTCTTTTTAGGTTTATTTTTGTTTATATTAATCTTATTTCATTAAAATTTAACGTAGAGTTTAAAACAATGTTCAAGACATATTCTTAGTAACAACATTTAATTGCCAATATAATTTGAACAATTCGCTTTAAATTCGTAAACACCTTTTTTCTCAAATTTAATCATAATGTTTATAAATTCGTTGTTTAAATTTATAGCTTGAGATAAATAGCTTCAAGATGGCAGCTTTATTATCTGATTGTATATATAATTTATTTTTTTTTTTTTGATAACTATTTTTTTTCAATAACTATTTTTTTCTTTTCACTACGGAGGCTTTTTAATTATTCAGAAGAATCTAAACTGGCGGGCAAGAGGGAGTGGGTTTCTATTTTAGATTATGGTACTGATTAACAGTGCTTTGAACTACACTAATGACAGAACAATCACCTGTGAAACTATTGACTGTTCTAATAAACTTACGGGACTATTTTCAACAGACGATAATAACGTGAGTTTAAAAATTATGCATATCAATATTCGTTGTTACAATAAAAATTTTGATTCTTTGTTGGTATTGCTTGAATATTTATGTGTGGATGTTGATGTTATTGTTTTGAGCGAGACATGGACGGACAGACACAAGACTTTGACTGAACTGGACGGTTACGATATTTACTGTACAAACAATACTTGGAATAGAAACGACGGCATTATTATCTACTTTAAAAATAACTTAGGGGCAATTGTCAAAGAAGTAAAGATGGGTGTCAATACTGGACTGGAACTTAACATTACGCTTAACGGACACCACTACAATATTCTGGCGGTCTACAGAAGTCCCTCAATGAACTGTAATCTTTTCCTATCTGACCTGACTGACTACTACAACAACAGTAACAGCACTAGACATACGACTCGGGTGTTCATAGGAGATACGAACATTGATATATCACCAGAAAACTACAACGATCCGGTAAAAGAAATGTACTTAAATTTACTATACAGTGTAGGTTTTGTTAGCTGTGTTGATAAGCCCACTCTAAAACAACATGTCTAAAAGACATGTTTTAGGTGGCAAACTCTAAAACATGTCTTGATCATATTTTCACTGACCACTGGGAGGCTACTGCCGTCACATCAGCGGTGCTGCAGACATCAATAACTGACCATTTTGCTGTGGCGTTGAACATTAAACTAGACACTAAAATGACAGACATCGACACGGACAACAGCCCTACTTACTTAGACTACGAGGTGTTGGGGAGACTTATTGAGGCTCAGTCATGGGATCATGTCCTGGCTCTGCAAGTTGTTAACGACAGTTGCACTGAGTTCTTACATACTTTTGAAACAATAAAAAAGTCAGCCACAAAACAAAAACGTAAAAACTCTCGTTTAAAAAAACTTAAACCGTGGATTACTGTTAGTTTAATAAAATGTATTAGACAGAGGGATAAATTGAGCAAAATTATGATAAAACGCCTTTTGATTTGGCTGCTAGATTAAATTACATCCGTTATCGAAACCATCTAAACGCTGTAATAAAAAGAGCCAAATTCATGTATTTTAGAGAAAAAATTTCTAACTGTCAATGTAATCCTAAAGAGTTCTGGAAGATAATAAATGAATTCAATGGTGTTAAGTTGAGGAGGACTCCTTTTCCAATTAAGCATTTTTTACTGGGTGAAGACATCACCAAGCGGTCGATACGGGAGGTAGCCAATTCATTTAATGATTATTTCGCGAGTGTTGGAGAACAGTTAGCGAGCGCGCTGCCTCCCTCCGCTGGTGGTAGACGACACCGCATACAGAACCAGGCATGTGTTCACATTGGAGCCGGTCACCGAGAGCCAGGTGGAGCGGTATGTCGCCGAGATGCGCGGCAACTCTGCCCCAGGAATCGAATTTTCTCCCACAGTTTTGAAAAATTATATAAAACATTTAATCACACCTTTGACTCACATTATCAATATTAGTTTAAATTCCGGTGTATTTCCAAATTCATTTAAAATTGCTTAAGTCATTCCACTTTATAAATCTGGCGAAAAATCGACATATAGTAATTTTAGGCCCATCTCCTTGCTCAGTACACTGTCCAAAGTATTGGAGAAGTGTGTAAAAAAACAATTACAAGTATACCTGGAGTCAAAACATCTACTTTCAAGTCGACAATTTGGCTTTAGAATTGTTAAGAACTCTGCGGACGCTTTATTTATGTTAAATAAAATCATAATGAATAACATTAATAAAGGCGAAAAGATTTTGCTTGCCTTCATTGATCTAGCTAAGGCTTTTTATTCAATCGACCGAAAAAAACTTTTTTCAAAAATGACTGAGCTAGGAATAAAAGGATTACCTTTGAATTGGTTTAAAAGTTATTTAAGTGACCGATGCCAAAAGGTTTCGATAAATGAAGTGAAAAGTGACACTAAGAGTTACGACTGTGGAGTAGTTCAGGGAAGCAACCTCGGCCCATTGTTATTTTTAATTTACATAAATAATATAGATAAAATAAATATTACTGGAGATCAGTTTTTGTTTGCGGACGATACAGCTGTGCTGTTCCATGCTGAAACCTGGACCAATGTTTTCAAAATGGCGTCACAAAACTTAAAAATAATTAAGCAGTGGTTTGATCAAAATGTCCTTACAATGAATATTAAGAAAACAAAATGTTTACCCATAGCTCTTCGCAAAGGGTCAGAACCTGCTGCGGAGCTAAGAGTGGTGGTGCACTCTTGCGATGACCCCGCTAAAGAACACTGTGACTGTCAAGTCGTAGAGAGAGTCAACCACTACAAGTACCTGGGTGTCATTATTGATAACCAGCTACGGTGGGAAAAACATAGAGATATGTTAAAGTCTAAACTAAGAAAGTTCATATACGTCTTTAAACAATTAAGTACATTTTTAAAAACTCATGAAATTAAAACTGTATATTTTGCATACGTTCAATCCATTTTAGAATACGGTACTTTGACCTCATTACTTATATGCTTTACTTCCGTAACTAATACTAAATTACTTGACTCCATCCAATGGCATCAAACCCTCATAAGTAACTAATGTATATTTTAAAATTAAAAACTCATGGTACTCACTTCCTTTCTTTATTTGATTAATCTATTTTTATTTTTCACTGTTATAGGAATATGTCTTCTTTTTTAAATGATTTTTTTTTTCTAAGTAATAGTCAGTATCTAACAAATTATTATTATTTTTTTTTTAGTATAGAATATATATTTTTGTTATTTTTTTTCTAATAATAAATTATATGCAAGTACCTTTCTAAGTTAATCTGTCTGATTAAATTGTAATGTAATGTTCATTTGACTAGTTTTACGCACAGGCATAAAAAAGCCTATGTAAAACTTTCTTTTCCGATGTATTAAATTGTTAACTTGAACCTTTGTAAACTTAAAAGGGAAATAAATTGATTTTCTTTCTTTCTTTCTTTAATTTGTTAAAAAACATGAAATTTTCAAGTAGCAAGGACATTTTTTATTTTTTGGTTAGGGAAGTTTGACTAGTGTACAAGTGTTGTACTTAATTAAAGTAGGTCTAATTAATGAATCAACCAGAAGTATTGTACGAATTCTTGGCTACCTACTTTCTTTGCAGTAGAGCTTAAATATAAAAAATTTTCATTTTGAAGACCGGAATAAAAACGTTGTTTTTATTTCTCATTATCAGGCTATACAAATTTTTGGTATTTATGCAGTTTCTTGTCACCAAACAAATTCGGAAAATTTTGCTTGAAATGGGTCTAGAATTGGCTGTATTTTTACGAGATATGCTTTTTATTCTGCGGAAATAACGTATTTTACTGAAAAATTCAAAACAACCAAAGTTACAACTTTTAGTACTTTATGTCATATTTCCATTAATTTAAATGGTATTTTATTCATCTTTTTTTAAATTTTGATGTGATTTTTGCGCTGAATACAAATTTGATATCTATTTTGGTCTATTACAACTATTTCTCGAGATATAACGGAAAACTACTATAACAGTGAATCGCGATTAGCAGCCATTACGCGATCATTATATACAATAACTATTAATCACAAAAATCGAATTCACCTATATTCCCACCAGTGAATTTAAAACAAATTTTTGTGAGAAAATAGTTCCAATAAGTTAGGTTATGTCAGTAAAAAATGCATTTTTCGGGCTGAAAAAATAATTATACTACAAAACCAGTTATAGATTTATGTTCAGCATAAAAAAACACAAGAAACGAAAAAACATTTGTCTCAAATAACGATTTTTAAAAAAGTTGTTTTTCCACTAGGGCCTATCAGATAAACAACTAGCTTTGATTGTTCAGTAAAAATGAGTTTTCCGCAGATGAAATCAAGCTCCTAGAGATATATACTCATATTTCACCACTTTTTCAACAAGAATTTGTATTTTTAGAGGTATCAAGAAAATGCATAGTTACCAAATTTTTGTTCGTGCGGCATGGTTTTATCGTGCATAAGATTCTTTACAACTTTGAAACATCAAGGTTGGTTTTTATCTAGGTAGGCCTATATTAGTTTTTTTTTTTTTATAATAGGCTAACTGTTTTGTATATGAAATATAGGCTAACTAATTTTGTAAAATAGGCCTAACTTAATTATTTTTTAACTGTACATTTTTAGATTGGTCTAATTTATGTTCATTTGTGTTATGAAAAAATTATGTGTTCTTAAATAAGTTTGCCCTACTATTAACTAACACCAACACAAATATTTCAGAAATGTCGACACGTAGTGAATAAATATTTAACAAAATATGCAAATTATTTCAACAAACTTGTACTCAGACAATAATTAGCCAATCAGCTTCAAACAATATTATTAGGCACAGACATTAAATTTAAGTGAATAGTATAACTTGCATTTCTATTTCTTCAAATCTTTGAAGGACTGTAATTTTTATTTACTACAAAATGTTATGGTCGAGACAACGACTTTTTACGATTATTTATACCTAAATTGATGTAAAACTAAAAACTCCATAAACCTACCTCTTCGACATTTCTTCGGGGAATATGAAAAAACGACAATAACAATTTCAGTTTGACTTGTGTTTGAAGGTCAGGAAAACAATCTTTAATATTGCGAAGAACTTCAGCATTTAACTGTGAGCAAATCGATCCACCTGTCCACGAATCATTTGAAGTTCCAAGTTTATTATGGAGCCAAAGGGAAGTATCACTATCTCTCACGTTTGCCATAATGTACCTTTTAGCGCACTAAACCTAAAATGCAGATTTGATTTGGAGTGTTTTATTCCTACAATTTATAATTTTTTTACATAGAGAACGAATAAAGCCACCAATCTTTCAATCCCAACTCTTTAAAATAAAGGCTATATATAAATACAGGGTGATTAGGAAATTATGGTAAAATAATTTAGGACGTAATTTTAGAGCTAAAAGTAAGAAAAAAGTTTATATAAACATAAGTCCAGAAATGCTTCATTAGCAAGTAACAGCTAACGAAAGATTTCGCTCTGATTTCAGTTCACCTGGTGAAATTCAGTGCTTCTGAATATCTTGGTTCTTACTTTTTTACATAAATAAGGTGGATTTATATAGAAAATCACTTGAAAAATCGAATAAAACCAGTCTGGAAGTCAAAGTGTTTACAGTTTTTGAGAAAAAGGATGAAATTTGCCTAAAATATAATCAGAAAAATACAGTCTTCAATGTCTGATGCCCAATAACATTGTTAAATAGCCAATAAATAAATTGTTTTTTTCTAATATAAATTGTAGAGAATTTAATTATGAAAACAACCATATTAGCAAAGTTAAATAAATGTGAAAAAAAAGTTATAAAATTAATTCTAACGTAGAACACTATACAGCAACCTTTTGCCATTTTATAAGAAATGTACATCTGATTGGTAATATTTAGTGAAAAACATACATTTTTTTTGTAAAAAGTGTTATTTAAAAATGAATAAACCTATCTAAAATGACTTTAAATCTCGCCGGACGATTAAAGAATATGTTCAAAATGACCTTCGTTGTTCAAAATGCACGCGTTCAGGCATATGTCCGAAAGTATCGAGTTTCGGACTTGGACTTGAAACAAGTTACAGACCGCGCGGTGAAGGCCTCGAACTCGCCGAGCAGTGATAGGGAGGGGACGGGTGGAGGACCCTGTATGCTTGCAGTCCTGGAAACATTTCCTAATGCCAGACTTTCCAACGCAACGAGTGTTTCCCATTCTTGCTTATTTTAAAATAAGATGTGTAATTGTTATCTACGGATCCACCTTAAGTACGTTTCCATAATACGTGCGATATGTTTGCTTATGGTTTAGGAGTGTTTAGAATTTTTACAGTACTTAAGAGTGCGGAAAATAATAATTATTTAGTGGTTTATATGGTTGTTTTTGAAGTTATACTAGTGATGGCCGTTATTTAACGTAACAGGATAAGTAACACTGTTACCAAGCTGGAACCTGTTACCGCTATAACCTGTTATCTGAAATACCCAGTTAATTTTGGAACTTATAAAACAAGAGTTTTAATATCAAACAATTTTGTCGTACAATTAATTTTGATGCAGCACCAAATCATATTACTAACAAATATGCAGATTGCATGTTGGTAATAAGCATCGTTCTGTTCTGAACTCTCATGGAACAAACGATATCAAACGCTGGTCAATCCAGTTACAAAGTATCCAAGATGGAACACTGTTCTCTCGTGGAATCGTCAGCAGAATGAAACCTCGCCTGGCGTGGAGTTACCAGTGGCAGAGGGCGAACACTCATCCAGTTCCAGTTTCCGCGTAGAAATGTAACTGCATCACTGCTTGCTCGCTGTGGCCGTTCCAATTCTGTCGTGGAACGGTGGAACCACAGATGAAAGTAGGAGTTCCTTTATCTGTGGTGGAACTGAAGCGCCGGGGGAGGGGTATTCAACTTACTACTTGTCACTCTTGTCAGTCATTTGTGATGTTAGTGGAAGCGGAATACGCATTTCATTTCCTTGTCTGTTACATTATTACATTGCTTGTTTATTAGTTTGTTGTCTGACGGACGTAGACAATAGAGTTTCATTATACTTTATGTCAAGTATATTTTGTTGTACATATTGTAGTTTGTAGTGTTGTACATATTGTAGTTTGTAGTGTTGTACATATTGTAGTTTGTAGTGTTGTACATATTGTAGTTTGTAGTGTTGTACATATCGTAGTGTTATTTATAAGTACTGTGTAGTGAGTGGCTTAGGTCACTTAGATGGTCTCACCACCACTGGTGAGTGTTTGACAGTTTTAATATTAAAAAAATGGGTCCGAACAAACCTAAAAGTAGTTATTTGTGGACTTATTTTAATATTACAGATGCAGTAAATAAAGTAGCTACGTGTGATATTTGTGGCCAACAATTACATTTTAAGGCCACAATATCAAACCTAAAAAAACATCTTATCAGGCGACATCCTACGATAAACTTGCCCAAAAACAATGACTGTAAAAAAAAAGATGAAACCATTACAACTGTAATGGTGTAACCGACAAACGCTCAAGGCTCACCAGCAAACGAGCTGAGCAACTAATATTTTTAAATGTTAATTTTAATTTATAATACATTTTGACATTTTTTCTTTTATCCTAATAATGTAATGTAATAATACATTGCCATGTTTTATTAAAGTTTGTTTTAAAGATAAACTAAGCCTTATTTTCAACTTTAATTATTGGTAATAATTAAACATCTTAGACTCCACAGCAGACCAGGAACTGTAACTGAAACTAAAGTGTATTCGTCCTTTGGTAACTCACGCCAGGCGAGGATTTAGCGAACGGCTAGCGCCCGTTCTGGTTCCACAAGGAACCAGCGTTCCACGCTAGACACATGGTAACTGGATGAGCTGGCTGTAACAGTCTGACTCTGGGGTAACGTCATGAACACTCGTTCCATGAGAGAACAGCATTACGTATTAGACACATCTTAACTGGATGGGCCCGAGCTGTTGGCGGTATTGCGGTAACACTCTGGGGTACTACTATTCTTATTTTTAATAATAACGGCAAAAGGTTCCAAAATTAATAGGTTATTGTAACCTGTTACCAAGATGTAACTGTAACAGTGTAACGTGTTCCACATAGGTAACTGGAATTTCCATCCCTAAATTATACTTCTTTGCGCCCGTTAGACACTTTGGGATGGGATGTTGGTCGAGAAACCGCGTCACGCTGAAAAGTAAGAACAAATTTTTAAGAACTATCGATTAATCGATTGTTAATCGAAGAAATTTAATCGAAGAAATTACTGATGTTTAGGAACCGTGAGAGAATGAGACTTTATCACATTAATTATAGATTACACAACAAATACATAGGGGGCGAAGGACCACTTAATATATACCGATTAAGACGGTGAGGGGTTTTATGTCATAAGTAGATATATATAGAGATAGAAAGCAGACAGTACCTTGAGCTGATGTAAGGTGAAAATATAACACACTTGGCTGGTTGTCGGTTGGGTAGTCCACCGCTGTGTGATGACCCCGGGGCGAGCACGATGTGAAGAGAGAAGTTCTGGTAGAGGAGTGATTCCGAAGACACAAGAATTGTCACACACACACTATCTGGCTACGCTTACGCACACCACAATAGCACGTGCACGGGGCGAGAGTTTGGAAAGCACTGACTGTGTCTGTCTTTCGCGGCAAGGGAAGAGGGGGTTTTGCGCGGTTTTACAATAAGAGAGAGGGGGAAACCTTCTAACCTCCATGCCATATTGTCCAAGTAGTACCAACATACAGAGAATATAACATACATTGAAGACAATTAAAAATAATAGATATATATATATATATATATATATATATATATATATATATATATATATATATATATATATATACTTATGCTAACTTAAGAATACTAAACATTCCGGCCCCCTTGAAGCATTGCAGGCTTCAACAAAACATTGAACACACAAGAGAAAAAATATAGTACATGGGGGCGGACACTCAGTCACTTATTTCAGGGGCAGAGGGAAGATCTTGACGACTGGACGCGTGAGATGTCCGGTGGCCGTCTTGAGGTCCACGACACGGACGATGCCGTCCTTGCCAGGGTGAGTACCCGTCACTCGAGCAAGAGGCCAAGTGAGGGGTGCAGAGGGGGCGTGCACAAGCACGAGGTCACCAATCTCGATGTTATTCTTGGAGCTGGTCCATTTTGAGCGCTGTTGTAGCATGTGGATATATTCCAGGCTCCAGCGTTGCCAAATCCGCTGGTGCAAAGATTGTGTCAGTTGCCAATGTTTCAGGCGGTTGAGGGGCACTTCACTGACGTTGCGTTCAGGGACAGCTGCCAGGGTGGTGCCGATCAAAAAATGACCGGGAGTCAAAGCGGTCAGATCAGAGGGATCGCTTGAAAGAGGCGTGAGAGGCCTGGAGTTAAGCATCGCCTCCACTTGAGTTGACAGAGTTATAAACTCGGGAAGGGTTAACATGGTGTCTCCCATCTCTAGTATATATCATTCTGTATATAATTACAGAATGATATATACATTTTATATAAGTCAATGCCACCGTACGTGTATGGGCAGGTGGGTGGGTCAATGTATACTTGATAATAGTGCTTAAGGGACGTAAATAATCTAATCAGCTTTTAAGAGACAGTTTACATTAACGACAAAAATAAACGAAATCCGGTGAAAAACAAAGCCAGGTGGAAAGTGCGGCAGGTTTTCCCCACCTACACATACACGTACAATGGTATTCACCGACCCACCCACCCATACACATATAGTGGTATTGACCCACCGCCCACCCATACACGTTCAGTGCTATTGACCCACCCGCCCACCCATACACGTTCAGTGCTATTGACCCACCCACCCACCCATACACATATAGTGGTATTGACCCACCACCCACCCATACACGTTCAGTGCTATTGACCCACCCGCCCACCCATACACGTTCAGTGCTATTGAATGGTATTGAATTCAGTGCTATTGACCCACCCGCCCACCCAAACGTTTTAAATGGTATTTTGCCGACTTCACTGCACTTTCCCATAATCCACCGTGATGGGGAGCAGCGGGGGGGTTAAAATGGAAGCTGATTCCACGAGGGGCGGTGAAGCGATGTATCACTTCTTGAGCAGAGGTAGAGTTGACTTGAGTGTCGATGAGGCGACGAAGCGTGGCATCGGCACCGATGAAGTTTGTACCACAGTCGCTGTAGAGATCTGTACACAGACCGCGGCGAGACACAAAACGGGTTAGGGCGGCTATGAAACCGTCTGTAGTGAGGCCCGTGACAACTTTGAGGAGGACGGCCTTGGTCACCATACAAACAAAAATACACAAATACACTTTTACGTGCTTGATAGAGCGAAGGGTCAATATTTTGTTCATAAAGGGTCCACAGTAGTCCATGCCGGTAGACGAAAATGGTCGAGCAGGGGTCACTCTGGAGGGGGGTAGGTCACCCATCAGGGGTGTTACGTTGCGAGGTTTATTTTTAAAACAGGTCACACATTTAAAAATTCGTGAACGAATCACACTTCGGGCACATAAAATCCAAACAGACTGAGAGAGGAGAGCTTGTGTGAGCTGAGGTCCAGAGTGAAGGTGAGTAGTGTGGCAATGATCCACGAGCCGGTCCACAATATGGTGTTTTTTGGGCAAAAGCACAGGGTGACGGACGTCAGAGGAAAGTGAGGTGCGGCTAAGTCGGCCGCCTACGCGCAGAAGTCCATCAGCGTCGAGAAAAGGCTTTAGGCGTTGGAGTCTGGTAGTGCAGTCCCGCTGACGTTGAAGAGAAGAGATGTCCTCAGCAAACGACGAGTCCTGGACGAGTTTAAAAATCTTGAGTCGAGCTATGTTGAGCTCGGAGGGAGAGAGGACCGTGGTGGGCCGATTTACGACAATTGCCAATGAAGCGCAGCAAGAGTGCTACGATGCGCACGAGTTTATTCCATGAGGAATAGGCGGACAGGAGATCCCATTCAGCTTGGTGAGCGGAGGTGAGGACAACCAAGGGAGTGGTCTTCATCTCTTCTGAGGCTGAGATATCCGTGTCAGTATCGGGGTGAAGAGTGGCGTCAGGCCAATGAGAAGGTGGCATGGAGAGCCATGGTGGTCCAGTCCACCAGAGAGGGTGTTCCACCAGTTCCGAGGCGAGGATTCCTCGCGAGGCGCAATCTGCTGGGTTTTCCTTGCTGGGAATATAGCGCCAGCTTGAAGGAGGTATGAGTTCTTGAGTCTGAGCAACACGATTTGCCACATAGGATTTTAGCCTATACGAGGGAGTCTGCAGCCAGGTCAGAGCTACCGTTGAGTCGCACCAGAGAAAACATTTTTGGAGGGAGAGATGTTCTTCAAAAATAGTACAGCAGTGGGCCGTCAGCTGTGCTAGGAGATGAGCAGCACACAACTCAAGACGAGGAAGGGTCACTCGCTTAAGTGGCGCTACACGCGTCTTGGCGAAGACTTGACGTACTAGAATTTCCTCGTTGGCGAGCTGGCAGCGGAGATATAGGACGGCGGCAAACCCAGCTTCGGAGGCGTCGCAGAAACCGTGTACTTCGATACTGAGAGCGGCAGAGAGCCGAAGAGCCCGGGGTATGGAGACCGAAGAGAGAGAGGAGAGAGTGGACACGAAGGTGGCCCACTTCGCTTGGAGATCAGGAGTCAGGGGTTCGTCCCACTGCAAACCTTGAGTCCAGAGTAGTTGCATGTAGCATTTTGCTAGCATGGTGCAAGGTGCGAGGTGACCACAAGGGTCGTAGATTCTGGCAATGGTGCTGAGCACGTGCCGTTTCGTAGGGAGAGATGGGGGGACATTAAAGTCATAAGTGAAGGCATCCGTCTCCGGTGACCAGCGAAGACCCAGGATGGTGAGGTGAGGTTCATTGTGGTTTTCCAAGAAGACAGGGGTGTCCCGATGATCCTCGGGCAGTGCCTGAAGCAGTTCGGGGGAGTTGGAGGTCCATTTTCGGAGCTCAAAATGTCCAAGTTTCAAAAGCTTGATGAGATCCTCTTGAAGCTTCTTGGCTTCGTCCAAGGTGTCTGCTCCCGACACTATGTCGTCAATATAGGTATCGGTGGCCAGAACCTGGGCGGCCTCAGGGAAGGGGCGGCCTTCGTCCTTAGCCAGTTGATGCAAGGTCCGAATGGCCAAAAAAGGCGAGCAATTGACTCCGAAAGTGACTCGGGTCAGCTTGAAAATAGAGAGAGGGTCTGAGGGCTGTTCCCGCCATAAAACTAGCTGAAACAGCTGATCCGAAGGTTGGACTAAAATTTGCAGATACATCTGACGAATATTGCACGTGAACACAATGTTGTGTGTCCGGAATTTCAGCAAAACGTCGCTGATGTTGGTTTGCAATTTGGGTCCTACTAATAGAGTGTCATTGAGGGAGTGGCCACTGCTCGTTTTGCAGCTGGCATCGTAGACAACTCGCAGTTTTGAGGTGTCACCTTTGGTCTTAAGTATACCATGGTGTGGTAGAAAGTTGTGAGGGAGATTTTCTTCAAAGTCATGAACTTTAGTCATGTGGCCAGCGGCTTCGCCATCTCTCATGTATTGTACATAGAGATCACGTAGTTGAGGTTGGAGCTGGAATTTCCTTTCCAGGGAAGACAGTCGCTTCGTGGCTATTTCACGTGAGTGACCAATAGGAGGGTGGTCAGACTTGAATGGCAGTTGGACAACATATCTTCCGTCTTCAGTCCGGCTGTGAGTGGCTGCGAAGTGTTGATCACAAGCTTCTTCTTCTTGAGACTTCCGAGTAGAGAGGGAGTTCTTCCTGTGTCCAGAAGCGTTGTAATGAGGAGTGAAGGTCCGCTGAGTCACATGCCGAATGAAGCGTCACGAGGTGTGAAGCGGGATAAGCAGAGGCGTCACAAGGTGTGGAGCCCATGACAACATATCCAAAGTGAGTTCCGACGAGGTGAGGTAGGCCGGGTCCGAGTTCATGACTCTCATGAGTGAATAGTCTTGGGAATAAGGCACCACCCAGGACGACATCAATACTGCCTGGCAGGTGGAAGGTAGGGTCGGCGAGGACGTACCCCCTGGTGAGACGAAAGACCTCCGGGGCGATGGGAACTCGAGGGAGATCCGTGGTCAGGTGATCCAGGATCAGCATGGGGTGTTGTGAAGCGATGGACAGGCCGGAGAGTGTCTCAATGTTGAGAAGAGTTTGACCTTTATTTTTGGTAATGTGGTTACCAAGCCCTGTGAGTTGAACTTCGGATCTAAACCGACGTGCGCCTAAAAGCTGTGCGGCTCGTTCTGTGATCAAATCCGTCATTGAACCGCAGTCGATCAGAGCTCGGAACACATGAGTTGTACCATGAGAAGAGGTGAGTTTTATTAAGGCTGTGCCTAATAAGACGGTAGAGTGCCACATATGCGAGTTGGTGTGACCCTGAGCAGTCATTGTCACCGAGGTGTGAGGTGTTGCTTCATGAGTGGCTATCTCCTTAATTGGAGCGGCGAGTTGAGGAGGCTTATTGCTTTGAGGAGGGGCGCTATAATTAGCATGTTTGCCCTGAGAAGTGGGAAAATGTAATAAAGTGTGATGCCTCTTATTCCAAGTTTGACAGGTGCCTTGAGAGCGGCATTCCTTTATGTCATGGTTTCCCAAACAGGAAATACAACGCCTATGGTCTTTTACCATGCGCTGACGATCATGAGGAGATTTTTCACGGAAGGCTGCACAAGCGTAAATTTTATGTCCGCTTGAGTTACAAGCAAAACATAATGCCATGGTAGGCTTGCCTTGAGAAGCGGCAGAGGGAGGTTGAGAGGGGTTAGAATGTGCAGTGACCATACTGACATCACTAGCGCGGAAGGGCACCTTTTTAGGCGCGAAGGCCTTGAGGTTTGAGTGCGCGGGCTTTGAGTGAGAGGTGCTGTGAAGGTTAGCATCCTCCGTTTGCGAACATTCCAAATTCAGAAATTTGATAATATCTGTTACGCCTGGTAACGAGCGTGAAGAGGCTTCCTCATCGGAATAGGTGCGAAACCCTTCAAGTTTTTTGCGCAGATCATTATCCATCTTGCGCAACAGGAGTGCAGATAAAAGTGGATTGTCATCGGTGACGTTGCATTCCAAGGCATTTAAAGCTTGGGAATGTTCCGTAAAGAGATTCACAAATGAGCGCAATCCCTTGAGAGAGGTGGCGGTTATGTTGGGTAAATCCAACAGCTGGTTGAGGTGGAGAGATTGCAATCTTCTCGAGTTGTGGTAACGTTCTCTCAGTAGGTTATATGCCACCAGGTAGTTGGCCGCTGTGAGATTTAGGCTTTTTACCAGATTAAGCAGCTCGTTACTTAGCACGCTTAGAAGGTATTGGAATTTCATCACGCTCGAAAGGGAAGCGTTTCTGTGTATTGTAGTGTCAAATAAATTGATGAAACTGGTCCACGTGAGGGGATCACCAGAAAATTTCTGCAAATCGAGTTGGGGCAGGCGGACATGAGAAACAGGGGGTTGAGAGGCGGCTGAAGCATCACTAAGAGCAGAGGGTGTGTTAGGCACTTCGGGAGGTAATAATACTTCAATGGTTGCGGAGATGAAAGAGAACAAAGACTCTATGTCGTCCTGATCACGTGACAAAGTATCATCAGGGATAGGATCATTTTCGATAAACAAAGCCCTTTGGAGGTGGTTTTCAAACTCAGCCTTTTTTTTCCTGATTTCATTGGCATAGGCAGCAAGTTGCTTTAGTTGGACGGGAGTAAGCGGCTTGTCAGTCTGGGCTAGCTCATCAACAGCGGTCTTCAGTTTAGTAAACCGAGTTTTTGTCAATAACGTGGACCGGGTGTAGATAGCAGAGGTAAATTCTCCAACTTTGGGAGCCATTTTCAGAGATGTAAAACACTGAGTTACTTTAAATCAATAAAAGACAAATTCCAATCCACAGAGTGAGAGAAGTCCACAAAATAGTATTGAGGTCACTGAGGCGTAGAGGTCATATAACCAACAAAACATAGAGTAGGCCTATGGTATCATATGTAAACACAGTGCAAAACCTAAATTAAGAATAAAAAAATACAATAAAATATTTTTATGCAACAACAAAGACAATGGCGTCGGGAGACGTGATGTGTAAATAATATTTAAAAATATTCACCTGAGGACAAGTTGACTGTGATTACAGAGATTATAATACAACAATAAAAATAAATTACACTGGTCATGTAGCAATCACTTGAGTCAGGAGACTTGAGGTGTCAAAATAATGAACTATTACGACAAGAGGTGTCAATTGTAATGGCACAAAACAAAATTAACCTACTGCCAAAAAATGACGGGTGTAAAACAATAAGTTTTAATTTAAATCCTAATATAAGAAAAATATCTACAGTATTATTAACTTGTTAGCTTTGAGTGTTAACAATGTATACAACCAGAGGGAGAGAGCAGTAAATCTATAACTATACAAAACACAGCTTATTGAAGGGCCCTATGTCATATGTAAACAAAATATTTCAAACAAAATACAAGTTTTGTTTCAGCTAAATTTTGTTAAAATAAACAAAAACTCCTTTTTATTACAGTGAGAGAAAGTGTTAAGTATTTCATATAGTTATTTGAATATGTTTAATAATATTTGAAAACAAGAGAATCCAAAAAACCTAATATATAAACAAGTGTCGCAAAAGGTACAAGTTTTTACGTTAACTTTCGTTAAAATAAAGAAATCAATTTAAACACAATATAATACAGTATAACATTCTTAAATAATCATAGAAAGTCTAAGCCAGCTGAGTTAAACATCAAACAATCAAATGTAAATAAGTCACATGAACAATAACAATGAGAAGTGACAGTTGTCTTTTGACAGATGACAGCTGTGCTGCCTAGTGCAGCTTTGATCGTAATGGCATTGGCAGTGGAGGCTAGAATGGTGGGGAGGTGAACACGCGGGAATATCACAATGGGAAACACCACGTGCAGCCAAATTCGCGGGCAATTACTTTCACTGATTAGCAAATATAGACAAATATCGAGTTTGAGAGTTATTGAGGCAAAGTTCACACATAAACCTTTATGAGAGAGTTTTTTAAAAGATTGTTGAGAGGTTGTGAGATCGATTTGAACTGTTTTGTCCACAGAACGGTGTCAATTCATCCGTCTCGTAAGGACCATGTTTAGGAACCGTGAGAGAATGAGACTTTATCACATTAATTATAGATTACACAACAAATACATAGGGGGCGAAGGCCCACCGATTAAGACGGTGAGGGGTTTTATGTCATAAGTAGATATATATAGAGATAGAAAGCAGACAGTACCTTGAGCTGATGTAAGGTGAAAATATAACACACTTGGCTGGTTGTCGGTTGGGTAGTCCACCGCTGTGTGATGACCCCGGGGCGAGCACGATGAGAAGAGAGAAGTTCTGGTAGAGGAGTGATTCCGAAGACACAAGAATTGTGTCACACACACTATCTGGCTACGCTTACGCACACCACAATAGCACGTGCACGGGGCGAGAGTTTGGAAAGCACTGACTGTGTCTGTCTTTCGCGGCAAGGGAAGAGGGGGTTTTGCGCGGTTTTACAATAAGAGAGAGGGGGAAACCTTCTAACCTCCATGCCATATTGTCCAAGTAGTACCAACATACAGAGAATATAACATACATTGAAGACAATTAAAAATAATATATATATATATATACTAATGCTAACTTAAGAATACTAAACAACTGATAATGATAATATAGGTGTATAATATAATAATGAAGTCACGTATAATATATTGAAGATAAATATATTGAATAATATTGAAAAATGTCTTATATTTCATTTATATATCCTGTCTGTTTGTGTGCGTGAGTGAGTGTATGAGAATGGCCAAAGAAGTATAACCATAGACCTTCTATTATACCAGACAGTCCCATCATACGGGCGAGCTGGTCGTAGTTCTGGCTCAACGTGTCGGCTAGTTGTTCGAGACCTCGCCAGACTGCGCTGGCGTTGGCTCTCTCCCCCCTCAACCCATTACCCACCCTTCTTAGGAAAGACGTCAGGCACTACGTCACGTACTACGTCACGTTACGTCAACGCTGCGTTGCCAAATTGAACAGTGCATGCGATACGCCCTGTTGCCGTCCTTCCCCGAGCTCTGGCCAGAGAAGGAGGAGTGCGATGCACGTTTGGAACCAACTCATACATACTGACGACTAAACACTTTTTACAAATACAATAATATTATACCTACCAGAAAATACGTTTAATAAAAACAAATATGACATGTCATACTGACGACCAAACACTTTTTACAAATACAATAATATTATACATACCAGAAAATACGTTTAATAAAAACAAATATGAAATGTCATACTGACGACTAAACACTTTTTATAAATACAATAATATTATATCTACTAGAAAATACTTTTAATAAAAACAAAAATGACATGTCATACTGACGACTAAACACTTCTTACAAATACAATAATATTATACCTACTAGAAAATACTTTTAATAAAAACCAAAATGACATGTCATACTGATGACTAAACACTTTTTACAAATACAATAATATTATACCTACTAGAAAATACTTTTAATAAAAACAAATGTGAAATGTCATACTGACGACTAAACAATTTTACAAATACAATAATATTATACCTACTAGAAAATACGTTTAATAAAAACGAAAATGACATGTCATACCGACGACTAAACACTTTTAACAAATACAATAATATTATACCTACTAGAAAATACGCTGAATAAAAACGAAAATGACGAAAATAGAGTTTGTATTCATTGCTCCTATGCCCGCACTCTTCAGACGAAAGAGTTTTGGCAAAACAAAAAAGTTTAAATGGTAATGGTAGTATTGTTTCAATTAGAATAATTAGTTAATATGTTGTGTTTTCTTTTTTTTTCAATCAGTAGGAATGTTACTTGGGCTTTTGCCAGTGTTGAATTCTCTCCTAACTTGTTTTTCATAATACTGTATTATAAATATTGCATTTGTCTAAACAATTGGTTTGGGAAATTAGTATTATTTTTGTACTTATTACTGTAATATTTTTATGAAAGTGTTATTTTTTACATTATATACCATTAATTATAGTATATATCTCATTTATTGTATTGTATTTAAGTATGTTGTTGCTGTGATGAAATGTTAAAGATGGAACATTACAGTACATGATTAATTGTGATGGTTTAATTTAAACGTAAGATGCAGTTTATTTCATAACTCAAAGATGTTTAAAGTGGTTTGTTGTTAACAAGAGTATTATATGTCAATTTGTTTAGTTATTTTATTTGTTCTTCTTTTTTCTGTGGTTCCAATTTTATGCAGGTTTGGTTAAATGTAAATATATATAATCTTATAGTTGTTATTCAATTTTCTGAAAGTTGTAAATTTCATTTAATAATACTTGGTACCAAGGTATAGACATTCGTTCTAAAATTACATATGGTATTAATATTATATATCACCAATTTAACAAACCAAAGCACATATCACAAAATTCATAAAAAACTATATAAACGTGTTCTTAATTTATAATGCTGTTTTTCCAGATTACGTGGAAGTTCGAATGAAATTCGTACATAGCGTAGAACTAAAGATACTATATCCAACGTATTTTAATATTTTATTTGGTTTTAATAATCGCCTTAGCCTTAGTTAAATTATTATAAATATATTATTTACGTTTGAACATCTGTTACTTTTAGATTTATTTAGAAATTTCTTCTTGCTGCTCAGCTCTACTATGTAATAATGAACATATTTGAATTAACAGTCTCTACGTTTAGTCATAATGATATAGTCTATAGTAGTACGAACGCTATAATTATTTATATTAGACTCGTATCATTTACTAGCTGTTTACCCGTGTCTTGCTACGGGATTAACATATAAACATTTTTTTTTAGTTTATTAATTGTAGCTTCGAGTGCCAACCTGTCCCTCCCTTTTATAAGATAAAAGTAACTGATAAATTATTAAAATGTAGTAAAAAGAGATTCAAGTTATTATAACTTTTGATAACAATAATCATACCTAATTACTGATACAAAAGGTAAATTAATACAAAAGTACTATTTTGAAATTTGGACGGAAGGTATAATCATGTCGTCCCGAGAAAAATTGTAAGATTTTACATTTCCAATAAATAGGGTTTAATTTTAGCGATTGAAAATATAAATTTTGCCAAAAAACATAGGCGACTCGGCCGTACAAAACATGATTTCGTTCTTACATTCTTACTTAATAATGAGATACCGACACAACGTTGTGCGTATTTTAAGGCGAATATGAATGATGATATGTGTGTAGGATGAGTGTAGTCTGGTTACTAACTGAGTTCAACTATTCCTCAGAATGACAAGTTATCATACTTGGGATTAACGATTAAATTTAATCGTTACTTTTTCTATTAACTTTTTAACTTATTCGTTAGTTTTGGTAATGTTTAACTTCTAACTTTAACTAGTTGAAAATCTTGCTAACGGTTAAAGTAACTCAGTTAGTTTTTCAAATGTGATAAAAGGTGCAATTTGGTCCGAGGAATGTGGACTGGGGAGAAAGTATCTAAAACTCAGGTCAAAGACCGATTGTTTTCCTCATCCTGACCCCCAATTGTCACCGACAAGCAAGGTCACTGTTTTGAAGACGCACCCCCTACCCTTTA
The DNA here is from genome assembly GCA_035578905.1 of Stictocephala bisonia. Taxonomy (NCBI): domain Eukaryota; kingdom Metazoa; phylum Arthropoda; class Insecta; order Hemiptera; family Membracidae; genus Stictocephala; species Stictocephala bisonia. The sequence goes on from JAQJVL010000050.1 coordinate 2,979,658, forward strand.
CTCACATTTTACTGCCTTATAAATAAAAAAGGTGGACCAAACGAGTATACCATTGTTGTGGGATTGACTTGTGTCCTTGAAATGATCTTTTCACTTGACTAGTTTATGTTTAGGGGACTAAATTGAGATAGTCATTTAGTTATCTTGTTTTAAATCAACGTGTTGGGCCTAAGCTTGTTTATCTGTCATAAACTCTAATACTGTTATTTTACCTATTTACCCATCTATCTGTATAAGTAATTAGGAAAATCAGTTGCATTTTGACGTTAATGCTGTCAATACTTGATTAATTGATCATTACATAAAATCCAAATTGTCCTGTTAAAAAGAAGTCGGGAAAAACCATTTAAATGGTTAGTCAATCCAACATTTCCTCAAACGTTTACTTTATTTTAAATTAGGCTTACTAGGTAATTTCAATCCAGTATATGATACCACGCAACAGAATAAACTATCTTCAAGATTACAGAACATATTTCAAGTAACAATTGCTATATTTCGTTCTGTTTTCATTATTTTGCTATCGGCACCGTCGAAAAGAAAAGATAATGATAATACTATCTTTAATATTAATAATATTATCAATGGTAATTAGTTTTGTATTTTTTTAATGATTTATATAGTTTTCATAATTTTTAATTAACTTATTTCAGTAAGAATAAGACATGCACTCAGAACGGCAAATACTTAAACATCTAATATAGAGTGAGTATATTTTGTTCAGTTTTTCTTTACCGCTAATCCCCATACTTTCTTATCAGTGACCCTTCCTTATCATCGCACGCCTGATAAAAATCACCTGGAGTCAACATGTCACGATATTATTTGACCTTTCTTATTATCTGCGCCAATTAAAAAAAGTTTTGTTATCGTGAATTTCCTATAAGATAGTTATTGATTTTTCAAAGTATAGCTTAAAAATGTAAAACTTTAATTTCAAAGACTTATGTCAGTTTTTGTTAATAATTTTAGAAATTAAATTAAATATTTAATTTGTAAGATTTTGGACAGTTATATAACAAAAATTACTGTAGAAATTGCTATAGTCTAATTAATAGTATTGTATGATAATGTACTATAAATAGGCCTATTTATCTAAGATATTATAAATAATAAAAGATAATACAGGTTGAGTATTTGTTTATGTATATTTTACTGTACCAAAACTAACTTTTAACTTTCAATTTCAGTTAATTTTCTAATACTTTAACTTTAATCAGTTACTTTAAATTTATTCTAACTTTTAACTTCAATTAGTTACGTTTTTAGAGTATTAACTTTAACTTTGTTCAGTTTAAAAAATCATTAACTTTCCCAAGTATGCAATTTATTAATAGCCCAACAGACAGGGCAACTAAGGGACCTACAGCTTTATGTAGACTCCGAACCACGTAGTGTTGGTCTGATTTACAGGTAACTGATAAATCTGACACTCACTTCTCTCCCCTACACAAAATTCGAACTCTAACTACCATCCAACATGGACATCACAGACTTCTATTGTAATGTCCACGTCGATGGCAACCGTTAAGCGGAGGCCGTGTCGGTAGGACCGAGCATGGAACCTATTGCCTACAATCTCCTAAACACTTTTTCTCCAAGTAGCTGGGTTACAGATCTGTTGCCACCAGATTCCAACGCTCGTTGAAGCAAGAAAACTAAATTTAAGGTACACATGTGGCATATATTTTTTTACAGGAAGAAACAAGTATTATAATGGTAAATGTTTATTATAACGTGGTTGTGACAGGTATTTTATACAAGCGTTAAAATGAAAACCTCATTTTAATTCATTAAAAATCCGCGACATGAAATTTTCAAGAAGCGAGGAATTTTTTTATTTCTTGGTCAGGTAAGTTTGACCAGCGTAAAAAAGTTTTGTAAATAACCAAAGTAATTAATAAATCTACCAGAAATTTTTCAAGGATTATAGTTTTTTTACAATGGGGCTTAAAAGTGAAAAATTAGCATTTTAGTGTCCAGAATAAACACTTATTTTTAATTATCAGGCTGGAAGAAATAGTATTTTGAAAGAATAGTTTTATAGAGCATACAATTCTCTACAAATTTTCAATTTAAAGTTGTTTTCTATATATTTTATAGTTCTTGTTTAATTGCTGGTTTTGTATTTTTAAAAAGTAATTAATTTTCTGAAATAATTTAATAATTAAGTCATGAAACATGGTGGTCGTCAGTGTTATCCAAACAAATATAAAAAGGATGTCAAAATTCTCTGAGGTACTGAACTGAGTGCCCCAGTGTATATTGCAAGATTAAAACCTTCAACGCTAACTGAAATGGTGACACAGTTGAAGAATCTGTTTGAATGTTTGGGCTTCGCTTGCTTTATTTCCGTTCCCACGCCCCGCAGGTAATTGCCTCTTGGAGACATGAGGGGGGGAATGACATCATCAAATTACGTCACAAGTCTTATTTCCGAGATTGCCAGTAGAGTCGCATGAATCAGGAGGTATAAAATTGTTTGTAGTGGTTCCTACTAGGTTGCTCTGCCTCCGCTCCGATTTTTACTGTCTTCAATTTTCTGGCTGGGATGGGACTGTCTGGTATAATAGAAGGTCTATGGTATAACTTCCACCGTGTGGTCCGACGTACACCCAATTTTTTTATTTAACTACTGTAGTGTAATAAATATATGGAACCCATTTAAATTAGCATATGTCTGTTAAATCATTATTTAACTTTAACATTAAATTATTTAATTATTTAACATTTAACATTCAACATTAAATTACTATATAAATAATTACAGTTGAAGTTATTAATTTATAAGGATTACCTACTAATAATTCAGCGATATGTCTCTTTCATTTCGCTATAAAAATTTTCTTTAAATAAAAATGTCAAACAGAAATGATTCATTTTAAACAAATTTAAACGAGAATTTAAATAAAAGTGTTATGTATTTTAACGGAACTGGAAATCACAGAAATATTTTTCTAAGTCACAATAAGAAGCACGGTATCTTTGTCAGATATTGTGATAAGAAGTTACTTTATTTCAATTAAAGTTCGTAGTTACTTTATTTCAATTACAGTTTTTAACGGACTTATAAATTTTACGACATATATTATTGTTGATATTAATGTACGTTTTAATAGTTTAACTTTTCATCACTTAACATGTTTGATATGTTTTTATTTTAAATTCTGGTCTAATTATAAGAAATACCAAAATACAAATACTCCGTAAAGACGTAAACTCTTGCCCTTTACAATCTGTTAGTGAACGCCTCGTAAGGGTCGAGTCGATGTTTTTATATGACTAGTAAGCCAGTCAGGAGGCCTGTAGTCCTACTGCTCGTACCTGTACCTTCAGCGCGCGTACTATACATTACAGTATTTGCTTGAAGATTTAGGTTACCTTTGCAGTGCGTCAAAGCATGTGGTTTATGCGCGCCTGAGCACCTGCGCACTACTGTGTTGCTGTTCGTGTCACCTAAGGCTAGGGCCACACGAGCGTTTAACGTCCGTTGGTCGACGTCCGTTGTGGTGACGGACGTTGACAACACAACGGCCAGTTTGATTTCTCGGCGTCCTCGACGTCCGTTGCTATAACAAATAGTCTAGTTCGCTTTGTACAAATTCTTTCATCTCAATAGAGAAATGAACCCTGCTGAAGTAGCTGTGTTTTGTTATCTGTTAAACCGTGCTGTAAAAAAGAAAAGATCAAGGAGACGATGGTGGGTGCACCCCATAAACAGTGAACGTCTTGTTAACGGAGCATTTTATACTTTGTTCAGGCGCCTAAAAGAAGATCCTGACAAGTTTTTTTACTACTTTCGGATGCGAGAAGAAAGTTTCCATGAACTGTTGCTTAAAATAAACCTCCACATCACTTCTGCAGAGACGAATATGAGACAGCCAATTCCTCCTGAAGAAATGTTAGCTATTACTTTAAGGTAAGTTAACGTTATTGTAGTATCAAAACAATCTTATTTATAAAATTTAATAATTTTAATCTAATATCAAAATAAAATTGCTGTTGTTCCAAAAATCATTTAAAACTGTTATGTTAGATGTCAATATTTAATTTTTGTATATCATATTAATATATTAAACAAAAAACTGCAATTAGAGATTAATTTAAATGAAAATAAAAACATTAAAGGAAATATTTGGAAAATAAAAAAGGCAAGGTACTTTTATAAATTTTATTTCATGACATCAAAATATTATCTTAAGAGAAACCTTACAAAGAAATGTATGAAATTGACATACGGTACATTACATTTTATAAAGTTCGTATGAGTTTGAAGATTCGTCAATACCAAACTCTGAAAAATAACTGTTAACCGAAGTTGACCTAGAATTTGATGCAATACCTGGATTATTATAAGTTGGTATATTGGATGTTGTATTTTTAATTACCATTGTGATTTTAATACCATTGTGACGGACGTCATCAACTACGCAGCTACACAGCTGGTAATGCAAGTTAATGTGACTGGATAAACGAGCAACGTCCGTTGAGTACGTCGTCCGCACTGCGTCCGTTGTAGAGATACAACGGAGAGTTATGCTATAACGGACGTTGGTAACATTGCACGGACGTTGTAGCTTAACACGTGGTTCAGTTGCTCTCAACACACTGCCAGTGTATTGACGTCCGTTCCGTTTTAAGATAATCCAACCTTTCAGTGTGTCTTTTGAATTAACAATGGAAACTGAGTTATTAATTGCGCTCGTGAAAGAAAAACCTTTGATGTGGGATACGTCCAGCGAACTGTACAAAGATAAAAATAAAAAAAAGTGATGCCTGGGTGGAGGTTTGCTGCGGATTACTTGAAGATTTTTGTTTGGAAAGTGAACTGGATAAAAAAAAACACAGGTAAATAAGACATGATACATTATTTGAAATGAAAAACTCATTACACTCTAAAGAGTTAAATGTAGGTTTAATGAAAATAACATAACTGTATAATAATACAAATAAGAATAGATTAATGTAATAGTTCATATTAAAAATTAAGTTAGTAAAATATTATATTAATAGACTAGTAATTGTACTGTACTTTTATCTACATTACATCCGCTCATACTGCCATGGAACATTTCCAACATCACTTATGAAGTATTCTGTAAGGGCATTTCTGTATCTATTTACAGTACTGTTAACGGTTCTTACTATGTCTTGTTCAAAGTCATACAATCCATGAACTGTCAAAGTGTCTTCAAAGTTGTAACCTTCACGTTCTCGGACAAAGTTATGCAAAACACAACAGCATTTCACAATATCCACAGCAAATTTTGGTTTAACATCAATGGGACGGTGAAATATACGCCACTTGTTTGTGAGTATACCAAATGAACACTCAACTACACGACGAGCTCTGCTCAAACGATAATTAAATACTCTTTTTTTCATCTCCAGATGTTTGCCAGAATATGGCCTAAGCATGTGTTTTGAGAGCCCAAAGGCTTCATCACCTACAAACGCATATGGCATCTTAATAGGTATTCCTACAACACTGCTGGACTCAGGGATATTAATTGTATTTTTTTGTATTCCTTGCCATAGTGAGCTCTTCTCAAACACTGTGGGATCTGCCTTTTTACCAAAGGCCCCTACATCGACATATGTAAAGCGGCAATTAGAATCAGCAACTGCTAACAGAAGTATGGAAAAGAAGTGTTTGTAATTATAATAATCTGACCCACTTCCTACGGGTTTTAAAATTCTTACGTGCTTGCCGTCAACCACGCCGACACAGTTAGGAAAGTTGTTATTCTTACTGAAACCTTCAGAAATAGTTTTCCAAGTGTTCTCTTCAGGTTTGGGCATACACTCCTCTCGCATGGCATTCCACACAGCATTACACACTTTTTCCACAATTACACTGGCAGTTGATCGTCCAATTCTATAGTTGTAGTGAAGATCTCGTAAAGAATATCCACTGCCAAAGTATCTGAAAACAACATTTAGTTTTAGACACAGTTGAACACAATATTTAATACTGCGAAAAATAAAAATGTAACTACATATTGTATTTTTTTAGTTAATGGAGTTATTGGAAAGTGGAGAACTGTGAGAGATAACAATATACGATCACTTAAGAAACAAAATGAATGTTATAAGTCCGGATCAGCGGCAAAACAAGTAACAAAATATATCTACCATGAGCAACTCCGGTTTTTAGATAAATTAAAACAACAGCGGCCCACAGAAAGTAGTTTGGATCCAGCATCGCCTGAAGTTCAAACTCAGCACGATACAATAGAGATTGAAGAAAGTGAAGCAGTCCCTGATACTCAACGTACAATATTTGAACCACATGTGAAAAGGAAGGCTTCTAAGAGGCCTAGTTCTTCAGGCCCTAACATCGAAGCTAAATTAATTAATTTTATGGAGTCGGATGAAAAAAACAGTTTTAATCAATCAACAGAACCAAAAGACGAATGTTTAGAGTTTTTTAAGTCGCTGCTACCTGACGTCAAATCATTAAATCCTGTACAGAAAATGGACTTCAAGATTGAAGTAATGAAGTTACTTAAAACAATGGTAATTAAAAATACAACATCCAATATACCAACTTATAATAATCCAGGTATTGCATCAAATTCTAGGTCAACTTCGGTTAACAGTTATTTTTCAGAGTTTGGTATTGACGAATCTTCAAACTCATACGAACTTTATAAAATGTAATGTACCGTATGTCAATTTCATACATTTCTTTGTAAGGTTTCTCTTAAGATAATATTTTGATGTCATGAAATAAAATTTATAAAAGTACCTTGCCTTTTTTATTTTCCAAATATTTCCTTTAATGTTTTTATTTTCATTTAAATTAATCTCTAATTGCAGTTTTTTGTTTAATATATTAATATGATATACAAAAATTAAATGGTGACATCTCAAATAACAGTTTGAAATGATTTTTTGAACAACAGCAATTTTATTTTGATATTAGATTAAAATTATTAAATTTTATAAATAAGATTGTTTTGATTCTACAATAACGTTAACTTACCTTAAAGTAATAGCTAACATTTCTTCAGGAGGAATTGGCTGTCTCATATTCGTCTCTGCAGAAGTGATGTGGAGGTTTATTTTATGCAACAGTTCATGGAAACTTTCTTCTCGCATCCGAAAGTAGTAAAAAAACTTGTCAGGATCTTCTTTTAGGCGCCTGAACAAAGTATAAAATGCTCCGTTAACAAGACGTTCACTGTTTATGGGGTGCACCCACCATCGTCTCCTTGATCTTTTCTTTTTTACAGCACGGTTTAACAGATAACAAAACACAGCTACTTCGGCAGGGTTCATTTCTCTATTGAGATGAAAGAATTTGTACAAAGCGAACTAGACTATTTGTAATAGCAACGGACGTCGAGAACGCCGAGAAATCAAACTGGCCGTTGTGTTGTCAACGTCCGTCACCACAACGGACGTTAAGCAACGCTCGTGTGGCCCTAGCCTATATGAGAGTTTCTCTAATCAATGGATAGGCCGAGGTGGGCCAGCTCTATGGTCAGCAAGGTCACCAGACTTAAATTCTTGGGATTTTTACTTTTGGGGACATTGGAAACATTAGTTTACTCTTCTTCAATAAATTCAATGGAAAAACTCTGATTAAAGATTTAGAACGGGATAGAAATAACCAAGCAGACATCTGGAGTTTTTGAACGGGTCCGAAACTCGAAGAGAAGACGCCAGAACGCGTGTATTTCGAACAACGAGGTCATTTTGTACATCATATTTAATCGACCGGCGAGTTTTAAAGTCATTTTAGATATGTTTATTTCATTTTAAAATAAAACTTATGAAAAAAATGTGTTTTTTCACTAGATATTACCAATCAGATGTTCCTTCCTTATCATGAAATGGCGAAAGGTTGTGTAGTGTTCTACGTTAGAGTCATAAGGTACTGAACTGGGGCACTCAGTTCTGTACCTCAGAGAATTTTGACATCGTTTTTATATTTTTATGGATAACACTGACGACCACCATGTTTCATCACTTAATTAATAAATTATTTCACAAAATTAGTTACTTTTAAAAAATACAAAACCAGCAATTAAACAAAAACTATAATATATATAGAAACCAACTTTAAATTGAAAAGTTGTAGAGAATTGTATGCTCTATAAAACTATTCTTTCAGAATATTATTTCGTCCAGCCTGATAATTAAAAATAAGTGTTTGTTCTGGACACTGAAATTCAAATTGTTCACTTTTAAGCCCTATTGTAAAAAACTAAAATTCTTAAAACATTTCTGGTAGATTTATTAATTACTTTGGTTATTTACAAAACTTTTTTACGCTAGTAAAACTTACCTGACAAGGAATAAAAAATGTCCTCGCTTCTTGAAAATTTCATGTCGCGGGTCTTTAATGAATTAAAATGAGGTTTTCATTTTAACGCTTGTATAAATTATCTGTCACAACCACGTTATAATAAACATTTACCATTATAATACTTGTTTTTTTCCTGTAAAAAATTATATGCCACATGTGTTCTTTAAATTAAGTTTTCTTGCTTCAACGAGCGTTGGAATCTGGTGGCGCAGATATGTAACCCAGCTACTTGGAAACAAATTGTTTAGGAGATATTAGGCGATAGGTTCCATGCTCGGTCCTCTTAATACCGACACGGCGTCCGCTTAACGGTTACCATCGACGTGGACATTACAAGAGAAGTATGTTGTGTCCATGTTGGATGGTAGTTAGAGTTCGGATTTTGTGTAGGGGAGAGAACTAAGTGTCAGACTTGTCAGTTACCTGTAAATCAAACCAACACTATGTAGTGTATTTGCTATAGCACTACAATTATATTAGGTGGAGGAATATGAAATGAAAAGACTGTTTGTTTAAACATTACTACTGGCTATGGTTCATGGTTATATCTGTGTGTGGATATAATATGGGTGGGAACGTTGGAAGTTCGGATTTGGGAAGTGGCATGAGATAGGACAGCCAATAGCGTCGCTTTATTAATATTATACAGTATGGCATTACTACATACAACATAGAGTTAAAACTATTTATTAAAGACATTTGATAATGAATATGGTTACAGTAGCTAGGGATAACATAATGTAACATTGTGGATACATAACATACCTCCTTTCCAATTCTTTAAAAAATTCAAACATAATTTTGAAATTAAAAATTAATGATTTTAAACAATATTAATTTGGCTACTAATCACATAATAAATGAGAACTACAACATTTCTAATTGGCGCATTTTAAGTAACAAGAAATGAAACTTTTTAAGATACAAACATAAGGATTCACATAAGTGATAAGCATGAATGAAATCTAAAAAGTATATTTACAAGTTAAGTCTTTCGACAGGCTTTCTAATTCTAGGTGGGTATCTTCTACTAGTATCATCAATGGTAGAATAAATAGGAGTCGTGATAGGTGTAAGTGGATAGGGTGATTGGGATACATTTTCAGGAGTTGTATGACGCGGGGGTTGTGACGTTGTGGAGTGGTAGGGCCTGGTTTTCCAGCTGATCTGTTGACGTCATTAGTAGATGTATAGGAATGGTTAGGAATTCTAATCTGGTTCCTTAACTCTCTGTCAATACTTTGCGTATCTGGTGGAGTGATAACTTCATCATTGTATACAGTATTACTATTCAATCCTATCAACTGATCGATATATCTATTCCAAACAATACCAGACTTCAACATGACAGAATACATGACATTACTTAATTGTTTTACAACATTACCTTCAATCCACTAGTCTTTAAATCCATAATTGTTTATAAGGACAGGTTGATTAGGGTAAAAATATCTAAATTTACTACACCTAAAATATCTTTTGGCTTATCTTTTTTGCCTTGTACAGTTCTGTTTAAGTTTGGTTTTAGTAAACCAAGGCGTGATCTTAATGAACGATTAAACATTAGTTTAGCTGGAGTTTCATTAGTTGTGCTATGATTGGAATTACGGTAATCAAACAAAAGTCTATTTAACACAATGTTAACATCAACGTTATCTTGGAAAGCACACCTTGATTTACGTTTTGCATACTTGACAAAATTATCTGCTTGTCCGTTTGATTGAGGATGATAAGCAGGTGAGAATGTATGTCTTACACCATTTAACTGCATAAATTGTTTGAACTCTAAAGATGTGAATGGTGGGCCATTGTCACTACGCAAAACGACTAGGATCCCAAATCTAGCAAACAGCTCTCTTAACTTATCTATGGCTAATTTAGCGCTTGTAGAGTTAACTTCAAAGGTTTCTAACCATTTTGCATGTGCGTCTATAATAATTAAATACATTTTACCTTTAAAAGGGCTAGGTAATCTACGTGTAATCGTTCCCATAGCTTAGATGGATAATGCCACACATGCAGTTGGCTTTTGTTAGGTTTAACACGTTCCATGAGGCAAGATGAACAACCGTTAGAAAGGGCTTCGATACTTTCATCAATGTTTGGAAACCATAAATAACTTCTAGCAACCTCTTTCATTTTTACAATTCCCATATGACTTGCATGTAACTCATTTAGTAATAATTACGCATTTTACTAGGAATTACCACTTTATATCCCCACATAATAATTCCATGCTCAACTGTTTGTTCATCCTTCCTCTGAAAGTAAGGTAACAACTCTATTTTCTTCCTCTACATGGTTTGGCCATCCATACATAATGTAATTGTAAATTTTACTTAAAATAGGGTCATTTTGTGTTTCCTTTTTTACCTCCTCAAACGTTAAAGGAACAGAACTTTCAACAATACAATGCAAATATGTACCTTTCCATTTTGGTTCATCTATATTTACAGTGTTTTGTTGGAAATGGTAAGCGTGATAAAGCGTCAGCATTACCATGTTTCTCAGATTTTACATATTGAATATCAAGAGTGTAACCTGACAAAAATAGAGCATATCTCTGTACGGTAATCTACTGGCTGCAAACACTGGTAGACCTTTTTTTGGCCCAAAAATCCTTAATAAGGGTTTATGATCTGTACATAAAATAAATTTACGGCCATACAAGTATTGGTTAAATTTTTTAACAGCGTATACTATTGCTAATGCCTCTTTGTCAATTTGTGAATACTGACATTCTGCTGGAGATAGAGTGCGAGAATGATAGGCTACTGGTTTCTCTATATCATCTTTAATAATGATACTTAACACACACCCTAGTCCAGTTAAACTAGCATCTACTGCTACTTTTACAGGTAATTCCGGATCATAATGAGCTAACACTGGTGCTTTAGTTAACACTTCTTTGACTCTATTGAATGACTTAAGACAACTTTCGTTAAAGTTAAAAACAACATCTTTTTTTAATAAACTATACAAAGGGCTTAAACTAGTTGACATATTTGGTATGAACTTTTCATAATAGTTAATTAAACCAATAAAAGCTTTAACTTGAGTTACGTTCTTTGGGACAGGAGCGTTTACAATGGCTGCTATTTTGGATTGTGACGTATGCAATCCTTCTTTATCTATACTAAATCCAAGATATTCTATTTTATCTGAAAAGAACTGACACTTGTCTTTTCTTACTGTAAATCCTCTTTCTTTTAATCGATTACAAACTGCCTGTAATCTACAAAAATGAGTTTGTACATCTGGGCCACTAATTAATAAATCGTCAAAAAATGCTGTTACACCCTCTAAACCTTGTAAAGTCTGTTCTATAAACTTTTGAAAAATTCCCGGTGCAGATGAAATACCATAAGGCATTCTACATTATGAAAATATGCTTTTGTGTGTACTTATGGTACATAGTTTTTGTGACTTTTCATTAAGTTTGAGCTGCATGTAAGCTTGGCTCAAATCAATTTAATAAAAAGAGTACCTTTTTGCAAACTAACAAACATGTCTTCTATTTTAGGAATAGGATATTTATCTACTTCTAAATACTTATTTAGTGTTACTTTGAAATCACCACGGATTCTAATTTCACCATTCTTTTTTAATACTGGAACTATGGGAGTGCCCCATTCAGAACTATTTACAGAAATCAAAACATTTTCATCTGTTAATCTTTGTAATTCTTTCTCAACTTTATTTTTAAGAGAAAATGGCATGGGCCTAGGCTTAAAATATTTAGGATTGGCCTCTTCTTTCAGAACTAGTTTTACTGCTATCTGAGCACTAGTTCCATAAATGAAAAACCTACACCAAATCAAGTGGTATCATTAATTTAGTAGAATATGACTGAAAATAATGCGGTGTTATAACGTGAACCGTATTCACCATTATTCCGGTGATGAATTTTCATGTTGTAAGATCATGAAAAGTCATGAATTTTCATTTATATTTGGCAGTAGACACCCTGTTGTAAAAAACCGTCTAGAGTATCGTTCTTATTACCTAAATACTTTGTTAAATATTGATGTACTGATAAATGCTTATTTAGGTGTTTTTAGTATTCATCTTTGTTATGGTGCTCGCCTTTGGGGTAACTCAAGTTCTTCTAAAAAAAAGCCTTTACGTGGTAAAAGAAAGCAATTGGAATTTTGGCTGGCCCTCCATCTATTGAATCATGTAGAGATAGTTTTAAGAGATTTAAAATTATGACACCTGCTAGTATCTTCATCTATCAGAATTGCTCAGTGGCTAAGGCTTCGCACCGCGGAGGGCAAGTTTCAAGGTTCGAATCCCCACTGAGCCATGGCTGGTATTTCACACGTTGAATAAAGTTCACGCACAGGCCTGCAGGTTCCTGTGAACTGGCGAGTGAAGTTAAACAAAAAAATTAATCCATGTTAGAGAAAATGTTACATCTTATCTGCTCAAAGTTCAATTCATGATTATAATAGAGGCCTAGGAAAAATCTTGCAACACCTAGGGTAGGGCTTCCTTTGAATAAATTTTAATAAACTGTGTTTGCTGTACTTAAGTAATGCTTACTATATGGTATAAAAATTTAGGGAATTAATATGTAGTCTGATTTTTACTGTAGCTACAATAATAAGCCTCACTAGGCTTTTGTTGTAAATCTATATATTTATAGGCTAGGCCTAAATGTGTGTATATACTGCTGATTTTCTCTTGATTAGATAACGAAGCCTACTGTAACTTTTTGTTATTATTTAATCGAAAATAAAGAATCTTGAATTTTAGTTTTAGCATAGCAATTTTATTGTAAGTCACCGAATGTAAAATTTAGAGGAGGGATGTGACGGTCTGGATGCGACGTTGCCTATATCAATTTTCTGTCTCATGTTTATATTGTATACACTAGACAGTCAAAAAACTTAACAATCCTAAACTGGAATGCTGATAGCTTAAAGAGAAAGAAGAGTATTTTTTCAAAGTTCATGGTTCGGCATAACATCGATGTTGCCTGCATCACTGAGACTCACTTTGTCATAAATGAGCATTTTAAAATCCTTGAATACCTAATCTATAGAGAAGACAGGAATGCACCCAATGCTTCTGGAGGAGTGGCACCTCAATCATCACAATATACTGTAGGCAAATCTTATTTCAGCTGAAGCTGATGGTACCAAAATTAATTTGCAAAATGACCAATCTTGTAATGTTATTTCTGTGTACAAATCACCCTATCGACGTTTTCACCAACAAGATCTCTTAAATCTAAGTCGTGGTGACACTTCAACTCTTGTCTTAGGAGATTTAAATTGTAAACATCAATTTTGGGGTTGTAGGGTAACTAACCCGAATGGAGTTCGCTTGTTACGTGCTATGAATGACACCAATATAAATATTTCAGCTCCGTCTGAATTCACTCATTACACTTGGCAAAACAATTTCCATTCCCATGTATTGGACATTACTCTTTATAAAAAGCCTGGAACTCCTATTCTATAACAAGTAATCAGCGAAATTGAATCTGACCATCTTCCTATTATTGTAAGTTGTTTCATACAACCACTATTTTCTCCGCAAATTCTCAGACTGATAAATGGTCCAGTCAATTGGGATACCTTCTGTGCAGAATTCGAAAATCACATGAAAGTTCCAACAGACTTATATTCAGTAAATAGCATTGACAGAGCAGTTCAAGACTTTACAGAGTGTTTACAAATATCGGTAAAAAATGCAACTATCCAGACTTTTCCCCCTACACGAAACACTTTTCTTAATCCTCTCATGAGAATTATGCAATTAATTAGTTTTAAAAATAGAGTGAGACGTCAGAGGTAGAGATACAGACACCCTCACTTAAAGATGCAGCTAAATGAACTAATTCGTATAGTACGTAGCGAACTTGATGAACATAGGATTAATTCTTATAAAAATTACGTTTCTGATATTGATCCTTGTGATTCTAATACGTGGAAAGGAACAAAGAGGCTTTTACAATCACCGAAAATTGTGCCTCCACTAAAACAAAATAATTTAATTTTTGAAAGTAATTCCGAAAAAGTAATGTGTTTGCTTAGTATTTGTAGAATGCATTCATTCCTAATGCTGTTCATAGTTTTGAAACTAACAGAAATGTTACGGATTTTTGTCCACAACTCCTAGCAGTACACCCTGCGAAATATACCTCACATCTGGAAATTAAAAATATTATTAAAAAATCTCACCAACAGAAAATCTTCAGGGCATGACTTGTTACCTAACATAGTTTTGAAGAATTTGTCTACCAAAGCACTTTCAATGCTGGCATCTATTTTCAATGCTTGTATTTCTGTTGGTTACCTTCCCAAAAACTGGAAACTTGCTCAAATAATTATTATACACAAGCCCAACAAACCTAAAGATTCTCCTAACAGTTACCGTCCGATCAGTCTCCTTTCATCAATATCAAAAATGCTAAAATACTTGGATTCTTCTAATATAATTTCCCCTTATCAGTTTGGATTTCGTACAAGGCATTCTACAATTAAGCAACTTATACGAATTAATGAAATCATATGTAGAGGATTTGAGAGAAAGCTTCATTCATCGGCAGCAGTTTTGGACGTAACAAATGCATTTGATAAGATTTGGCATGGTGGCCTATTATATAAATTATATCAGTTTGGCCTTTCTTTGCATCTGAGAGCTTTGTTACAATCCTTTTTGTCTGATAGGACTTTTTGTCAAAGTCCTCAGTTCGTCCAATAAACGTGCCTCAAGGCTCAATACTGGGACCTCTTCTTTTTAACTTATATATGTCTGATATTCCTGAGCTCCCTCAGGCTACTATCGCTCTTTATGCTAATGACACAGTCCTTATTACCCAGCACACTGACATCAACCAAGCCGTAAATTCATTACAATTTAGCGTTACAACTCTGACCGATTGGTTTAAAAGCTGGAGACTCTCTTTAAATCCATTGAAATGTGAAACAAAGGTTTCCTCTTTGAGGAAGTATATTTTGCCGCCTGAAGTTGCTATTGAAAATACTTCAATACTTAGAACCCTGATGATCAAGGCATAAAATACTTAGGTGCCTACCTCGATAAAAAATTAACCTGGAATCTTCACGTAAACAACAAACTTAATCAAGAATACGCACGTCTATCCATGTTATTTCCTATAATAAACAGAAAGTCATCTCTGAAACCGGAATGCACATTTTTAATATATAAAACAATTCTTCGGCCGTTAATTATGTATGCCTGGGGAATGTGCATTTCCTCCGGCAAACTGAAAAAGATTCAACATTTCAAAAACAAAGTTTTAAGAATTGCAGTTAATAGTCCATAGTATATACGCAACTCACATCTGCATAATTATATATTTGTAACTCGATACCATTGATGCGTTTATTAAAAGAAGTTGTCGTAAGTTCATGGCAGATTTTGACAATGTTCTGGAGCTATTCCTTTCACATTGGAGAACCTACTTTGTACAGGCGTTTGAAAGCCAGACTTCTTCAAGACGTGATAGACTGATTTATAGCCATGTCTATGTAACACTTATTTTTTTTTAACTTACTTAAATATGTATAAACAATTTTAAGATCGGCGTCTTATGAATAAATAAATAAAATGTTGTATTTTTCTATACAGATTGTTATTCAAGTTACCAGGTGACTCATATATGAGCGAACCCGATAATGTTATTATTCCACCTGTTACATTTTCTGTGTGTTATTCAAGTTACCGGGTGACTCATATATGAGCGAACCCGATAATGTTATTATTCCACCTGTTACATTTTCTGTGTAGAATATGTAAATATTGATCCAGGTATAAAAGTGTAGAAAAAAAGAAAAAAAAACTAGACGGTCAGTTCGTTCTGTTGTAAGTAAGATGTGCTGGGTATGTTTACGTTATTCGTATTAAGTCAGCTTGGTCATAATGTATAGCGCTTCAGAAACTGACAGTGCTTTTTATAACTTTTATTTTAAACTTAATATACATTATACATATTATTCAATTTTGTAATTTTTATGCAAATATGAATTTAAATACAAAATACTTAAGTCGATAGTTTAAAAATATTTTTAATTCCACATTGCTTAGTTTTTATGAACCGGGTCAAGTGAATATTTAACTTAAGTTATGTATAATGTTATTTAAATGAGTGTTTTGGTATAGACCTTCTATTATAGCGTTATTATAGGTTTTGGGTTTAGCGGCAAAAACAATTGATTTAGCGACTTCTGGCGGCTTTTCGGATCTCATATTGCGACAATAGAGTTCAGAGTGTTGGCAACACTGTTGGTATGGAAGGAAAGACTAATAATAAACAACAGACAAAGTCGTTTGTTCTATTTCCAGGGCAACAGTGTAAACAAATACTATCAGTGTGAGTGTGATTGGTTGATATACTTGAGTTGGTTGGTATAATATATTTGAGAAATGATTATGAATTTTAATTGATGAAAAATATATCGAGTTGAAATGGACTTAAATTTATTATTGAGTGATTCATTCAAGTCTAATCAAAGCGTAAATGTACCAAGTTTAGAATTTGAACAAGAGGAGAACCAAACAACTTTTGATTTCAGCCAACGAAATATAAGTAATATTCCTAATTCACTGCTCATGAAATTCCCTAATTTACAGGTACAACATAACATAGTTAAAATATATATATATGCAACCAATTTAAAATGTTATACGTTACCTATAAATATTTAGGTAATTATGCACTTTTTGCCACTTCTGAAAATACTAATATTTACATTTTAACTTGATATAATTTTTCGTTTTTCCTATACAGTAAGTTTGTTCTAGCTAAACCTGTCCTTTGTTTTTGTGCCTATAATTGTAATCTTCTAAATATGAATCAGGGGTGTTTATAATAACTGAAATACTTTAAAATAATCAAATGATTTGAATGAGTTTATTCATCCATTCAACGAAATACAAATTGTAATAGGCTATGTCTAGTAGATCTTAAATGCTAAAATAAATAAGATAATTATATAAAACAACATGCAATGGCAACATAAATAAATATGTATTGTACATATATTAGGCCTATAGCAAGCAAAAGTATAAACACTACAATTTCTCAATTTCTATAGTATGCAATTCATGCACTAGCCACTTGGAAAACCATGCACAAACTACAAGAAAATACAAAAGTTTCTTACCTTGTAAGCTTCTTATGATTTAATTTATTAATCATTTGCATTTTCCTATAAATAATTGAGAATATAGGAGTGGTCTGCCTCCTCAAATTCTCTCAAACTATATAGGGGGTGATCTAGAAGCAAGGACCTCATAACCTGAGCAAACTGCTTTGGGCAAAGATCTTACATCATGCGGTAGTGTATTAAAATACCTTGTACCTGTAACAGGATAGCAATTTTGAGTCTTACTAAGTTTGTATGGTATCTATTTGTAAATAGATTGGAGTAATTTCTTGTTAAATAACCATGCATATGCTGATTTCTGACCAAATTTGTTCTCAATTTCTATTTCTCAATTTCTATCAGGCAATGAAAAAAATATAAATTATGAACAGTAAATATATTATGCAAGCAAAATAGGGGTCTGCAATGTTCAAGCCAACCTGCACCACTTAAGATTCTAATGGCTCTATTCTGCAAAAAGTTAAAAGTTCTATATAAGTCAAACCCTAAGATTTTAACAGAGTTGACATGCACACCATTTATTAGGCTAAAAGTAATTGCTTGAGTTTTTAATTCGTTCAATACTAATTTATTGTTTTGAAACCATTTGGATGCAGTTTCAAGCAAGTATTTTTGCCGTAGCATAATCAGTATGACTAGCAAACAAGGTGGTATCGTCTGCAGAGAGAATGGCATTACCTGATACGCTATGGTACAAATAATTTATTGCCACGACAAACAGAAAAGGCCCTAGCATGGAACCCTGAGGGACACCATGCTTTACAAACATTGATGTTGAATTTTTTTCTACTCCAGCTCACTACTTGTTCTCTTAAATGGAGATACGAGATCAAGACCTTGAATGCACCACCCTTCACACCATACCTTTCGAGCGTACTTAAAAGAATTTTATGTCAAATGCAATCGAAAGCACGTGAAAGAGCGCAGCATAAGACAGAGGTATGCATTTTGTCTTCAAAAGATCTAAGGATTTCCAGAAGAAGGCGATCTACCGCAGAGACAGTAGATCTGCCCTTTCTGAAACCATATTGGGCAGGTACTAAAAGGTGATGCACTTCAAAGTAATCATACAATTGTAATACTATTACTGCCTCAAACACCTTTGCAAAAACAGGGACTATAGATATCGGCGGGTAGCTGAATATGTTGTCTCTAGGACCCTTGTTATATATGGGAACTGTTCTAGTTATCCTTAAGACATCGGGGAAAACCCCTGATGCTAAACAGTTATTTATCAGATAGGTTAAAATTGGGGCTCTCTCCCATACTACACTCTTTAAAACATGCAGTCATATCATAAATATCTTTACTTTTGGACGCCTTAAAATTATTTACAATGTCCTTGTCAAGGACTGGCTTCCATACAAAGCTACAATTTATTAGCTACTATATATTTTAGAGAGCATTGATACTGTTTCCAGTTGAGCCGTTCACAAGAACATCAACAGATTCTAAAAAGTATTTATTAAAATCGTCCTCCGTTAATTTGGAGTGATACTCTTTACGCAACCTTTGTAGCATAGGCATGAGATCTATGTTTAGCATTAGAGCTAACCAAGAGAATAATATTCTTGAGCTTAGCCAACTCAGGAATGTACCATTTATTTGGCCTAATATTATCTTGCCTCTTACTATTTTCAATTAACTTAGTTCTTTTTACCACAACAGGAAAACATAAATCAAAACTATTTCTAAAATTCAAGAAAAAAACTTGAGAAAGCATCTTCAGCTGAAAGATGAACAGTATTGTCATACCAAAGCTTAGCCGAGCTTACAGTTTTTGTGCCAAAGAACTATAATTACAGTTTTTGTGCCTTTGCCATGAATTGGCCTATCTGTTTTATAACATGAGCTACATTTAAGAGATAAGAGGACATGTTTGTGATCTGAAATCTGATCTTGACTTACGCTACCGTAATCTTATAGTTCCAACTATCTAAATTAGTGACAAAAGTATCCAAAGATGACATATTTCTGGTAGGCTGAATTATGCTAGCATACATATTAAAACTACGTATTGAGCCTCCGAAGATGATTTTATCAGGTTCACATTGTGATCTGTTCCGACTCCGACAGTTTCAGGGTTAACAAGATTCTAGAAGGTAGAAAAATCTTTTTAAATCACCCAAGCTTCCAGCATGCTTAAATCTGTCTACCAAAGAATATTCTTCTACAATGACACCAGCAAATTCTGCCAGCTGAGCTTCGCTAAATCTTCTAAGATCAACTGGCTTACATCGAAAGTTTCTATTTATATAGATTGCTACTCACCCCTAGATGTTTCACGGCAGAAAGAAGATTTAAGACACAGATCAGAGATATTACTAAAACAAGTCAACTCTGTATCAGTCATCCAATGCTCAGAGATGTAAAGTACGTGTAGCTCACCTGTCTTACACAGAAATTCAAGTTCGGGTAACTTGTTTCGTAAACACTGAATATTTATCGTTCAAAAATGTATAACACAGAGAGGACTTCTCTGGCCTAACACTGCTTAGGCCAAACTTTTCCCTAAAAAAAACACGTGACTGCATATGATCTCTATTCATTGGACTTTCAATGAATTTTCTAATTCCGGCCAGAGTACTGAATGGCCAGAACTGTGCATCTAAAAGAATACACTTGATTTGGTAAAATGCCTACTTTAAAAGAGTTATATGAGTCATGCTTGGTTTTAATTTGGACACACCCACCATTTACATCACTGTCACACAGATAGTCCTTTATTTGTCAACACCAACATCAGTGGCAATCCTAGATATAAAAATCCAACTACGTTTTTCAACTGCCCTAACTTTGGCTGTAGTGCTATCTTCCAATTTGGTTCCAATTATTGGTTGTTTCTTTGTTCTAGATTTGTTTGACTTTTGTGTATGCTAAACACCCTCCTTATTCACTGCTTCGTCAATGTGTACATTATCGCCCAGGTTACACACACTTTTTGATGCCACTGACATAAGCTTAGGCTGCGAACTAGAATGCAGCACTAAACTATCCAGTGAATGAGATTCTAAAACATTACCGTTACTGGTTTGTGTTTCACCCACTGAAGAACCAACAAGTTCTGCTAGAGTTGCTGAAAAACGGTCAACCATTTCCTTTATTTGGTCTCATATGGCTTTGTTTTTGTTGCCTAGCTCAATTAGTCTTTCTAACATTTCCAGGTTATTATAATAATAATTAATCTTTATTTGTATTTGACAAGAGATTGTTGTATACAAAATGTCATATTGTGCTATAAATAAATCTAGATAAATATAAACATGAAACTTGAAAACACACCACTCATTCACACATACATTTCCAATATTCATTCACACCTTCATTCATACTCTGGCAATTTCCGTCTCAACTTCAAGCCGTGATTAGCTCTCCCAGTTGTATTGGAGGAACTCCCCCACCGAGTAGAAAGCCTTTTGAGTCAAGAAACTCTTCAGTTTGACTTTTAGTGCCTGGGGCATTGGAACGTTTTTCATTGAGTCAGATAGGCTGTTGATAAACGTAGCACCCGCCTGCGACAGTAAGCGTTCGTATATCGCCGTTCTGTGCTATCCAATTCTGTAACTGTCCCTGCTTCTGGTTCCGTACGTATGTATGTCACTACCTCGCATAAGGTGACACTTGGTCAAACAGAGGAGAGTAGTTTCAAGGATGTAGAGACAAGGTAGTGTTAGTAATCTCAGTTCAATAAAGGCTGGTTTACACAACTCTCTAGAATTCAGTTTTGATATAATACGTACTGCTTTTTTTTGCAGTCTGTAAATTCGGAGGAATTGAGTGCTTGAGCATCCATCCTATACTGGGATTCCATAGGTAAGATGGGAATGAATTAGACCAAAATAGACCATGAGAAGAACTTGAGTTGGACAAAACGTTGACAGTTTCCTCAGGGCGTAAACGTCTGATGAAATTTTCGCAAAGACATGCTTCACATGGGTAGTCCAGGTCAAACTTCGATCAAAGTATATCCCAAGGAACTTTGCTGACTCAACCTCCTGTAAGACGGTGTTGTCTGCCATTACTACTGGACTATTTACTAAGGCCTCGGGTCTTAAGCAGAATTGCAAATAATTTGTTTTTGAACTTTAAATTTAAATTGGTAATTGGTTAAATTGGTATTTAAATTTAACTTTCTAAAATGTTGGACACAACTGTTCAAATCAAGAAACGATTGCATTTCCAAGAGTTTAGTTGAGACTGATTTGTAGAGGAGAGTTGTATCATCGGTATACTGGACTAAATGTCCATATTGTAAAGCCGAGCCAACGTAAAAAAGAAACAATAGTGGACTGATTATAGATCCCTGTGGGATCCCATACTTCAGTTTTAAATTTGAAGATGAATGAACTGAGATGCTTACATATTGTATTCTGTTGTTGAGATACAAGTCAAGCCACGCTAGTGGCACTCCTCGAACTCCGTAGTGTTTGAGTTTTTGTAACAGAATTTGATGATACACACAATCGAAGGCTTTTGAGAGATCTAGAAATACACTAAGTGTATGTTCCTTATTCTCAATACCTTCAACAATTAAGTCAACGAGATTCATTACTGCATCCATTATGGACTTTCCTGCCCAGAACCCAAACTGGTCCTTCGAAAGCAGATTGTATTTCTCTAGAAATTTTGAGAGTTGTATGAAGTTTTTCAAAAAGTTATTCTTACAGATTTGATTGAGTTTGGTCACAATAATATTCTACATAGTGTTGTCATCCAAAAATCGTTCTGCTGAAGCTATTCCCGTTTTAGATTCGTTCAGTTCACCGTGAATCTTTACTTTATATGTACACTGGTTACAGTACCATTTAAGGCCTATCATATCCGTTATACACTTGAAATGGTCATAATGCGATTTTGAAATTTTCATAATGAAACAGGCAATGTGCCACCATTTTTTACAACTTCTGTCACAAAATATGGCATTTTGTCTGTTCAGTACAGCTTTATCACAGGAGCCACAAAAAAGACTTGTCACAGTCGGCCGCCATCTTGAATGTGCATCCGACATTGCAAGACTTGAATAAGACTTTGCAAGGCTAAATTTGGAATATTTGAAGCAATATTGGTATAGTGAAGTCAAATAATTTGATTCTATCAGCTGACATGTACAGCCTATAAATAGGTAAAAATTGCCTATTTGAAGTAAAGAATTTTGTTTGCCTATCTGAGTTTAGTTTCCATATCGTTTATAGGGGTTTCAGAGTTTTTATCATCAATTTTAAAATGTGCCGATTAATGTAACAATAGTTTAATAAAGCCTACATTTTTTATTCAGGGAATTGTATTATTGTTTGTTTTAGTATTTATATCTTGAAGGGAACAAATTAAAAGAGCTGAGTAATGATTTCTTTCCAACTTTAAGACAGCTTAAGTGGCTTGATGTAAGAAATAATGGACTGAAAACTCTTCCTACTTCCATTGTGGGTCATTCTTCACTTCAAGTGCTGCTCCTTGAACATAATGAAATAGAAAAGCTTCCAGTGGAGATTGGTGAGTTATTTTCAAATATTTTTGTAGGCCTAGCAGTAATTTTAAGTATATAACTTGAATACAAAAAATGTAGCCTGCTGTCAGCACAGAAATTATGTGTACATTACCTGACTTTGAAGGTTGTTTCCTAAGAAACTAAGAGGCTTACGAAAAATCCAATCGCACACCATTGTATTACTCATATAATTGGACATTATGACATATTCATTTTAAATTTTTATTGTGAGTTTCAATAATTTTTACCCTAGTTGGAACAAAAAAGGACCGGAATTTCAACTAGTTTTCACTGTACATCAACTTTACACTTTGGATCAACATTCTAACCCAATCCTAATGTTTTATTTTGCTTTATAAAACAAATTTTATTTTGTGTGAAGTTGAAGAGGATTTTATAGTCCTAACTTAACACTTAATAAAGACGATTTCAACTTTTAAACTCAGGTACACATAATTTCTGCGCCGATAATAGTACTGGAAGAGTGGAAGGAAGCAACATTTTGATGGCTATCCCACTATTGTACGATAGCATTATTTATGTTTTGAAAAATTCTGACAGTTTAAAATTTAACCACAATTATCACAATTACAACACTAGAACTAAAGATAATGTATCTATCGCCTCACATAGAGCTTAACAAAACTAACAACAGTCACGTAGTTTTATCATTGAAAGTGTATAACTCCCTTAGACATTTAATAATTCAGTACCCTGTGAAGACATTTAAGCATAAATACTACAACTGGCTGTTAATGAATCCTTTTTACAGCATGGATGATTTTTTTCAATTGAAAAACATAAAATTTTAGATTGTACCTATTTATTTACATTGTCTCTAAATACTTGTTTGCTCTATTTATTCATTGTTGTTTAATGTTCACCTGTCTTCAATATTTATTATGTAATTTGTGCAATTTGTGATAATTTGTACCTATTTATTCAATTATTTCCTTGTGTTTATATTTATTTATTTTGTAGTTGTTGTAAGTAAACTGTCTTTATTTGAACACAGACCATTTATTTTAATTTTGCTGTCTCATAGTTTTGTTTTAGTGTCTCTATATTTATTTTGTTGCTTAGTTTTATAATATTTGAATATTTTAACTTAGTTATTTTTTATTTTTCACGTATTACTTCACATGATTTAATTACCAAACGGATAAAAAAGTTAATACATATGTCAGATCAACTGAATCAAAGTAAAATAGTGCATGATGCTACACGTCTAAGTGAATATTCTTA
This sequence comes from Stictocephala bisonia, assembly GCA_035578905.1. Classification (NCBI taxonomy): domain Eukaryota; kingdom Metazoa; phylum Arthropoda; class Insecta; order Hemiptera; family Membracidae; genus Stictocephala; species Stictocephala bisonia. Next base: position 3,003,848 of record JAQJVL010000050.1, read on the forward strand.
GACTCTTACAATATAATAAACACATTCCTGTACTGTTTATTGTAAACTCAATACTTTCATTATAATACATTAAAAACAGTAGACATTACATTTTTTAAACTATTATCCTTTGAAAACTACTGGATTTTAGGATCCGTTGGTTAGAAACTGTGGTACATTTAATCTAGAAACTTCACGAAAACATTTACGGGAGTATAAAGTAGGAAACATCCTTAGTCTTCAATGTTAATTTAAAACTGTTTGACAGGCTAACTTCAAAAAATAAATTAAAAAATCTTTCAAAATTCCTAGATTTTTTTTTAATAATTTTACCATTTTTTAACATTTAATTTCTGGTATTTAAATCTTTAACTATGTATGTTTTTAATCATACATATATATTTATTGTACTGATCTGGCCTGTCTTCTTCCATGCTGCCTTATTACCTTGTATATTACCTTGTCTATTTATCCTTTGGTTCATTGACTGCATCAAATTGCGTCTCATTAGTTTTAATCTTTCAGCTATGGTAGAGATTCCTACCATAAGCACCAAACTTTTAGGTTAACATAGTTTTAGTCATTTAGGTTAGTTCATTTTGACTTGGCTGTTCAATGCTGTATGATGACTTTGTCAATGATTGTAATAATCCAAACGGCAATAAAAAATATTATTATTATTATTGTCTGAGAATGGCAATTGTAATTTCCAAAATGTATAATTATGTTGTTTCTATGATAGAATAGCGTCTATGTTCTATATTATTTCTTAGCATTTTCTCTTCCAGGGTATAAAATTCACATTTCTCTTGTTACTTTTCCATTGTAACTCCATTGATGACTTGACGTAATATAATAATATAAAAAAAGGAGAGCATTACCATATTTTAACTATTATCCTGGCAGTTGAAAAATTCTACTGAAAAGCCATTTTAGATCCAGTTATGTTAAAAAAATGTTTTTTGTGTATTCATTTTAAATCTAGAAGTACTGGATGATCGAAAAGTCATTTTACCGAGTAAGTAAGCCTATAACTGTAGGAATAATAACCTTAGTCAATTAATTTAATTTAAAACTGATTTTACACTAACTTATATAAAAGAAGTAAACTTTAAAAAATCTTGCAAAATTCCTCCAGTTTTTTTTTTCAATACATTTTTCATCACAGTTTTTTTAACATTTGAAATGATGACGGAATACCCGTCAAACGAAATTTGTGTTTGTTTGATCCCCTTCCTGCCTCCCAAGGTCACACGCAATTCGTTATTAATCATACTACTTTCACCCAATACTATTGCTGACTCCCCCCTTCCCATCCCTTCCCTACCCTCTCCGACCCTCCTCTCTCTAAAACTTGTGTTGTTAGTCCAGCTTCTAGTGCTTTGTCCCACACTTTGTTTACTTAGACACGAGTTACTTCAGTTTATGAATTCGATTATTTCTGTTTATTTTATTTATGTAGTTTAGTTCTGTTTACTTTTGCAAAACCTGCCAGGAAAAGCCTCACTTGCATTCAGAAATCTGCTTTGAGGCATATCATACTAAAGAGAAATATGCTTGAATACACTTGTAATATCATGTTTAGTCATTAGATTATACAATCAAATGAAATTAACAACTAATTAGTATTTATTTCAAACTTACCTAACAACTGATTTTAGTAGAACAAGCTAATGATGGGTAAAAACGTACAAAACAATTTCCCTCAGAGCTAATTATGTGTATATATGCAAGTATTACTTTTGGAAAAATTTAAAAAAACTATTTCGGCCAATTATTAGTTTATTTTGCATATAATAGTTCATTTTGAAGCATAATATTATATATTGGTAAACAATTTAGTAGTGACCAACCAAGTTTCATATATGCTTACATTAAAAATATAAATTAGCTCGCGAAGGGTTAAATTGTTATATTATTTTAAATATTTATTATTTTATGCTATACTATTTAAATCGTGATTTTTTAAAGATATTACTACCCTTAAAAATTATCTACTTTATTAAACTGTTGATAAAAAACATCTTTAAACGTTCTGTAGGATATTTATCTTTAGGATATGTAGGATATATATATTTATTTGTGGGTTGTTTTTACGAGTTCAAAATCAAACATTTCCTTTAAGAATAACAGGAGCAGCCGCACACAGTTTCGTTCCACTAGTAGGATAACCAATAAAACTAATTTTAAGGCACACATATGGTATATCTTTTTTACAGGAAGATACGAGGATTAAAATGGTACCAAGTTATTACTTCGTGGTTGCAACAAATAATTTATATGAGCATTTATGTAAAAACTTCAAACCTTATTTTATTTAACTAAAACTTGTGATATGAAATTTTTTAACTGTGAAGAAATTTTTTATTTTTTGCTCATTTAAGTTTAACCAGCGATAACAAGTTTTATAATCAACTAAAGTAATTAATAAAACAATCTATAAACTTTTTATTCATATACATATGTAATTTGTATGTAATTACACATTCATATGTAATTTTTTACAATCTAAGGCTAAAACCTGTAAACTCCATTTTAGCGTACGAAATTACATTCCGTCTATTTAAGTTTTAGATTTTATATGGACAATCTCTTTATTCTAATCGTACAATTGTTTCTCTGTAATTGTATTTAATTTATGTGGTGGGATTCATATTGATTGTTCTTTATTTTTATGGCTATACATTATGATTATAGGTTTTAGTATTTCCATTATCTGTTTATAATAATTGATAGACAATACTATTAATAGGCTATACTACAATTAATTATAAATATAATAACAATAAGTAGCAAACAAGATAATAACTGCTAATTTTCAAAATAAGTATAGCATAATGTGTTAAAGAAAACAATACAGACTTATTGAGAACTTTGTTTAACTATTTGTTGTTAATTTGGAAAATGGAATAATTTCACACGATAAGTTGCAGTTTAAATTTTAAGTCCTACTGTGAAAAAAAACTATGGGTAGTAGACATCTCCAAATTAATTAATTCCAAGCTTTATTAATTAATTTGTTAATTAATAATAAGTGTTAAATAACCTTATAAGAAGTTTGGGGTGTCCTTGTTGGATGGTAGTAATTGTTCAGATGTTGTGCGTGGACGCAAGATTGAAAATCAAAGAGCGAACGATTGAAACTCAAAGATCGCAAGATTGAAACTCAAAGATCGCAAGATTGAAACTCAAAGATCGCAAGATTGAAACTCAAAGATCACATAAGTTAATTAAACTGTTCATTTTACATGCAATTTGAACCTGAAAAGTTCTGACAATCTAATAAATGGTAAAAGAAAAAGCAATTTCATTGTAAGGTTCCAAGAGTGGCTTTTTATGTTGCAACTTTTAACAGATATATGTGAACAAATCTTGCACTTGAAACACAGCATTAAATGGAATTCAAAACGTTATAATAGTTATACGTGTAATAGTACGTAAACTATGTGTAATACAGAATAGAATTTTAAATTATGTTAAAGAATCTAATTAAATATGTAACGTCCAGTAACGAGTTTGAACTATTATTATATAAATAATAAGATGTACATGATCACTTTATTAGTAAAAAGTATTGTAAGTGTATTTTGTTGCTAATAAATAAAAGTACAAGTAAACGTCACACAACACAAATATATTAAAATATAAGCACAAAATGCACAAATACACTACAATACAAAGTATACTGTAGCACAAGTACAAAGTGCATAATACAAGCACTAAATGCAAAAATATATTACAATATAAGTACAAAATGCACAAATACTATGGTGATTGATTTCAGCAAACCATGTTTACCACCCTCAGACCAGAGGGATTCAAAAGACACCTCTGCCCACCCACACACATACAGTGTGGTAGTGACCCAATCATTCTTTTGTGAATCACCATAGTATTTGTGCATTTTGTGCCAATATTATAATATGTATGTTTTGTGTGACGTTCACTTTTACTGTATATATACCAACACATATTATGGTAATTAAAAAAACTATTAATAAATAAAACTAAATGTAAACAAGAAACCCATAAATTAAAAAATATAAATGAATAAAATAAACAAATCAAAAACAAATTTAAAAAATAAACTTCATACGAGTGTGTTTAAAGAATATTCATATATTCACTGTTCATACCCATTGGAAAAGTCATTTCAGTGAGTAAATCCAAAATACACAACAAATTCTCATTTACAATTTTACAAATACACAGGCAAGACACATTCTGTAATGTGGGTATTTTATTTTACTCAGAAGTCAAAATGTTTATTTTGCTTCGGGTATTGTGTTGATGGAAAAATCCACTAAACAAAATACTCTTTCCCTAGAGTGAGTAAAATATGTTTGCACTCCACGGAGTGAGTTCAAATTTTTGACAACCCTTAAATTTTGCAATTGTGTGGAACACATTCATTTGAATAAATAAAGAATGCTCTAAATAAAACTGTTGGTAGGATCCATTAATTGCCTGAGGGGACTCCAGTTAGCTCACAATCCTACAGTCTATCCACCAGTAGCCATTGTCAATCTCGGAGCTAAGGCCACCATTGACTTCTTGCAAAAGGAGTGGCAACAGCTACAATCCCCAAAACATATTAAACTCATATCCGAATCTCTCTCACCTAAGAACAAATCCTGTAAAGGTAAGTCATCATTAACTTTAAATTAATTGAATACTCATCCCTTCTAGAAATTTGTTTATCATTCCTAGGAAAATACCAAAATTTGCCATTTCATGTTCACATATTAAAAATAATTAAAGAGATATTGCAATGCAATTTTAAATTTATTCAAAGCTGTGAAACTTATTCTTATATTGCTTTACTCTAAATGTATACACCTCGTGATTTTTTTTGTTTGATGTTAAGCGACAGCCTATCACAATATCATAAATAATTTATCTATTAAAAATGTATTAATATTTTTGTTATACATTTTTACAAAATCACCAATAAAAAATACTTTTTACTAGGCCTTTCGCCAGCAAAGCAATGATCATCAGGCAAGACAAATTTATTTTTTGTGTTGCCTGATGATCATTGCTGGCAAAAGGCCTAGTAAAAAGTGTTTTTTATTGGTGATTTTTTAAAATTTATAACATAACGAAGAATACCAATATTAACTCCATCTGAACTTAACAATGTATTAATAATTTAAAATGTGATCAATATTCATTCAGTAACAAGTTTTTGCAAATATAATAGTCTATTATTTTATACAGTTCTAATATTTCTTGTACTGGGATACACGATATAACAAATTTTAATTGTCATTCACTCACTCAATATATATATATATTAAAAAAACTTATGAAAATCTAACGGCAGTCAGCACGGCCGTTCTATCTGGCTGATTTCCTTCGTTTTGGTATTTTTCATGTTTTGCTCAAAAATGTTTTCTTCCTATAGACTTCTTATGGTTATCTGAAACGTACTGCTACCATTTCTTTTTCAGTTTCTCCGGTGTTAATTAACCTACATACGTCATTTTGATTTAAGAACACTCGGTGAAATGTGCGCTTTATTTTGAGCTACTAATCAATCAAATTGGTTAGGACTGAGGAGACTTAGACGCATACATTCGACTAAAATTTTGGTTTTTTAAAAGGATATTTTATGTCATGAATGTAAATAAACAAGCCATTGTCAGCATTAGAAATCTCAAGACGGGTTTGTTTACATTCAGATTATTTTAACCTGTTTTGTTCTTTAACCCTTTCGCTTCCGACGTCCGTTATGTGGTATTTGCGAAGACTTCCAAGGTCCTTTTTGGTGAAAATGCATTGTTTTAAGAAATATGCTATATATTTTTTATTTATGAATGGAATTGAATGATTTTTGTTTTGTTTTTTTTTTGTCATTAAATTCTCTATAAATATAATTGATAAAGTAATATTTATTAGTTAAAAAATGTTTATTTATATGTATATACATGTAAAAATAATTTTTAATTTTTTTTATTTTTGTAGTTTGAACTAACCTACAGTGCACAAAAAAAATCTTAGAACATTTTCAAGATATACATTTTAAAGATAATCTTGTTGCTAACATGCTTACAAATTTGTATGGTCTTACCTTTAAAAATGTCTGAGTTGTAGAATTTTTTTACGCTGATTCGCAATCAATTCATGGAAGATAGTGTTCTCGCTAATGGGCGATCGTTCTCGTTTTCGTCTACCGTTACTCATATTTACACTTCGATATAAACACCAAACAAACTATAAAGAAGCAAATACTAATTATGAAATAAATAAAACACTCTAAAAACAACTAAAAGTAATACGCAACACAGCTGACATCAAACGGACACATATGTAAAGGTTAAGTTGTAAGTCACAGACGTTCAAATTCAAAGATGCGTAAAATTAAAGTTATTATTCAAAAGACGATAAAACCTAATTTCTAGTGTAACCTGTATGTTTATGCATACGTTGCTATAGTTTCATGATAATCGGACAAATTTAAGTAACTGAAAAAAAAATTTCTGCGGACGTCCGATATATCGGACGTTGGAAGTTTTCGAAAAAACCATGACGTCCGATATATCGGACGTCGGAAGCGAAAGGGTTAAGTGCCATTTATTAATGTAATTTTAATGTAGCTGTTGGTCTCCAAACTTTATACGTTTCTTTAATAAGAATTCATAATAAATAAAAAATTATGTGCTGCAAAAGCAACAAATTGGACACACTTGAAGAATTCAAATTTATAAACATATGAAAATTGATAGTAATGAAACTGTTTTAATTGAGAAATTACAATTTAGCTCTTATTGTATTTTTAATTCCATAATTATTGATAATCAAAGAAAACCAGCTGATAAAATTCAAAATGCAGTGACAATATATCCACAGTATTATACTGTGATATATCTCCCCTCCATACTACATTCAGTCACCATGGAAACATTCAATATTTATTTATTAACTTAACAGAACTGTATTGGTTGAGATTTTGATTTTCTACCTTTTCATTTTTTATAGTTATCAAAATGTTTTTTTGTGTTCACCGAAGATCATATTTTGATATTGAAACATGTCATGATAAAATAAAGCTTCACAACAATTGCTGACAGGATTGTCTAAATATGTTTACATTTCTTTAGTTACTTTACAAGTTTTGTGAGTATTTTGTATTTTGATGAATTATGGGTCTTGGAAGGAAAACAAAAAACACTTGCAGGAATAGTGAGAAACGGAAATTGGAGAGAAGGATCTAATTTGATGACATTTGGTCCTTTAACCACAAGAAAAAGACAAGGCCCTGGTGATGCTGTTTCGATGACATCTGATCCTTCTTCCTCTAAAAGAAGACAACTGGTACAGTCACCACCAGCTAATCCTAATTTAATGACGTGTGGTTCTTCAACCATCAAGAATTTTGAAGTGATTCCCATTATAGGTGATGGTAACTGTTTATTTCGTGCAATCTCTCATTGTTTATTTCGAACTGAAGATAGACACCATGAGGTCCGTTTGACTGTAATTGACCACATTGCTAAGAAGTGGAGTGTATTTAAAAATGTTATTGTTGGGGGTGAAACATATGGGCAACGTATTAAAAATGCTTATAAGCGTGTAACAAGCGAGTGCCAATGGCCAGTATGCAGGACATGCTGAACTTCAGAGTGTGAGTGAGCTATTTCCAAATTGTTTGTTTAGAGTTTATCAGGAAAATTATTCATTTTTCATATCTGAGATGCCGATTGTAGAGATATGGGCGTATATGACTGGTGAATGAGTGTGATGAGTGTAGATGAACGAGTGTAGTCATAGTTACTATCTGAATTTGACTTAGCTCAGAAAGGACTACTTATTAATAGCCCAATATCCAGGGCAACTATGGGACCTACAGCTTTACGTAGAGTCCAAGCCACATAGTGTTGGTCTGATTTTTAGTTAACTGTCAAGACTAACACTCAGTTCTCTTCCTTACACAACATCTGAACCTTTACTATCCAATATGGACACCCCAGACTTCTTTAGTAGTGTCCACATCGATGGCAACCATTCAGTGGACGCCGCATCAGTATTAAGAGGACCGAGCATGGAACCCATCGCCTACAATCTCCCAAACACTTTGTCCCCAAGTAGCTGGGTTACAGCACTGCTCCATTGCTAATTATGGTTCTGGAGGGACTATTTATGACTTACTATTCTCTGAAAACCTAGATAACAGGCATTATAGTGTCCTGAAGGATAGTTTTAGAAAACCTATGAGGGAAACACTTGATTTAATTTCTATAGTTGTTGATCCTAACATTAAGAGACTAAAAGCAGGGCCACTCTGGCCGCCGTGAGGCAAAGGCCAAAGCTCAAAAAGATCAAGAGAGCAGAGAATGAAGTTTAGATTTGCTTCAAGTTGTGCAGTTTCTGATACTACTCCAAATGTCAGTCCTTACTCTGTAGGTGGTCTTGAGGGAGTTTGTCAGTATTGCTCAGCATTGTATTTCAAACCTGAGAAGAATACAGCTGGAAAATTCACTCTCTGTTGCTATGATGGAGAAGTCCTGTTGGAAGTTATTTCTCCGTTTGAGCCGAGAACATCTTTATGGGAACATTACCTACCCTAGTATTCAAATATCCACTCACCAGAATTAAGGGACTGTTTGATATCTCAATTGTGTTTTGTAATAATTGATAAAACTTATCTGATTCCTGATTACAATTTTCTTCTCGATCATACACACATTAAATTACACATGTTAAATTAGGTCTGTCAACGCTCAGTCTTAACCAGACAATCCTTTCATTCATGAATGTAACTATACTTCTGAATTTTCATCTTCCATCTATAACAATTGCAACTCAGCTGACGCCTCTCACCTATTTTCACTTCACGGAATATCACTGTATATTTTACTATTTCTGTTGTTTCCTGTAGTTTCTTCTTCATTTCAGATATGATGGAAATGTTTATCTTCTTCTTTTATAATTCTTCTTTCCCATTCAAACTCCTTACATTCCAAGTCTGTAATCTTAATTTATCCTTTATTCCAAGTACCTAATTCTATATAAGAACACTGATTGAGGAATATTTAGGCCTGTTAACATACCTGATAGCCTTTGTGAGGAATAAGTATTTTTTCAAGACAAAGGTCTGTCTTGTAGATATATGCATAATAGATGTAAGGAAGTTAATTAAAAAGAAAACGTTTTATTAGGCAGGGATCTCCATTATGACTACAGTTAATGTGCACTAACCTTTTTAGATACATGTTTGAGTGTTTGTAATTGCCAAAACTCTCCCTACCTGAATTGGCAGCAACAATGCTATTGACCTTAAATGAAGCCCGTAAAGGCAAAGTGGACTAACCCCAAAAAGTAAGTTTTGAGATATTAAGTGCTAAAGTTAAAAAATCATGTCTTAGGTCAGAAGTTGATCTGGATTGTGATTTTTTGTAATCTGACAGATTAAACTCATAGAATTATACTGTTTGGTAAATTATTTAAAAAAAACAATATTTCATTTCCAAAATGGCTTCCAAAATTGAGTTGTCTGTTTTGCTTCCATGTCCATGTTGGGTTAGTCCATTTTAACATTAAGGTTAGTCCATTTTGACATTAAGGTTAGTCCAACTAAGACCTACATAGAGTATAAAGGAGAATAGAGCAAAAAAATAAAAGGCATGTCACAGTTTAGTCCATTTTGACTTTACAACAAAATGACATTTGGATTAACATTGTTCTAATGGGGGATAGTCCAAATTTGCACTTAATTTTGTGGGTTAGTCCATTCTGCCTAGAAGAAGATGTGTGATAATGCATTTTGGACTAAACATTTTTTTTGTTCTCGAAAAAAAAATACAGCTGATAGAGCTTAGCTTGTTTTACCATTAGATAGAGCTGATTTTTCTTCACCAGCAGGTATACCAATCTCAAAATTGAAAATTTGTGGGTTAGTCCACTTTGCCTTTAGGGGCTTCAAATGAGAGATTTAAAGGAATATATATTAATTAAAGATATTAAAGACTAAAAAATCTCAATAAATTCTATTGTTTTTCTGATTTCATAAATGTATGAACTGTGTTACAGTAACCAGGCAGCAGAACGTTGGGGCTAGTCATTCTGCAGGCCAATTGAAGGCAGGCAGTCACGAGCCTTGTAAACCACACAGACGAGTCAGCAAGCTGTCAGCCCCAAACCTTAATCAGTGCATCAGAGTATGGCCTTTTCCTCAGCAGTTGCGTTCCAAACAATTTTCTTCCCACCAATCACTCCAACTGCAGGTGGATTATATTATGATCCTCCTCTTAACACTTTAAACGAAAGATGTACTTGCGTAACGTTATGAAAAATACATGGTCTGAGAGGCCGCTACTGTAATTTTGATAGAAAACTTATGTTTCACAGGAAATTAAGTGCATAAATTAAACAAATGAAGAGTTTTAGATAACAATCGTATAATACTGACAGTAAAATAGTCATAAAATAAGCAATATAACATAAAAAATGTGACAAAATTAAAATTTGTATTTGAAAAAATAAAAATTTTCAGCTTGTAAGTTCTTATTTATAGGATTTTCATACACACTACAATGCACAGTCAGTACAAACTTTTCTGCTGCATTCAAGACATATAGGGTGAAAGCATTTGATGCAGGCATAGTTGGTTTTCTTCTGCTTTGTGTAAAGACACTCGCTACATGTCTTCCTTTTTGGAATTATGTCATTAGGTACCCCCTCCTGTTGTATCTTTTCTTCTTCTCCAAGTGCCTTTATTATCACCTGTTTGATGTCTCAAGGCAAATTTAACATATTCAAGCGCCTCCTCAGATGTGACTTAATTAACTGTTTTGAGAGCTCCTTTATGAAATTGTATCTTGTAGTGATTGGTGAGTTTTTGTAGCAAAGGCTTAGTATGAAAGAATTTATACTGCTGATGTTCACCATTCTGTAGAACACTGCAAGTGGCCAGCGACGAGTTCTTCTGTTAGAAGTCTATATGGCACACTTCATGTCGATTAGATCAACCCCACATTTTGTTTAATTGTAGAAACATATTATCTCGGGTTTCTTTTTCTCCTGGTTTTCTTGCGCCACATGGTGCTTACTGGATATCAGCACCACTGCTCGGTTTCTTTTGGGGACATAAGAAACCAGAGTGATTTAATTGTTGAAACAATAGTCAGATGAACCTACTAAACGGCCTTTATTTGGCTAGCTTGTCTTTTCACATTGTGCCAATTAATGTTAGTCCTTGTTTGGACAGTATGTCCACAGATTCGATTGATGTGAAGTAATTATCACATGTCACATTCCTGTTTGTACGATGTATTGGCTTACATAACTGTACAAGCATTTTTGTGGGCTCTTGAAGTTCTAGTTCTTGAGGTGAGAGTCCAACACCATCTAAATCTTTACCAGTATAAATATATGCATTGTAAAGATAGGATGTTTTAGAATCACCAAGACATTGTATCTTCACCCCATACTTGTTTTGTTTCTTGGGTATGTAGACTTTAAAACTACATCAGCCCCTAAATGGGACTAGCATTTCATCAATTGTTATGTGTTCTGTCAACCAATAAGCTTTCTGTGAGTTACATATCAATTGACACAGTCGGTACTGGTGGCACAGTGCTGTAACCCAGCTACTTGGGGACCAATGTGTTTGGGAGACAAAATGTCCTCTTAATATCGTCACAGCGTCTGCTCATGGTTTCCATCAACGTGGACACTACTAGAGAAGTTGGGAGTGTTCATGTTGGATGGTAGTCAAGGTTCAAATGTTGTGTAGGGAAGAGAACTGAATGTTAGACTTGTCAATTAGCTGAAAATCAGACCAACATTCGGATTCCACGTAAAGCTGTAGGTCCCATAGTTGCCCTGGCTATTGGGCTATTAATAAATAGTCCTTTCTGAGCTAAGTTGAACTCAGATAGTAATAATGACTACACTCATCATACTCATTCACCCCTCATATTCACCCTGGTGATCGGCATCCTAGAAATCAATAATGAATAATAATAATGACAAAAAGCTCTGGAATGGGAATAGCTAGCAGTTTTTTTTTTTCTGTTCAGTATGTGTGGTTGAATCATCAAACATCAAGCTAGTTAAAATTTCGTAACTCTTTTCTGACATTGTAGCATTAAAGTAAGGTCGATTTGTTATATCCTTTGAAAAAAAGTGATTTCATACGCTCACGATTATTCTTCATGAAAAAAGTGATTTCATACGCTCACGATTATTCTTCAAACTAGTTAAAAGCTGCAAACCAATTTTTTTTTGGTTGAATTGAATTTGTTTTTCCTTTATTTGATGGGGATAGTCATCTTTTTAGCGAGAATAGCTTTTTGTTTGTAGTATAAGCTTTGTTTTGTATCTTTGGCCTTATTTCAGTGTGAGGATTTTTGCTTGTTCTGCCTTGTTGTAGAACACAATCTTCAAGAGCTGTCACAGAGCATTCTATTTGATCATCACGTAGTTTTATTTAAGTTACTTCATGTAAAATGAGCACACTTGGCTTGGGGAAAGAATTATGATTCAATCAGTTTCTGATTTTATAAATTTCACTGTTCCATTTTGGCCTGGTCTTAAGATAGTTTTCTCCTGTTCATGGTACCTTACTGCACCTTGTGGCACGACTTGCCCCGTGACATAGTGGCCCTGACTACACCCGTATGTCATATGGCTTTCAATATCAACTATAAAAAAAGGAGGGGAAAGAAAGATTAAAAACCGGAAAAAAGAGAAAACAAATAAAATCTAAAGTACAAAGTACTTTGTCGTAATGTTTAAATGTTGGTCTTATGTCACAGAGTCCAGGTTTTCCAACCATTCAACGCCTGCTTCTTTGATTAAATGAAGACCAGCTAATCCTCCCTAAGAAGAACACAATGGGCAATCTGACTGTGGCTACTTATGGCTTTATGTATACCTCCATGAGAACCAACTGACCTTACTTGACATGTAAACTATTGACATCTTCTCTAATATGCATAAATGGTTGGCTTTTTATCTAATCTATTTTTGTATTGACAAACATCCATGCTATCCATGTGTTTGTCATCAGATACACAATAGCTTGGATAATCACTGCTCTGCTGTATCAGGAAAAATGTTAGAAATACATTTATGGTAAAAATATGGATCATTCATTAATGATTGCAATGCTAAGAAGTTAACTAATTTTGTGAAATATAATTTCAGCATTCCAACCAGACAGTTTATGAAAGAAAAACTAGTTTCAACAGACAAGATCTAAAGAGAATACCATCTCAGGAAAAGACAATTAAGTATGTAAATTATTGACTTGTAGTTCGTATTGTAATATAAAACTGTTTTTATATTACTTTTAGGTGTTAGACAATGCTTTTTTCTGAATTATGGATGTCTATATTTCTTAGATATGTACAGTTCTTTGGACTGTCTGATTGGGAAGACATATCTTCTCCTACTTTAAATATATGTAATACCAGTATTTGACAGTGTATATATAAAAAATATGTACAAGAATACCTTCTCCAGAGTTTGTTTGTGAATTTACCTAACACCTATAATTGGTCTTATAAAACCAATGTGTGTTTTATCACTCACTTAAAATGCTATTTCAGCTAATTTGTCTTTATTTTATCTTGTTTAAACAGTTTGCATTTACTAACAATGGATGAAAATCAGTTGATTATTCTTAACTTTAAAATGTTGTGTTGAAATAAATGCCATAGAGTATTTAACTAGTACCTATGCAAGGTCTTAAACATTGCCTTCTTAAAATTTCACTTTTGAGAAAACTAAAAGTTTGAAAAAATAAGTTTTTAACATAACCATTGGATAGGAAGTTTAATGGGATATTAAAAATAATTTTTAATAAATTTTACACAAATTTTGGGTTTTTGAACTATTTTAATTTTTAAATTAATATGGCCACTATTTTGAAATGGAATAAAGTAATGTGTTGAATATTTGCTGTGAGATTGATCTTTGTATGGATAAGTAATACACTAAATTTCAACTTAATCGGTTGAGTCTTAATTACAGTTACAAAATAATTAGTAAATCAGAGAAAAAAAATTATCGGATACCTAGGAAAAGTAAGTATAGAAGCATTTCAGAACATATCTTTATGGGATATGTTTTCTTTATTTTGGTCCATTGAATCGGTATATACAGGGTGTCCCAAAAGTAAATTGCCAAACTTCTGTGAATGATTATATAGGTCAAAATATAGGGAAATCAAAGAATTTTTTTTCCATAAACGCTTTGTTAACCATATATCCGTGACATTTTTATTTCTGTTAATATCTAGTGAATTTTGGAATTAAAAACAGCTTTTACCTAATTTTAAAATAAAAAAATGGTGGCTGACAAAAAACCATACGCTATATATATATATATATATATATATATATATATATATATATCATATCCCTAGGATCGAAGAATTGTTTACAACTTTACAAAAAGGAGAACAGTTTTCTAAAATTGATCTGTCACAGGGGTATCAACAGCTGATACTAGCAGATGAAAGTAAACAGTATTGTACCATAAGTTGAAATTATCCGGCATCGTGTTCGGAATATTTCAGAGAACTATCGAGAAGATGTTACAAGGGATACCAGGTGTGGCTTTATTCCTTGATGATTTTATTATAACTGGTAGTGAGACTAAAGAGCATATGTTTAGGATACGTCAGATTTGTAAGAGGTTGGGTGATAAGCGTCTAACAGTCAGTAATAATAAATTTGAATTTTTCAAAGACAAACTAGAATATTTAGGTTTTGTTATCGCTAAGGAAGGGTTAAACACTTCTCCAGATAAAATTAAAGCAGTTGTTGATGCACTCAGAGGTATAACTCAGTAGACCTTATTCCTGGGCCTTGTAAATTACTATAAGTTTGTACCATCCATGGTTCATATCTTAACTCCACTGTACAGTTTATAAAAAGAATCACATTGTGGGCATTTTGGAATTGTAAAAATTAAGTCCTTGGCAAGATCTTATTTATGGTGGCCGTCAATTGATAAAGACGTTGAATTCACAGCTCAAGGCTGTTCAGCTTGTCTTGCAAACAGAGATACTCCAAATAAGAGTTAGTTACATGTCTGGGACTTCCCGTCTCAAAATTGGCATAGAATACATATTGTTTGTCTTGGTCCATTTAAAGGAAGTTTATATTTAATTGTATTAGACGCATATAGCAAATGGCTGGAGGTTGAAGTTGTAAGTTCAATATCGGCTAAACAGACAATTGACAAATTATGAGCAATTTTTTCCATATTTGGTTTGCCTGAATTAATTGTAAATGATAACGGACCCCCATTTAGTTCTCAGGAGTTTCGTAATTTTTTAAACTGTAATGGTGCAAGACAAAGTTTAATTGCTCTATATCATCCAAGTACTAATGATCAGGCAGAAAACTCAGTAAAGAAACCTCTAAGTGTGCTTTATTTGAAAATGAAGATATAAATTTAGCTTTTAACAGGTTTTTGTTAATGTATAGAACCTCTGTACATAGTACTGCACAAGAAAGCCCAGCTAAATTAATGTTAAACCATTCTCTCAGAACCAGATTAGATTTAATTAGACCTTGTATTTAAAGTACTACATGATAAACAAAGTAAGCAAGTAAGATATACTGGTCAACCACTAGTAATCAAATGTATTCTCTGCCAAATTCGAGATGGGAAGTCCCAGACATGTAACTGACTCTTATTTGGAGTATCTATGTTTGCAAGACAAGCAGAACAACCAACATTCTGTGGATTCAACGTCTTTATCAATCGATGGCCACCATGAATATTCTTATTCTTCGGAGAGCTGTTTCTACTTTTTAGGAATGTAATTTCGAGAAATCCTTTCTTGGCGGGTCTCTATGATAAAAAATATAACTTCTCTTAACTTTTTATCAAGATCTGTTCTGTGGTTCTGGAGATTTTGTGGTTATGAGTGAGTGGTATTTTGTTTATATAGTTAGATTGTTAGCATTTATTTCTTACAGAATATATTTGTTGTCTAGCAAAATGTAACTCAAATTGTTGCTCACCCCAATATTATTTCAATTGTGATTATTTCAGTTCGATATTAGTTGTTTGTAATTGTTAGTAGGAGTGAGTAATTATCAGATGTTTGACATTTAATAACAACCTTTAGAAAAAACAGCAGTTAAAAAAGCTCCCTTAAATTACATAACTGTACTTTAAATCGATTGCTATAACATATTGATTACTCTTTGGAGTAAGAGTTATCGGCTGTTTGACATTTATTCCTATTAATAACGGTTTGATAGCTGAAAATTACTCACTCCTATTAACAGTAATTAACAGTCAACTAAAATTGAATTTAAATAACCATTTAAACAGCTGTTAATTTACTGAAATCATTGTTATTAGGGAAAAGACTGAAACTATCTTATTCAAAATAATGTGAAATGAATAAACATTTAGGAACTAAAATAAAGTGTTATTTAATTACTTATAAACCGAGTTTTACAAATAAGATGCCATTACATTTGGAATTACTTTCTCTAAACTATTGTTATTTCAATTGCTTTTTGTAATATTGGATGTTTTTGAGATAAACAAAATGAATTAATTTTAAATGGTGCTATTTTTAATCGGTTAAAAGATATTTTAGCAATTTTATTCATTACTGTTGCCCTTAACTAACTGAATAAGGCTGCCGTTTCAAATCATTTACTCAGTTTGTTTTGGATGTATAAATATATTTATTACAAACGGACACACAGAGAGAAACTAAACATTGTAGAACATATGTTTATATAAACTTTTTTGCTTTTGCTTTTTTTTGTGTCTACTACTATCACTCTCTGACGTTGTGTCCATCTCTCCTGAATCACTTTGTATTGTTCAAACAGTAATTTAATGGACATATTATAATGTTTTGAATGATTAGTAACAAAATTTAATTTGTAATATGTATACTTTAGGAAAATAAATGATGGGATACAACCTAAACTAATACGTGATATTTGGATAGAGAAGATAAGACAAGTTCTTTTAACACAAGAAGCTATACTTCAGCAAAGGAGGTAACATTACTAATATTTTTTAGGTGATATCAAAATTAATTTATATACAGTATTTTTATATATGAGACACCAACACAACTAAATGTGTATCTTAAGGCGAATAAGAATGAGTGTACGATGAGTATGGCTACTAACTGAGTTTGACTGTTCCTCAACAACTTAGTTGTATGTATGTACTTCCTTGCGAATAATATATAATTATTATAAATTATTTTAATTTAGTATATTTTGTATAACATCATTTTTCAACGTTTTGTAGTATTTTACTATATTATTCAGTTAAATTGACATTACTGCAGCTGCCATGGAGAGCTTTATGTGTTTAAAGACCTTGGGTGGATTTAAAGATATATATTTTACTAATTAGAATATTTTGTTTAATTTAGTAAGCTGCCTATACTGGTACATACGACTTACTTATATTCTAAACATATTTCCGTATTTGTATTTTATGTTTTTATTTGTTGAATAAATTCATTATTCATTTATTAATAGCTATATAGCCAAAACAACTAAGGGACCAACAGCTTTACTTGGAATCCAAACCACATGGTCTGATTGTCTGCTAATTGACAAGCTTGATACTTCTTAGTTCTCTTCCTTACACAACATTCAGACACTGACTGCCACCCCACATGGAAACACCAGACTTCTCTAGAAGTGTCTATGCTGATAGCAACCATTGAGCAGATACCATGTTGGTATTAACCCTTTGACCACCAAGTAATTACTTACGTTGTGTCCCAGAACTGCCAGGCCCAGTTGCGCTAGTGCTACCGCCAGGCACCGAGCCGACTCAGTGATGTGTTACCCAAAACCACCAAGCCATTTTCAGCCGATTTTGCATAAGTGCAAATGAATATTTGCAGTTTCGCTAATTTTAAAGATAGAATAATGCTTTGGGTGTCATTATTTTTGTAAATATATTCTATAAAGATATATGAAGACGGTTTTATTTAATTTAGAGTCGAAAATAAAAAATAACTAACATAATTAAGTTAACATTTTATAATTTTTTATTTTTAAATTTCAATAACACTAGTAATGCTTAGAAATAAACATAAAACTCTCACTTTTTATTGTAAAGCAACTAATTAAGAACGTTTCCTGCGAATTGAGCTAGAAATATTAATAAATAACATTTTTTTTAATTTTAAGGAAGTTTGTACACTGTGCAAAAATTTATATAATGCTTACTTACATAGCCTACTTGTATCATTTTTCAACATATTGTAATATATTATTCCAGAAGTGCCTAAAATGTAATAAAAAAGTTAATTTTATTAATTTAAAAAATCACACATAGTTATATTATTTATCTCAAAATATATGAACATTTTTATACTAACAATTCAAAAATTCCCAGGAGTATGTAGAAAAGATAATTTTCAACAAAAAAATATAAAAAAATAATTGGAACACTCTAAGTTTTAGAGTTAAATAAAAAGTTTATTCAGAAACACAAATTTATTTACATTATATATAACATACTGACTGTTTGTTTATATTTTGCACAACACAGCTGATAATCCACAGACATCTACATCAATGTAAATTAATATGAAATGTTAATTTACTAAATTAAATAAACATTGTAGAGATTATTGTCTTAAAGAGGGACTATTCCCCTTCTACGAGATATGCCATTTATTTAACGGAGATATCCTATAAATAACGAAATAAATACTGTGGCAAAGTTACTAAAAGCCAATAAGATCGGCTCGCGGCAGTTTTGGTCCGACAGTGTGTGGGGCTGAGATCAGCCCACGGCGGTTCTGGCTACAAAGTGGTAAGCCGATGTAGTCAGCCTGTGACAGTTTTGGATATTAACTACAAAGCCTATGTCATTGGCCCTTGGCGATAAAAGCGTTAAGAGGACTGAGCATAGAACCTATCACCTAAAATCTCCACAAAAATTTGATGTTACTACAACAGCACTAAACATTTGTTTTAAAATTTACTCCATTAAAAGGATTTGTAATATATACTACATTTATTTGTTAGAGAAATTTCTGAGAAGAAATTTTGCTACAATTTGTAATTTTCTTTTATTAAAACATTTTGTTTACAGTTCCCTAAAACTATTAAACCAAATGTTGTCACATAAATAACCCAAAACTATTAAACCAAGTGTTGTCACATAAATAAGAAAAACTTGATGTATTAATTATGGAAGTGAAATGACTTTTAGGGTGAAAGGGTGAATTAGGGCTGTAAAGTCCTCTTTTCCTCTCAATCTTAGTCTCGAGATTACATTTTTGATTAAATAAATTACTAGTGGACCCATGCTGCTCTGCAGCGTTACTCGATATTGTAATTAGTGGGGTGGGGGTTAGTAATCGTTTATCTCGTCAAAGGAGAAAATAGAATATAAAGAGTAACAAACATACTTAGTCAAGAAATCAGTCCTCATATTTTTAATGTCGCATGAAAAATCACATATCATAAAAACATTGTATACTTAGTTGACATGCCGTTCCAACCTCGTAAAGAAAAAAAAAATCTAATTGTACAATACTTCTTTCCAAACCACATTGGATGTGATCCGACCTTGCGGTTTAGTTTCTACCTTAATATTTTTGGACGATTTCCCGCGCGATAGAGCCACATACAACTGACCATGACTGAAGACTGGTTCAGGTAAGTATACTCCGACTCGGTTGATTATTTGTCCCTGCGCCTTGTTAATTATCATGCAGAATGCCACTTTGATAGGGAATTGTCTTCGCTCAAATGAAAATGGAACAGTAGTGTCAGATGGTGATAAGTCAATGTGAGGTAATAGGACCCGTTGTCCAACCTGTCTACCAGTAATAATTTCCAACTCCAAACAGTTCTCAAACATTTTTCTGCAGTTGTTTTTCAACAGAATTACAACTGCACCTTCCTTAAAAGTCAACTCATGGCACAGTATTTAAACGCTATTTAAGAATTCAGTCGGAAATTGTGGCAGTTCATTCTTACCTTTAGTTAATTAAGTATTTACACTCATGTAAGTTCTGGATGAATCTAGAAGGAGATCTAAAACCCTTTTATTTATCTCATCGCAGTTCTCAATCTTAGGTGCCAGATTTGCATGATTGAAAGATAGGAAGCGTCAAGAGGGAATGATGAATTTTGACCATATATTTCACTGATGATATCTGAGTCTGAAATCAAGAACAACGGCAACTCCACAAAACCGTCATCATTGGTAGGGTAATGTCCATTACCAATTTCGAGCAGGAAGTTAGTAAATTCACATTCATCGGCGTTAGCCCTCATATTTTTGTTAAGCTTGAAAAGGGACCATAGAGTTGAAAATTTAATTGAGTTCTGTACTGTAGCAGCCCTAGATGCGTGAGGTATAACTGGCAACACTTGCAGGAAATCTCCTCCTAAGATGACGATTTTCTCACCAAATAGTACATCGTTACCCATTATATCTTTCAATAGTCAATTAATACACATTAAGGAATGTTTGTTGGCCATAGGTTCCTCATTCCAGATGATTAACTTTGCAGAACGAATTATGGTGGCTTCTTTACTATTAACTTTTAAACTGGATACAGACTGTTCATGTAAATTTAGTGGTAGTTTGAATTGGCTGTGAACTGTGCGGCCATATAGAAGTAACATAGCAGCAATTATAGTCCATGCTACAGATATAACTTGCATTCCTAAATTAATACAATTCTGGATTAAACATCTATACACAAATGTTTTTCCAGTACCACCTGGCCCATCAATAAAATATGTCCTACAAAAACTTGTAGAATTGTCTGTGTTGTGGAGTAAGTTGAGAACTTTGTCAATAACAACTCATTCTTCATTTGCATTACTTCATCAACTTGAATCTCCTCTGTAGTTTCCTCCATAATTTGAGTTAAATTGTCAATAGTTGGTAAATTAAAGGATGACAGAGCACAACCATGTAATTTTAGCGTTTCTAAAATGTTTTGCAAAGCTAACTGAGGCTACCTCGGCCGTGTAAGAGATAAGTAAATCTTCAAACAGTGCCTCTCTGAAGAGATTCCATAAATTCAAGGCATTTAATAGACTCTGAAATATACATATATAGGCAAATAACTGTCTGGCTGATATGGCTTTTGAAAGGAAGAAGCCTCCTCTAAAGCACGTTGCCATTCTACATCATCAAATATCAACCCTCGAGCAGTCGCAGCTGCTTTAAAAGTAGGGTAGGTCACATTTTTAAAGGTCCTCATTTCTTCAAAGCTTGTAGCCCCTACTACATGAAGCAATAATAGACGTAAATGGTACCGATCTGAATCAGAACGTGATACACTGTACATTTAACCAATTGTTTTTGTGTAAAGTTTACGCTTATAACATTGATTTTTACTCCATACGTAGTGGACTGGCGTTTCAGGATAAATGTAAGGACTTCTTGTAGGATTACACGTCATTAAATTAGGATTAGCTGGTGGTGACTGTACCAGTCATCTTCTTTTAGAGGAAGAAGGATCAGATGTCATCGAATCAGCATCACCAGGGCCTCGTCTTTTTCTTGTTTTTAAAGGACCACATCATCAAATTAGATCCTTCACTCTCTAATGTCCATTTTTCACTATTCCTGCAAGCGTCTTTTGTTTTCCTTCCAAGACCCATAATTCAAAGAACAAATACTCACAAAACTTGTAAATTAACCCTTATAACGTCATAGGCGCCGTACCGCGCACTAGTGTTAGTTCCATGAAACGTCATGGACGCAGTACCGTGCAATTTCACATTAAGTGACCAAGGTGATTATTTAACTTTAACAAAGTGTTGTATTAGTGTCGTGAAGTATTGAATTAATTCGCTTTACCGGCCTACCCTACTATCGAGTAATATAAGTACACTGTGCATTCAAAATGGCCGCTAGATGGGGCGGGGCATCTAGCGCAGCCTCCCCCCACACGTCACAGACGCTGTACGGCGCCACTGCCTTGTCCCACTCCACTTCATCAGTCGGACTGTCTGCCGCGTTTGTTGTTACACTACTACTGTCTGCTGTATCCCCGTGCTATTTATGTTCAAATTTACATTAATATAGTTATTTATTGTTTGATTGTTGTTATTGTATATATTTTATAGTATAAGGTAAAGTAAACTGAGGTGAATATGGCTCACATTGAGGACCCGGGTTTTGACGTGTTTGTCCGAGATATGATGAATACATCTATGTCTAGTGCTTATAACATGGACATTAGTGACAATGAAGACGAATTGATACATAATGTAAGTGATGATAACATGGATACTGATGATGGACAAAGTGAAAATGAAGACATCCCCCCTAACGCACCTATGCCCACTCAATTTGCGACAACTAGGCCTACTATTGATGACTGGAATACTGTGACCAACATGGACCCTGGACCAAGTAAGACATACCAATTTATAACGTCAATCGAGGTACAAATTTACCTACATAATTTGATTCTGACTCAGAACCAATTGATTATTTTTACTTATTTTTCGATGACAATATCAGAAACTTTATTTGCCAAGAAACAAACCTGTTTGCTAACATGAAAAAAAGTAAAATCAACTCATTCATTTTGTTTTATTAGCCTCCAGAACTGTTATATTATAGAAATAATACTGGTTAAATTACCTTTTTTCCTGTCAACAGTTCTTCAAACGTAATCTGCTATGTACATTTCGAAGCATATAGCTTCATCATCAGGCTTTCCAAAAACGTCACTATTTACATTACACTAAACATTAAAAACATAAACTATAAACATTTAAACATATTAACATAGCACATTTGCCGGCCGGCGATAGACACCAACTGATGACCAATTTTAAATGTTTTCAATGTTTAGTGTAATGTAAATAGTGACATTTTTGGAAAGCCTGATGATGAAGCTCTATGCTTCGAAATGTACATAGCAGATTACGTTTGAAGAACTGTTGACAGGAAAAAAGGTAATTTAACCAGTATTATTTCTATAAAATCAACTCTCCTAGCTCACGTATAAAACACTGGAAAGACATTGATGACAAGGATTTGAAAGCATTTTTAGGTATGATAATAAATATGGGTATTATGCCATTACCCACCATTGAATCTTATTTTATGACTAAATGGGAAAGTAACATTCCTTTCTTTTCTGATTTATTTTCTCAAAGGGATTTCCTAAATATATTTTGGAACCTCCACTTCAACCATGACAGCAATCCAGTCTCTCGTAGGCCTAAAAGTTTTCTTATCAATCCTCTGATAGAGCACATAAAAAGTAAGTGCAAATTATTTTACACTCCAGGAAATTACGTATCAGTCGATGAAAGCACCATTTCATATAAGGGTAAGGTGAGCTTTAGGGTTTACAACCCACAAAAACCAAACAAATTTGGAATGAAAGTTTTTGTGCTGTCTGACTCTGAAAATGGATATATATACGACTTTCTTCCATACTTTGGAAAAGAAATACTTATTCCAAACTCTTCCTTGTTAAAAACAACGCAAATTGTGAAGCTTTTGACTGATTCTTTAGTATACAATGATCCACTCAACCCTATATCAGGACTTCACGTTTATACAGACAGGTATTATACCAGTCCACAGCTGGCAACAGAACTACTGAACAGTAATTGCTTTCTAACAGGCACTGTAATGCCACATAGAACAGGATTGCCAAAAGATTTGAAAAAAATGTCAAAAAAGCTAAAGAAAGGAGAAGTTTTGTCTCAGAGGAAGGGTGACATTCTTGTAACATGTTGGAGAGATAAGCGTGTAGTTGTAATGCTCAGCACAAAAAGCAAGGGCGATACAAATGAAATCAACAGTGTGCCAAGCAAGTGGCCAAACAAACCACCAACACAGAACCACTACATTTCTTCCTACCAATTTTTACGCAGAACAAAGAAGTGGTAAGTTATAGGAAGTTTTTTTCTGGTTGCCGGAGGTGGCACTAGTCAATTCATACTTGCTCTATAAACCAGTTCAATTGAAGAATGCAAAGAAACCTCTGTCCCATATTGAGTTTAGGAGATGTCTGGTTAGGAGCCTCGTCGCAGAGAGAGTAGCCAGCAAACCAACCCGAAAAAGGAAAGGACGCCCAATTGAAGGACCACCAGAGAAGAGGTTACAGGGGAAGCACTTCTTGAAAAAAAGAGACAAGAAGAAATCACGGTGTGTTGTATGTGCCAAGAGAGAAGTTCGCAGTGAGACCTGCTACGTATGCAAGACATGTCCGAATGAGCCAGCGATGCACTCTGAAAACTGTTTTGAGGATTACCACACCAAAAACATCTACTAGAACAATCTTTTTTATGTCCTAAATAACTAACATTGAACCTGTATTTAACTAAACTGTACATACACCAATTAAAAAATAATATTTTACAGCATATTTAAAATCTTTTCATAAAATGTTGTAAAAAATCAAACTTTTATTTACTT
The DNA here is from genome assembly GCA_035578905.1 of Stictocephala bisonia. Lineage (NCBI taxonomy): Eukaryota > Metazoa > Arthropoda > Insecta > Hemiptera > Membracidae > Stictocephala > Stictocephala bisonia. The sequence continues at coordinate 3,028,211 of JAQJVL010000050.1, forward strand.
TTTAATTGAATAAAAATTTTGTAAATTACCAAAAAAAGTTTTTATGGTTTATTATGCCTTTTTACTATTTTAAGAATAAGAAAAAAATTAACTTTAAGAAAATATAAATTTTATTTATTTTTTTTTTTTTATAGTAACGTAATCTCATAATTTACCAAATTACTCATGACGCCCAAAGGGTTAACTAAAGAAATGTAAAACTGTTTAGACAAACCTGTCAGCAGTTGAAATTGTTGTGAAGTTTTATTTTATCACTAGGGGACACCCCTGCATGCTTCGCATGCCAACCCCGATGCTCGCTGCAATTGATACACCTCGGCCTTCGGCCTCGGCATGTAACTATTCAATACAAAAAATAGGAGATTAACTATATAACATAAAATCACAATATTAAATTTAGTTACAGTATCTCACTCACACTAATTGCTTTGCCACCTATTTAGCCTATTTCAAGAGTGTTCATTTCATTTATTTTTGTTTAACAGCTGAAGATTAAACTCATAGTAAAATATTAAATAGTATAATGTCAAACATTCAAAATAGACATGTTTATTTATTTACAAAACAGCTGTTATTAATTTACTAAAATCAACCCAATGTTATCCTTATGGACCAATCTTTTAAGGGTGCTTTATACCCCTTATGAGTACTTTATGAAGATGAAAATACTTTAGTTGTCCTATTTAAGTTCTAAAGAAACAGTGTACAAAATTTCAGCTCTCTACCTACATTGGAAGTTGGAGAATTAGTGATGAGTGAGTGAGTGAGGGCTTTGCCTTTTATATATATAGATGACATGTTTCAATATCAAAATATGATCCTCAGGTGAACACAAAAAACATTTTGATAACTATAAAAAATGAACACAAAAATATAAATAAAAGTAGAAAATCAAAATCACAACCAATATAGTTCTGTTAAGTTAATAAATAAATATTGAATGTTTCCGTGGTTACTGAATGTAGTATGGAGGGGAGATATATCACAGTATAATACTGTGGATATATTAAGTCACTGCATTTTGAATTTTATCAGCTGGTTTTCTATGATTATCAATAGTTATGAAATTAAAAATACAATGAGAGCTAAATTGTAGTTTCTCATTTAAAACAGTTTTATTACCGGTACTATCAATTTTTATATGTTTATAAATTTCGAATTTTTCAAGTGATTCCAATTTGTTGCTTTTGTGGCATATACTTTTTTATTTACTATTAATTCTTATTAAAGAAATGTATAAAGTTAAGAGATCAACAGCTACATTAAACTTACATGAATAATTGGCACATTGAAAACAAAACAGGTTAAAATAATCTGAATGTAAACCTGTCTTTAGATGTCTAATGCACAGCTGACAATGGCTTGTTTATTTACATTCACAACATGAAAAACCCTTTTAAATTTAGGTTGAACGTCTGCGCATAAGTCTCCTCAGTGGTAACCAATTTGATTGATCAGTAGCTCAAAATAAAGTGCACATTTCACTGAATGTTCTTAAATCAAAATGAAGTATGTAGGTTAATTATCACCGGAGAAACTGAAAAAGAAATGGTAACGGCACGTTTCAGATCTCCATAAGAAGTGTATAGGAGGAAAACATTTTTGAGCAAAACATGAAAAATACCAAAGCTAAGTAACTTTTAATACTTTTTGGCTGATCTGTAAACAAATCCCTTTCATTTAAAACCAAAATGAAGGAAATAGGCTGGATAGAACGGCCGTGCTGACTGCCGTTATATTTTCATACATTTTTAAATATATAGATAAAACAAACAGTTAAAAATATGTTAAATAACTATTATACTCTTTAACAAGCAAATCGAGAAATTCATATCCAACATATATTGTTATGATAAAAAATCAGCAAAAAATATTACAGATGAAATACATTAACTTAATTCATTACAAACACGTACACATCACGCACGAACTACAACTACCACGACCCAACAGAATCCGTAGCAGCAGGTTCTCTTATCTCCACCCCAAAACAAGTGTTCTCATCAATGGTTCTAATATTATCAGGGAGCATATTCCATAAGTGTCAAGGAGATATAGTGAAAGAATTACTTTAGAGTGGTGTTATGAATAGTGACTTAGTTTGGAGGCTCCCTGATATATACTTCTGGTGCTGATTTCAAAGATGAACTTGCAGTGCTTGAACAAATACTGATCCATACGGATAACTTAAGAGCCATACCGCAAATGTGGATGCCAGCAAACACCCTGCTGTATACAAATATACCATGATCAGTCCAGCCCAAAGTTTTGGTAATGGCAAGTCCTAGATTCTTTACATTGTAGTAGTAGTAATCACGAGTCCTGTCATTTGATTTCACTCTCAGGAAAGTCAGTAGTATTGATTTAGTTTAGTAGTCTAACATTTCTAATAACAATAGCCTTGGTATTCATAATTAAAATTAGCTCTTGACTCTGAGCCCAAGCAGTAATAGCAGCAATGCCAAGGTTCATTTGTGAGACCACTCGGTGAGACTCAGCATTTGGGACGTGTTGGTAAATTTGTAAGTTACCATCTTACAAGAGACGTTTAGTTTAGAGAAGCATATGTTAGCTGTTATATAGATGATATGTTTCACTTTACATATCATCTATGTAAAGTGAGAAGAGCAGAGTCCTAGGAAGGATCACTGTGGAACACCTCTTATCACAGGTTTTCACCTAGATGTGCCCAAGATACATATTATTTCTGATTCAAAAGGTTGTTTCTCTTTAAAAGTACAGTGCTTGCATTTTATTAATAATGTCTTGAATTAATAAAACTCAGTTATTTTAGAAACAAAATGGTGCCCCAAAAAGGTATACATTGCAAATGGACTGTATATGACTTTCATTGGCTGTAAATTAAGAACAGTTAATCCAATTTCTAATCTGATGGAAATTTCAAAGTCAGAATTTTCTTAAATGTCGCCCGCCTGACCTATCTCAATCTGTTATCTCAAAAAAGAAAAAAGAAAAGAAAAAAATTAAAATTGGTTCCGTTGACATAAAATGTCATGCCAACCAAGCCATTGCTTTGTTTAATACTGCAAGGTGTTAGTGGACTTGTCTTCTTAGTTAAGTTTGCTGATGCCCTATCTCTCCCTAATATACTACTTTTACAAATTATAATCATACAATTGGTTTGAAAACTATTCAGGCAGAATAATACTGGTTTTTTAAAAGTATAATAATTTCACATTCAACAACCTGTATATCTGTCAGCAGTATTTAATAATTAATTTGATTCCGAATACGGTTTGACTTGACACTTTGCTATTCTACCCTCTTTCTTTGTGGATAAATACTAGGCGTATTCAGAAAGAAAGTACTGTTTCATTGTACTGCTGCCTTAGCTCTGCGGTTGGCTTTCTGCGCATTCACGTTAGTTGTCCTTGTTTCTGGGTCTCAACTTACACCATTTTGGTTGCTCTACATTTTGTTTTTAGTTTTCTGTGCACATTTAAAATACAATTACTGATCCCACAAATTGTGATATCCATGCTGTACTAAGATTTTTGAATGCAAGGAATATGAAACCAGCTGAGATTTACCGTCAAATTCGAGATGTTTAAAGTGAAGATGTGACAAGTGGAAATTCATCTGATAGCGTTGTCATAGTGGAACGTGTGTTCTCTTGGATTTTTTCATCAATTTTCTTTATCAGACCGTTGTTGACAAGAGAAGGCCAACGACTCCGACCCTCGTCATGCACAATTGTTCGACCTTCATTGAACATTCTAACCCACTTTCTCACCATTCCATCACTCATTATGTCTTCACCATAATCTCGAATTGACAATAAATTTCAGCAGGTTTCACATTCCTTGCGTTCAAAAATCTTATTACAGCATGGATCTCATGATTGGGGCATCAGTAATAGTATTAATAATTTGAAATGGGCACAGAAAACTAAAAACAAAACGTAGAGCAATTAAAATGGCGTCAGTCAAGCGCCAATGTACAAGGATGATTAGCGTGAATGCCCGGAAAGCTACCTGCAGAGCTGCGGTGACAGTACAATGAAACAGTACTTACTTTCTGAATACGCCTTGTATGATGCAAACCCCACTTAGGCTTTGTCTAGGGACACTGATATTTTTATCAAGTTATTTTGACTTTTTGAATTTATTTATCCTGTATTTTTAAAGTACATTAGTTTGTTATGTTTAGAATGATTGTAGGAAATTCAATTTTATTTATTTTTATATTTGCATTTCTAATTTGTATCCTTATTTATACATCATTAGTAAATAAGGAATCGTGTTACTATCATTTGTTTTACATAGGACACCAGGTAAATAAATTATTTTCACCCAAATCCAAGTATATATATATATTTTTTTACTAGATAAAAAGGCTGGTGGCCATTTTAGCTCAGATTTGAGGTCAAAAATTTGCAGAAGAATATGTTAAAACTCAGATATGAAAAAGGGTTGTTTATGTGTAAGTGTAACTGTCTCATTAAAAGTCTAAAATTGTTACATAAAAAAAAATTGTACTTATCATTTGTACTATTTTTTTAGGTCTGCCGATGCTCTTAAGCAGTGGCAAGATGAGACAAAACTATTACAACAGACACCTTTAAAAAGAGGTAATTTTTAAAGAACATTAAATATTTAGTGTAAAAATATAAAGTCGTATGAAAATATCCCAACAAAGATTAATAATTGAAATCAGATTATTCCTTAATGTGCCCTGTTCATACTGTATTTTATCAGTAATTTTGAATAATTCATTATTGGAAAAAGTAAGTTTGTCTCTTATTCATTTAGGGAAGGCATGAAATAAGGAAAGCACAAATGAAAACTGTGTATGGTATTTGAAGAGAACCTTAAATTTTTAAGCGAGTTTAAAATCTAGCATGTCTTTATGTTAGTTAGTTGTGGTTTACAAAGTTGTGCATCTCAGAAAAGGAAAAATTTCTGAGTTAAAAACCCTATCCCTATTTTTTTAAAGCCTATCTTAGAAAGGAAATTCCTAAGTGTGTGATAACTATCATTCTATCCTCTATTGTACACTTTTTTTTAATTATGATAAGTTTGTATTCATCCATCAATCAAACTTCATCGCACAAAATAATAATATACAATTTTCAAGGGACAGTTGTGTTTATTGACGGGGGTTGCATTTATACTGCAGAGACAATATTTTGCTTTATACTCAAGGTTGTAGCTATAAAATGGTAATAAAGCTATTGGTCCCTTTTTTTAGATCCCAGCAAGGCTTTTGAATTTGTCAGCCATAAACTTCTGTTGGAAGAACTCTACAAGATTGGTATGAGCGGTTTTGGAAGGACAATCCTTCCAGTGGTTTTGATCATACCTTGGATATCGACAACAAATAAACATACAACACAACTAGAGTTCTAAAACATGTTGAATTAAATTCAAGAGTTATTCAGTTATTAATTAGTTTATGACAACAAATAATGACAAATAACATATTCTGATGATGTAGGTCTATTTTATTGCCTTAGATTTAGTTTTATCTTGAATGATCATCTAGTAGGCAGTAGAAGTAGGCTGCTCGCCTGTCTGAAGGCTTCCTTTGAAATAGCTGGAGGTGGTGTGGTGATAGTGTTAAGTTTGTAGCATGACAAGTATTGTGCAGGTGCTTGTCTCTGTGCCTTATCAGTGCTGTGTTGACTGCATGGAGAATCACTTCTTGGTCGTTACGTGATATTACTGTGTAAATCGTTTGTATTTTGAATACATTAACTATGTTTTAAAATTATATACCAATTTAGGAATTAATCTAATTATAATAATAGATTCAAAATTGTTCTGGAATCAAACAACCTAGAGTATAAACAATCTTTTTACATGGGAAAAATGTAAGACAAAATTCTAATGTAAAATCAAAAGTAATCAAGACAATCATGATATTAGAGTAATAAAATGGTGTCTTCTTAGTAAACCAATGTATTCAATAGAGTAGGTTCTTGGAAATTTCATATTAGTAATTTAACTATGGCATTGCACCATTAATTACTTATATTAATGAGTACGTATGTACCTTTAATTCTTTTATTTATTTTAATACACTGATTCTTTACTATATCAGTTTTATAGTTTAAGTGTTCAGAAACATTTAAACTAATACTTGTTTCAGATTCTCAAATAGAAATCAATTTCCCCTATGACACTGATCCTGATCATCTGAAGATGCTAACAAGGACAGATCTCGCATCGGTATGTATACAGATTCAGTCTTCTTCTTATTTTTATTTTCTTTATTCAGGAGGGGGGTCCAATGAATTCTGTATCTATGAAGGAAACCTCTGTTGACTCATAAAAAAGTATAGCAGATGTAATGTGTTGCTATACTAGTGTGGTTCTCTGATTCATAGGGATTTAGTGTTAGAGGCAGGTATATAGTATATCTTCTTCTATCCAGCACTGGGTTTGTAAAGGACAGAATCACTGGGTGGCAAAGGAGAGGGATTAGGGTTATAAAAGGACCCAGTACTGGAGGTTGAACATCAATTATGTAGAGAACTACACTCACTAACTCAACACTGTGTGGACTCAGAGGTTGTCAAGTTATCCAGAATATTAAATTTTTAGTGGGTTTTAGTAAATGAACAACGATAGACTTGATTTACATAATAAATTTATTGCTTACATGTAGCTATTGTATCTCAAAGAAATGTTGAATATCCAACAATTACAGTAAAGCTAAATGTGCTCAAAATGTTGTTTAATTGAAGATTGCTTTTCTTAATTCAGAACCTAGCTTTTTTGTCACAGAATCATCGTAGGAAAAAATTATCGATTGCACATCATCCTTGTGGTCCCTTCAATGCATTTGACACAGAGTCAAAAGCCATGTATTCCTTCAAGTGAAAATACATATAATCTAAAGCGAACTAGGCTTGCACCATGTCAGCTGCTGACAGTTCTGTTACTCAAACTGGTATCAGGTGTTGAGTTAGTGAGATTTTACTGTAATACACACAAATTAAATAAAAGTAAAATGTTAATTTAAATTATGCATTATAATGAAGATATAAACTAAACTCCACAAAAAATGCTTTAATATAATTATATAAGAAACTAAACATTGGTAATAATTTGTTGCTATTTTAAATTAGTGTTTATTAAACTTATTTCATTTTAATTCATTAAGTAAATATACATTTATTTTGTATTTATTGAAGTAAATGTATGACATGTCAAAAATATTTAAAAATACTTTTTCACATCTGTTTGTTTCAGGACAATAGAGCAAGGAGACATTCTTCTGCAGTTCAAAATAAACACGAGGAGTAAGATTAAAGTGTAAACTATTCCAGCAATTAATTTGTAACTATTAAATACTAATAATTGTAAGTGACTATTGACACTAGAGGTGTAGGTTGGCTCTCTGGACCAGATGTAGGTTCACTCATCTACACTCATTCGAAATCCATATTCGCCCATATCTTGACGATCAGCGTCTTATGAATAAATAAATAAATAAAAATAAAAGATTGATGGAGTGTGATGATTGTATGAGGTGGATAGGTTTAATAAGGACCATTATATTATCAGTGAACTTGGGGACTTGAGAGTTAGCGAACTAATATATATATAAGGAAAATTAGGGTTATGACCATGTTGAATTGTTTGTGATGAATGAGAATGGATATAAATAAGTTTAGCAGATGTAGAAATATTGCTGGAAAACTAAAAATTAATTAAGTTAAGTAATATGCAGTTTAAACACGACTTAAATCCTGGTGTTGTGTATTAACAACAGCTTATTATAGACAGTGAATATGTAAAAATATGTTACAGGAAAGAGTAAGCAAACCCTTAAAGATTATATAACAATATGAATATACAAAGTATTGTTTCATGTTACTCAACAGTGGATGGCAGTAGAGTTAACTGTGATCTCTCTTCTGCTCTGTAGTCCTCTATCTTCTTTCCTTCTAGATAGGGAGGCTGTTGGGTTTTCATTTTTTAAATTAAGCAAATGATAGTTGGGGTAAAAGGATTTCATTGTATTTAAGCAAAGTTTTTAAGGTTGAGATATAATTTGATTTAATTTAGAACATAATTTGGGGGGGAGGGAACCCGACACACGCACCCTAACCTAGCGAAGACATTCTTAGCCACAGACTGCCTTCTTCTGCTTCACTGCTTTTTTGGTCACTTCACGCGTGTCGCCCCAATCTTTAATTGCCCAATCTTTAATCTTTAAAAGCCGGCAATTGCTGCCATCTGCGTGTTACCATAAGGTGTGACTTTGAATTAACCAAGCAAGCGAATGTAAAGCATTGACTCTATACCGGAAAGCTGCCAGACATGATGTCAGCGGTTCAGTTCTTTTCTGCGTATCAGTGCTACTTGACCGCTTCAACTAAGGTGAATAATTATCAACTTGGAGAAATATGGTAGCACCACTGGTAAAATACCACATGGTTCTGTAGTGATATATTAATAAATATTGTGGCTGGATGTTGAATAAAAATTCCATAGTTCCTGCTGCGGACAATGCCTAATATGAATTAATTTGTAGTCAGTAATTATTATTCTGTTTATTATTTTAAATGGGGTTTACAGCTAAGCCGTTATATAACAATAATTGTGAATTTATTATGGATGACTGGAGTTTAAACAAGTTCCCTTATTAAAATGGTTAGAAATCTCATGAACATAAGTTGTGGATGAGTTTATTGGATGAATGGTGGGTAACAATTATATGTTTATTAAATTAATGAGGCATGCTAGCGATTTAGTGTTTGAGGTGAAATGGTAACAACTTTATTCATTTAAATTTGGATGATTGGAGATTTATAATTTTATCTATTTATGTGGAAATGGGTGAGTTAATTTATTTAAGGGTATATGAGTCAAGTGTTAACAATTTTACTTATTTATGTGTAAATGACTGGGTTAATATATCTGTGGATGGATGTGTTCAGTGTTAACAATTTTAGTATTTAAGATGGATAAGTGATTTAAATATTTGAAGTGAATGAATGGAGTGTTAACAACTTTATGTGTTTTAAGTAGGGGTGTGTGGGTACTCAAAACTTCGAGTATTTCATCGAGTATTTTATTACTCGAACTCGGCTCGAAGGTTCCGAAACTACTCAAAATTCGATCGAGTAGTTGCATTTCACAAAATATCAGATTTACATCTTAATTTAGTTTCAAGAGTAAACAGTTTTATAAGTTATGAATAAAAATGTGTGCTTCCTTGTGTTTTATTTTATCCTTAATCAAACGTTAACAGTTTGGTACGCGTAATTATGCACTAAACAATACGCCTAAAAATAGGTAGTACACGACGACAGTCAAATGAACTAGTCGACATAGTGAACAAGTTCGTTCATTATGATTTGAACTAGTTCAATTCAAAGTGATCATCAGAGCTGGGAAGGAAGCGATCACACATGTTGGTTATCTGAGTCTACTAGTCACTTGTAACCTAACCTAAAATAGCGTGAATAAAACAGAAGTGCAGGTTAGTGTCTTTATGACCCAAGAAAGGAAACGAGAGATCCGGTTCAAGATGCTCAAAAAGACCTGTTACTGATTCAAATCTAATGGTCTGTACGCCGTGGAAATTATTCATATTTTCGTTCATATCAATAATACCCCTCAATGAAAAGGGTACCAAGAACGGTTCACTTTAGATCACAAGAATCGAACTTCCCATCTTTTCTAGGCGAAAGTTCATCTCGGTTGTACAGTAGTATACGTACGTGCAAAGAACCGTTCAGCTCCTTTTCGGAACTGAAATTATCGTAATTTTCTTGCGAGTCGATTGAGGTCTAAATTTTGTTTTTTAATCTGAGCAGAGAATCGTCCAATGATTTGACGTAAGAAAATACCGTATCGTATCATATAAAATATGATAATGGCGTTCTAGCAGCGTGTGACACAACATTATTGATTTATTTTCCGTCAAATAAACAAAAAATATATATATATTTATCTGTGGCGAACTTCTATTAATTATTATTCCGTAAACACCTTAGATCGCCAAAACTGAGTGTAATATTTGCGCATACGATATTTGTTCCTGTCAATTTGTTGAACGGTTTCCTGACTAGGTTAGACAATGACACAATTGGAGTGTAAAAGGTGGTAAAGCACGATAATTTTGATTCGTAAACTAACTGAACAGTTCCCTGTTGACATTGATGTTGATGTAAACTGTAAAACAATCATGAATCAACCCAAGTGAGGGAGAAACATGTTGGGAGACCTTTTCTAACCAAAATACGACGAATTTAGAGATTCGGAAAATAATTTTTATTGAACCGAAGCCTAATCAAACGTCTCGTATTTTATTCATAAGTTTATATTTCAGACTGCATCTCGTCGCCAATATTGGCTAGACCTATTATATTAGCCGACTACGTCTATGGTTTTCATTTGATTACGCCAGGTTTTCATGAATTTCTCGTTATGAAATAATTATTTATCTGTTGTCCAGTGTAACCTCATGTATCAAAATAGTTTCAAGTTGCACACATTTCATTACCAATCATAATTTAAAAACTAATTCATCCTAAGCGACAAATTTTATTTTTAGTAAAACTGTTAGTTATTATTATCAATCGATTTAACTACAGTCTTTGTTATCAAGATTTTAAAATTTTATTATATAATTCACAACTTATTTCCGGTTAGTTGTAACCTTGTTATTCCTGAATTAAATACCCACAGAATACATATCCAATCTTCTTAGCATGTACACAATCAATTTTTTGTTGAGAGTAGGCAATTCTGAAAGCAAATTACTGCATTTGGTGATGACGCCTAAATTTTAGCATCAGTTTGGTTGGATGCAGCTTTTTCCAACAAGCTTCGCTACGTTTTCATGGTACACTTTGAACTGAACCACCAGATAAATATGTCGGCTGGCTGTGAAAGAGTATAATTGGCTTGCATAGAAAATCTGATATGTGATATGAGTGAACAGATTAAATCTTTATAATCCACGTTGTTTCAATTAATAATATACTTTCTTAGTTTCTTTCATCATAATAGTTATGAAAAAAGGAAAAAGGTTAAACAAAACAATGCACATAAATATGTAGGAAGGCAGGAAGTAAAAATTTTTATTTATCAAATGTTATAGTTACAAACAACAAACGAAAATTATTGTGTTCAGTTTAGACGTATATATTTACGAATCTGGCAAAACTTAACATAGGCAGATGGTGTGTGCCTTTTACAGTTGTCTTGGGTGAACGGGAAATCCTTCTGAAAATACTCGCTCGAAAATACTCGATACTTGAAAAAAATGCCAACTACTCGACTCGACTCAAACCCAAAAATCACTACTCGCACACCCCTAGTTTAAAGTTAATAAGTTTTAAAATCTAATGGGTGTAAGATGGATGGATGGGTTTTATGAATATTATATGTGTATGATTGATACACGAGAGTTAAGTTAGATAATAGATGTTTGACTTGAACAGTACAACCTTGATTATCCAGCCTTGCTTTATCCGGCTGTCCATATGTGTAGGTTTGACCATAAGAAAATATTTTTTACTATATAAAATTACTGCGCAGAAGTTGGTCATTATCTTTTTCTATGGCAAAAAGGCAATGGAGGTGATTATTTAAATTAATTACAAACATTCTGTCTCATGACACAAATCTCAAACTTGAGTGTTTGAGTTTTGCATCTTGAATATTTTAAGCACTTTTCTTTTAACTTGTCGTTTGAATAGTGTCGCTTACTACCTATAAAAGCTGTATCAGTCTTACCTAATACTTTCTTATATTTCTGCAAAGTCTGAAAAGCCATGTGCTTTCGAACACATTAATATAAACGCCTCTTCATTGTATCATTGTAACAAATACGGCTTGGATAAATAATAATATTTTTAGGGAGTTTTTGATACATAATTGGTTTTTGTTCAAAATTTAATAACAAATGTTTTCGAAACAAAGGCTTAATTTTAATAGAATATTCCATCTCTTACTTGTGTTCAGATTATCCCAAATTTTGAATAATTTGTGTCAAACTGTGTGTGAATTAAATTAAATAATACATGTTATTTAAGTTTGTTTTTGTTAACTTTGCTATGCTATTGAGTGCCTTCAGAACTATTATTAAACTATTAAATACAATTTACATACCTTCAATCAACAGTTCTAAATAGGCCTAATAAATACTCAGAAATATTATTTGTCTCATGGATTGAACAAACAATGTTGTGTAGTAGCTGCTTTAGCTGTAGATCACAAACTTGTGACAGCCTAGCTACCAGATTTGTTGCTCGTTTAGAACTACACAGGTGGTATGTACAGCTGTAGATCAAAAACTTGTGACAGCCTAGCTACCAGATTTGTTGCTCGTTTAGAACTACACAGGTGATATGTACAGCTGTAGATCACAAACTTGTGACAGCCTAGCTACCAGATTTGTTGCTCGTTTACAACTACCCAGGTGGTATGTACAGCTGTAGATCACAAACTTGTGACAGCCCAGCTACCAGATTTGTTGCTCGTTTAGAACTACACAGGTGGTATGTACAGCTGTAGATCACAAACTTGTGACAGCCTAGCTACCAGATTTGTTGCTCGTTTACAACTACCCAGGTGGTATGTACAGCTGTAGATCACAAACTTGTGACAGCCTAGCTACCAGATTTGTTGCTCGTTTACAACTACCCAGGTGGTATGTACAGCTGTAGATCACAAACTTGTGACAGCCCAGCTACCAGATTTGTTGCTCGTTTAGAACTACACAGGTGGTATGTACAGCTGTAGATCAAAAACTTGTGACAGCCTAGCTACCAGATTTGTTGCTCGTTTACAACTACCCAGGTGGTATGTACAGCTGTAGATCACAAACTTGTGACAGCCCAGCTACCAGATTTGTTGCTCGTTTAGAACTACACAGGTGGTATGTACAGCTGTAGATCAAAAACTTGTGACAGCCTAGCTACCAGATTTGTTGCTCGTTTACAACTACCCAGGTGGTATGTAAAGCTGTAGATCACAAACTTGTGACAGCCTAGCTACCAGATTTGTTGCTCGTTTAGAACTACCCAGGTGGTATGTACAGCTGTAGATCACAAACTTGTGACAGCCTAGCTACCAGATTTGTTGCTCGTTTAGAACTACCCAGGTGGTATGTACAGCTGTAGATCACAAACTTGTGACAGCCTAGCTACCAGATTTGTTGCTCGTTTAGAACTACCCAGGTGGTATGTACAGCTGTTAAGATCAGCTGTAGATCACAAACTTGTGACAGCCTAGCTACCAGATTTGTTGCTCGTTTAGAACTACCCAGGTGGTATGTACAGCTGTTAAGATCAGCTGTAGGTCACAAACTTGTGACAGCCTAGCTACCAGATTTGTTGCTCGTTTAGAACTACCCAGGTGGTATGTACAGCTGTTAAGATCAGCTGTGGATGCAAACATCCTTATTATCAAAATATGCCCCAAATATTTAGAAAGATATCAGTGGCAAGAATACTAACTAAATTGTAATCTGATGTTAATCTATTGCACAGATCGGTGAATGCCAAGATCATCTCAATAATGGCTGCTCTACAAGAGCTACAAGCAAAGGAGTCACAAGTACCTAGTACCCCTCGGACAGAACAGAAAGCACTTACTCAAGAAATCAAAAAGGTGAGTGGTATAGTATTTATTGATTATTGGTACAGTTCAGAGACCAAGATTAATAAGAATGGATTAGTTACCAAAGAATTATTAGATAGAAAATTATTGTTCGTAAGCAATGCATTACTAATTTAAGTAAACTTTTATGATATATTTTAATTTAATTTCTAAACTAATTTTTAGTCCATTTTATTAATATGAAAACAAATAAATAAATATATTTGATATTAATTTGATTGATTAGTTAAAATATGAATTTTGTTCTAAGATAAATTTGATAATATTTAAGTTAAATGAAAATACATTAATATTGGTAATGCGTTTAATCTTTATGTATAAAATATATAACTTTATATTCTACCTTATGTCATTTTTAATTGTATAATGTACAATTTTGATGAGTAAAGATAATTTAAATCTTGTTTGTTTGGAATAAATTGTATTTTAATAATGTGATTACTGATTTTCATTTCATTTCGTTTAACATTGTTTTCAATTGATAAAGTTCATGCTATTAATTAATGTTATGCTGGGTTATGAAATACTTTAGTTTTTAATAAAACTATAAAAAAAAAAATAGTTTAGTAAAGAGTTAGGGGTTTGGGTATCACCAAAGTTACCTGAGAGACAAGTCTTATTATTTTTTTTTTTTTTTTTTTATAGTGGACTTATCTTCTTAAGTAAATTTGCTGATTATATTTTTATACCTATCTCTACTATTATACTTATTACTGGCCCAGTTCCTTTTAACCTAATCCATATTTTTTCAACTAAAGGGTTCATAACCAGAAGATACTGTTATAAATATGCTTCATTCAGGTTAATGTAAAAATATTATTACTACTGTGACCAACTAACAGAGATGATAGGGGTTGGAAGTCTCTGGTCTAGTGGGAGACTTTTTATAGTTGGTGAAGTATGGACTTGTAATAAAAACACGGCTTAGATGAATTAAGCAGTTATAATTTCAGAGAGATAATTAAAAAAACACAAACAATTACAACCGAACAAATTAAACAATCATTTCCAAAAACTTTATCTACTACAATATTTAACTATTTAGAATTCCGGTATATTAATGGTAATGGGGAACAGGGGGGGAGAGTAAGAGAGAGAGATGCACACACACACACACACACACAAGTAAAAGATTGCCTCCAGAACTGGCAAATCTCAGGCTTCTGGCCTTCCCCTTCCACCAAAGAGAGTCCGACAGGTGCTGCAATCTAGGTGTAAACTCAAGTTATATGGTGAGTTGTGATTACAAGATCTAAGCTAAGAGGGTGTAGCTTGATCTTGTTATCTAAACCTAATAATATCCTTGAGGTTAAAGTCCTGTGTTGCTTTAAACAAAGAATATAGCTTGTAATGTTATAACCTTTAATATATCTTTGCAATATTAAAAACATCCAATTTTGATTTGACGATCTTAATAAAAGTTTAATAATTAATGCCAAAACTTTTATTTATACTTATACTCCAGATTTACTTTCTTAATTCCTATAAATTAGTCCTTAAAGTATCATAAAAGTATTATTCTCCAAATTCACTAATGTTGAGCACCAAAATTGTAAGTTATTGGGACATGACATTATTAATAATTAGATATCATAAAAAACAAGTAGTTCTGAGAGACCCATATGTATAGAAAACATGAGCTACAATGTTAGCAACTTATTAAAATATTAATGTTAAAAACATATTAAATGTACATTTTTTTTTCAGATAAAAGAAATTCAGAGATGCCTAAATGCCCTTAAACTGAAGAACTTTGGCCAGTTGAGTGTATCTGATCACACACAAAATTGAATGGTTGTTGTGTTGACTTTGTGCTAATTTATTCACTTTTATACTTACAATATGTAAATGTGACCATTAGTGTAATTTAAAATATAAATGTGTTGTTAAAGTGAAAATTTGTTTGTGAAATTTGTGTACAACAGAAAAATCAGCAGGTAAAACGTACGATGAACTGGTTACTATTATTAAAAATCATCTCTATCCAATACCAAATGTTATTGCCGAGCGATATAAATTCAGTACAAGAAACCAATTTGAATATGAGTCAGTTTCCGACTATGTGGCTAATTTAAAGAAATTATCTACTCATTATGAATTCGGAGTGAATTTGAACGATTATCTGCGTGATCATCTAGTTAGCATGATCTGCAATGATGCTACTAAACTAAAGTTATTGTCTCACTTTTCACAAAGCAGTCACATTGATATCAGCAGTCAAGGCAGCCGAGAAGAATGCAGCCAGCCTCACAGGACATAACAACGCCAAAGTACAGAGGATGACAGCAAATCAGAAGCCAATCACACTTCAGTGGATGTCAGCCAATCAGAAACCAGTCACCGGCGGGAACAAGAGTTAACAACCACTTCAGCAACACAGTATCAGCAGTGATGGAAAAATTTAAGTGCAGTGTTTTTGCTGTGGGCATTTTGACCATGTGAATAAAGAGTGCCGATTTTATGGATGTGTGTGCCACTATTGTGGGAAACAAATCATCTTTCGAAGGTTTGTCATTTAAAATTAGGCAAGTCAAACTCATTTTGTAAACCAGTGCCATAGCACAGAGTCGAGTTGTCCCGGATAGCCGCCTTACTTTATGTGTCTTCTTGTTTGTGTATCTATATTTCATTTCATTGTTCCTTGTTCGTGTTCATTCTGTCTTGTCGCCACTGCCAGTTCTTGTAGCCGACGATCTTTACATTCATGTTTGGCTAAAGTTCTTTTTGGGTTAAGTGTTTGTAATTTTTGCTTTTTATTCACATTTGCGGCCGAAATAAAGTTTATTTGTTGTTAATTGAATCAATTATTTCAGAAAGGGCACATGTTACATTTTTGTACTTTGAGATAAACCTTCTAAAAGAAGCAATTATAGATAAATTTGATTGTAAATGTTATTTATAATACTTAAAATGGTTCTAGATAAGAACATAATAATTTTTTTATCAAATTTTTACTTATCTGGTATGTTGAAAAAAAATCTTAAAAAAATATTGACATACTTCCCTTATGCAGAAAATGAAGTTTTCATTGGGTTTAAACATAAATAACATAATGAATGGGCAATAAGTACATGTTTATGATGAATGTTTATTTAAAACATGTTAAATCACATGACATCAACATCTGGCAAGAACTTTCCTTTCACCTTTCATTTTTATCAACTTTTGAAGAAAAAAAACCTTGTTTCTTTGCTGAGCAGTGAAAATACATGTTACTAAGGAGAACTTTACTAATGAAATGTAAAACACCTAAATTAAAACAATATAAAAATTATAATACTTAATTTAAATAAGAAACTATATTTTACAAGGTAAAAGTTGGTCTACATCTTCATCGTCACTCTCAGTTTGGTTGCTCGCATATGATGTTGTTAGACATGATAATATTTCTTAATGAAAACTCCCGTAACCATTTAAAAATTCTTTTAGTTTATTAAAGACGAATGACAATTTTCTTGCTATTTGTAGGCATTCGGCCTTCAGGGTATCCCTGCCTAGTGAGTAGATTAGGCTGGCTGTTAGTTTTTACATCAACAACTAAACGCACAAAACTAGAATTCACTAACAATAAACAACAACCTATTACTGTTGCTTAGTTACCAGTGTCAATTAAAAAAGTCTGCCAACAGATGTTAGAAAGAAAACAAAAATTTACTACATAAAGGGCACATGTGGTATCACTTATGCCCTTTCTGCTCTAGCCTATAAATGCACGTATGCATTATTAAGTGAAAGTGGCATGGCATTTATATACTAAACAAAGAGTTTACAGAATAGATAGGAAACATGGTAGCAGAGCGTGGTAACCATCATTTGCGACCCACCCTCGTAAATCATTGCTAGGCCCATCAAGGGTAGGTGCGAAAGTAGAACACAGAACACAAATTACTTACAAAATGTAGTTTATTAAAAAAAGAGGAAAGTAATTTAATTAATTTTTTTAGAGTAACAAGCAAAAAACAATTAGAATTCAAAAATTGTCGGCTGCTCTTTCCAAGGTTAAATCAATTTTATGCATAACCGAAATATAAATATAAACTTTAAATCTGTGTAACAATAATAAATAATAAAGAACAACTACAAGAATAAATAAATGACAAAAATACATGAATTAATAAATGACAACAAGAAAACAATACTTAACAACAACTACAAATAAATAAAGATAACAAAATAAGTAATAAATAAAACAAACAAAATAATCAACGGCAACATTACCTATATGGCTGTAGGGATCGATCGGTACGCACTGTATTGCCACTGCTAGCCCTATGAAACATATTCCTCATATAGAGGAGGGTAACCATCATAGTGACGCCAAATAACTATAGATTGCTTCGTGATTCCTCGTGTCACTGGCTGTCCTCATTCTTTTGATTCTTCCGATTCATTCTCTCCGTGCTAACATAACCTCGAATTCCTCTGCGGAATAGAGCGTTTACCGTTCATCCCTCAATATTAAATATTAATATAAATTATGTTTGTCCAGCTTTCCCTTTAACATTCAAATATGTCCTTTAAAATCATTTTAAAAAATACTTTGACTAATAATGGTTTTTTGAGGAGAAGTGAATACCCAGGTAAGTTTTTTTGAACCTCAAACCTTTGTGCTTCGAAGTACTGTACTTGGTTTACTCTTTTACGTATAAGCCCGTTGGAATAGTTAGAACTGTACCCCTTTTCTCGAATTTGGTATCGAACGGAAAATGTCATTTTTTATACTAGTATAATTTACTATTTGTAGTATTTACATACAAAATATCTAGTTTTACTTTAAATCAGTTAGTTTTTGTGTCACTTTATCAAAATACTTCATGTAAGCTGTGTTTCTGAGACTAAACCTATTTTATAATGAATTACAGTTTTTTTTTATTTATTTGCCCAAATGACTAAATTGAGCATCTTTCTTTAATACATTAATGATATTTTGTTAAGTCCAGAACCATGTAAATTCCTCAAAAAACTTGCAACGATAAAATTGCTTAAACAGCACAAGTGGAGTGGTGTTTAAGCAATTAACATATAGGCCTGATATAATCTTTTAATACAGGTTTTTAGGAAAGTAACCAGACTAGGAGGCAGAAAAATTATTGGGCCTAGAGGTGCCAAAATATGGGTGAATATGAGGGATGAATGAGTGTGATGTGTAGATGAACGAGAGTAGTCATTGCTACTAAGGTCGATAGTTCCTCAGAAATAGCTATTTATTAATAGCTCAGTAGCCAGGGCAACTAAGGGACCTACAGCTTTATGTGGAATCTGAACCACGTAATGTTGGTCATATTTTCAGCTTAATGACAGGCCTGACATTCAGTTTTCTTCCCTACACAACATCCTAACCTTGACTACCATCCAACATGGACACCCCAGACTTCTAGTGGTGTCCACGCTGATGGCAAGCATTGAGTGGACGCTGTGTCGGTATTAAGAGGACTGAGCTCAGAGCCTATCGCCTACAACCTCCTCAACACTTTGTCCCCAAATAGCTGGGTTATCGCACTGCACCACCAGTGCTGACTACTATTTTGTAATTTGTATTTTCTGTAAATGATATTCCGAAGACAATCCATATAGTGAGATGCCATACCTTATTAATGATTCACATAGAGCCTTATAGATGACTATTTTCAATTTTATATCCAAAACCTAATTAATTCTGTACATAGCCACTAAACATGTACTCAATTTTTTATGTAATTTAAATAAATGATCTTTCCATGTAAGACCATTATCTATCATTACACCTAGGTATTGACAACTGTCTACCTTTTTTATTTCCACAGATTTGCACTTATAATTCTCTTTTTCTTTTAGACATCTACAGTCATGATATTTTATCTTTGGTGGTCTTTCATACTGCTTATTTATTACATGGAAGTGCATGAACATTGACTTCTTTGGATTAATAACTAGGCCTTTGTCATGTAGATACTTTGTTATTTCATCAAAATCGCTTTGTAACTGACTTTCTACCATATTTAGGTCTTTTCCAGATTCCATCAATAATATGCCATCAGCAAATATAACTATTTTTCCATATTTTATTTTCCTAAAAATATAGTTTAAATATCAATATTATAAACAAGATAGGCCCCAAGATATTTCCTTGAAGCACTCCATAATTGCTTTCCTTGTCTTCACTATATTTTTCACATATCTTTACTACAGCTGTTCATTTGTCATTGGGCTATTAATTAATGACACTTTCTAAGGAATAGTCGGCCTTAGTTTGTAACAATGACTACATTCACTCATCACACTCATTCGAAATCCATATTTGCCCATATCTTGACGATTGGCGTCTTATGAATAAATAAATAAATACGTACTTTCTATTACTTAAATAGGACTTAATAAAAGCTCTTTATTTCTTACTCCAATTCTGTCTAGTGATTTTCCCATTTTTTTTTTTTTTTTTTTTTTTTTTTTTAATAAATCGAACTAAGTTGAATTTTATCTGTTTCAATGGTTTCAAAGGCTTTAGATAGATCTAAAAACAAGGCTACTTGACGTTCTGAACAGCTCTGCTCCACAAACCGACGCATGCACATTAGTTCGAAAGTCAGCTGTCTGCTGTTGTCGTTGCCTCTGCTGTCAGCTTTTGTAATGTCTACTGCTTTTCCGCCTATTGTAAATAAATAAACGTTATGACCTGACCAAACATTGATAAGTGTGTTTTCGTATGTTATGAAGTTAACTTCTTATATCCCCACGTCTTCAAATATTACTTTAAGTGAGTTATGTGAAAGAGTATTCAGTGAATGTTAATTTACCAACTTATTGAATATTGTTAAGTGCTTGGATCATGGTTGTTTGTTGCTTTCTGCATGACTATTAGAGTGAATAATCTTCAGTTGAATACCTTTGTTTTTGTTATGTTTTTATAAAATTTATTATTCTTTTGGCTATGTCTTCTGTTCCTGTGAGTTATGTGATAAGAATGTACAGTGAGTTAGTAAATATTATTTTCCTCTTGAGTGTTAAAACCTAGGCCTATCTTTGAATGAATGTTTTTGTAGCGTTTTTTATAAAGTTTAATAATATTTTGAGCCGTGTCTTCAAGTACTAATTTAAAGTGTGAATCATGTGATAGGCCATTTAATAGGTGTTTTAATTTAAAACGCCACTGGAACAATGTACACAGTGAGTATGAATTTACAGGCTTTGATAATGCACTCATAATTTCACTAAAATGTTCATCATGTAAATTCCTCGCTAAATAATTTCTATCGATTTAAATGCATCAGGAGAAAGAGCATAACATATGTACTAGAAATAAATAGATAGATTTTAAATGTATTGAAGACTTCAAGAACAGGAAAATACAAGTTGAGGAGCAAGATGTTGTCTTATTTGTAAAAAATAGAGCAAGTAAAACTTACCCTGACAGAAAGGTTGAGTATTTTCAATGCAACCGTTGAATGAAAATAAAATTGTTTCTCCCAAAAAAAGAAAAAGGTAAATTAAACTCAAAAACTCAGCAAAAATGAATGTGTATTGCCCTGCTAGAGTTAAAACAATTAATAATAATGCTTTTCAATTATGGTACAGTAAAAATTGAGTACTGGAGCACTATATTGGACACGAAAATGAACTGGCTTACGTGTCAGCTGAAAACAGAAGCCAGATCGCAGCAAAATTAGCATCAAAAGTACCATTTGACGTAATTTTAGATGATGTACAAGGAACTGTTGAACCGAATGTAGGTTTGAAAAGAAAATATTTACTCACTAAACAAGATTTGAGGAATATTGTTAGAGAATATTCATTAGATAATGAATGCATTCGACACTCCGATAATGCTCAAAGTGTTGAAGCTTAGGTAAAGAAAGAGCAAGCAAGTACGGGTAACTGTGTTATTTTATTTAAACCTGTTGGTATCGATTTACCAGAATATCCATAGTTACAAACAGAAGATTTTTGCTGGGCATTATGACATGACAGAAGCACAAGCTTAAATGATAAAAAATATGGCAGTGATTGTGTTTGCCTTGATTAAACCCATGGAACTAATGCCTATAAGTTTGAGATGACAACATTACTTGTATTAGATGATATGCGGCAAGGATTTCCATGTTCTTTCTTTTTTTTCTAGCCGAAGAGACCATGTAGCCATTGAAGTGTTTTCGGAAGCCGTTAAAGAAAAAGTTGGACTAATGAAATGTAAAACTTTCATGACTGAAAATTTGTTTAATGGTTGGAAAAATATTATGGGAGAATCAGAGCATAGGTTATTTTGTAATTGACACGTCCGAGGAGCGTGGAGGAAAAGAATAAATCACATTAAAATTCTGACAAGCGTAAAGAAACATCAAGTAAGATTTATGCTCTTCTCAATGAATTAGATGAAAAAGCACTTTATCTTATGCTTCCTGTTATTGTGAAGTCTTTTTCAAGATCCAGAAACCAATGAATTTGGAAATTATTTTCAAACTAATTATGTGTCAAATCACAAATCGTGGGTGTACTGTTTTAGGAAGAATACAGGGATAAATACCAATATGCATCTAGAAAGGCTCCATGGCAGTAGACTGTAGTAGAGATGGTCAAAATTTTACGAAACGGTTGTTTTGCAACAGTTGCGGCCTGCAGCGATTGTGGGAAATGCCCAGTTGCAACTGAAACTTGGTTTTAGTTGTAAACTAAAAACTAGAGCGAATATGCTGTATGCACGCGCATGAGTGGAGTGGTAACCTGCAACGGTTGAGGAAAACCCCAGTTCCAAATGAAACTTGGATGTAGTTGTCATTTCCCAACTACATCCAAATACGACTTCTGCTGTATGCGTAATTTGTGGCAACGACAGCATAGCGTTGCGCCAGGGGGAGTTGTAGCTGCAGTTTACAACAAAGTTAAGCTACAGCTACAACTCCCCCATACTTGATGTTTCCTAACTTGATAGCAGCACTAGTCGACTGAAAACTGTCCGATAGGCGCATTTGCATATCATCCTTCTGCAACCAATCAGCTCTGCTGTGTTCAGTGTTTTACTTCGCTTTTTAAATCGTTATGCTCTGTTAACATTATTGTAATATACGTTAAAATAAATAATTACTACTAGTTTTAGTTAAATTTTATACACCTGTTGAGATGTCCATTGCTTAACAGATTGTAAATTGTATATAACCATACATGAATGAGTATTTCTGTATCATAAAAAAAATGTCATAATTTGAAAGGTATGTTAAATTAATTAGTACAGTACAAGTAAACGCCACACAACACAAATTTATTACAATATAAGCACAAAATGCACAAATATTATGGTGATCGATTTCGGTGAACCACGCTCACCTTCTTTAGACCAGAGGGATTCACAAAAGAATGGAAAATGGTGTTCAACAACTCAATTTATAGGCCTTTGATCACGTGACCCCATTGGCTGGAATTGTCAAAATGGCGGCTGCTGTGATATTATTGTTTAATCTCTATTGGCTGTTATTTCTGTTCTTTAAGTCGCTGAAAATACATTATTAAAAACTATTTCGGAATCAAAATTCATTAATTCTGTTCATTTATTAATTTATCACGATCTTTATATTTTTCTTTAAAAATAACTAACTCTTCCCAAGCATTCATAATCCGATCCTTCTTACACACTTTTATAATATCTACATTTTCATCTATTTTATTCAAACTGTGGGTACAATTCAGAAGGTGTTTAGCTACATTAGATCTTTCAGGTTTGTAATGGAGGGATAGATACTTCTTTTCTTCTTTATTGGATTTTTGTTTTTGAAGTTATACTTCTTTGCGCCCTTTGTATACTTTTGGGATGGGGTGTTGGTCGAGAAACCGCGTCACACGTTTTGCGTGATACGTTGGGCGTGGCTTAGCGTACGTGGGACCTAGCATACTAGAAGCCGTGAACAGCCCGCATAGTAGGCCACACCTTACGTCCTTTTGTCAGGTACTCCTTGACCGCAGTTCTCATATGGCCAGAAAGAAGAAACTCGTGATGGACATTTGTTGCGCTCAGCTGTTCTTATCCATTTTTATCTTGCTTTCTGTATTGTGAACATACCACGTTGAATTTTATTAATATTAAAAAACTGGAATCATTAACTTTGCCGTAGTGAATGTTGTGCATGATAAGTCTATAATTTAGTACACAAAGAAACTAATAGTGAGTAATATAGTGAAGAATTATACCGGTAATTCAGAGAATAATTGTCGTTCTCATCGGGGAAAGGGAGGGAGAAAGAAGAGATTCAGAATATGAATCGGAGGTGACGGCCGAGGAATCATATACTGCAGATGAATTTTCAGGGTAAGTTCAGAAATGAATTAGATTCATTTTGTTTTATTAGCCTCCAGAACTGTTATATTATAGAAATAATATTGGTTAAGTTACCTTTTTTCCCGTCAACAGTTCTTCTTTCATAAATGTGCTATGTACATTTCAAAGCGTAGAGCTTCATCATCAGGCTTTCCAAAAACGTCACTATTTACATACTAAACATTAAAAACATTTAAAATATAAACTATAAACACTCAAACATATTAACACAGTACATTTGCCGGCCGGCGATAGACATCAACTGATGACCAATGAGCAGGTAATATAAGATAAACTGTTCTGATTGTCCAAAGTTTTACATTGGCCAAACAGGTCGTTCTTTTAAAAAACGTTTCTCTGAACATCTTCCGAAACAATCAACAAGTCAGAAATCAAAAGTTGCTGAACATTTAATTTCCAATAAACATAGTATTGACAGTTTAGAAAACAATTTAGAAGTTTTATATAAATGCAACAAATCATATTTTATGAATACAATAGAAGAACTCCATATTTACAATGCTTTCAAATCTGATCCAAGTAATATTTTGAATGACAAATTAAAATACAAGTCCAACGTACTGTTCAACCGAATAAACAACTTGCAGTCACAAAGGAAGAAAATCAATATAATTAGAGTCCAAGGTCAACAGGTGGGAGTAGGTTAACATGTTTGAGTTCGTTACCTGCTCATTGGTCATCAGTTGGTGTCTATCGCCGGCCGGCAAATGTACTGTGTTAATATGTTTGAGTGTTTATAGTTTATATTTTAAATGTTTTTAATGTTTAGTATGTAAATAGTGACGTTTTTGGAAAGCCTGATGATGAAGCTCTACGCTTTGAAATGTACATAGCACATTTATGAAAGAAGAACTGTTGACGGGAAAAAAGGTAACTTAACCAATATTATTTCTATAATGAATTAGACTATTCTCTACATATACAGGGTGTTATGGAGTCGACGTAAGTGGGGGAAATCCATAGACAGTCTAATCATAACTAAACCCCGCTTACAGTAGGCCACGCTTTACCCCCACTTACGTCGAATTCCATAACACCCTGTATATTCTTCAGAGTTCTGTATTTATGCGTTTATGAAGTAAATCTACCAATAGTCGGGCAAACCGAAATTCCAGTTCGATATGAAAAAACAAATTCGTGAGCCAGAGCCGGGATTGGTTTCTCCTCGGCGCAGAGCCGAGGACCGTTTTGGGGGTCCCGAGATGGAAAATTCCCGGCGTTTTGTCACGAATCCGGCACCATAGGAAATTCACGGCAAAACGTCACGACTCTGCGCTGAGACACCAAACAGTAATTCGGATAATCGAACGTTCGAATAAATGGTATTCCGATAACCGAGGCCCTTTTGTACTCAATTCGGGGTAAACTGGATTGGAGGGCTGTAATTCAAGATTTACACGATAAAAACTACTCGATTTGAAGCAAAATCGGCCGGGGAGCTGGAATTCGAGTTTTACACGACACAAACTACTTGATACGGGGTAAAATGGACCGAAGGGCTGAAATTTGAGTTTTGAACGATACAAACTACTTGATACGGTGAAAAATGGCCGGAAGGGCTGAAATTTTGGTTCTAAACGATACAAACTATTTTATACGGAGTAAAATGGACCGGGGAGCTGGAATTCGAGTTTTACACGACACAAACTACTCGATACAGGGTAAAATGGACTGGGAGCTGAAATTCGAGTTTTACTCGATACAAACTACTCGATTCGGGGTAAAATGGCTCGGGGAGCTGTAATTCCAGTTTTATACGACACAAACTATTTTATACGGAGTAAAATGGACCGGGGAGCTGGAATTCGAGTTTTACATGACACAAACTACTTGATACGGGGTAAAATGGACCGAAGGGCTCAAATTTGAGTTTAGAACGATACAAACTACTTGATACGGTGTAAAATGGCCGGAAGGGCTGAAATTTTGGTTCTAAATGATATAACCTATTTTATACGGAGTAAAATGGACCGGGGAGCTGGAATTCGAGTTTTACACGACACAAACTACTCGATACAGGGTAAAATGGACTGGGAGCTGAAATTCGAGTTTTACTCGATACAAACCACTCGATTCGGGGTAAAATGGCTCGGGGAGCTGGGATTCGAGTTTTATACGACACAAACTATTTTATACAGAGTAAAATGGACCAGGGAGCTGGAATTCAAGTTTTACATGACACAAACTACTCGATACAGGGTAAAATGGACTGGGAGCTGAAATTCGAGTTTTACACGATACAGACTACTCGATTCGGGGTAAAATGGCTCGGGGAGCTGGGATTCCAGTTTTATACGACACAAACTACTCGATACGAGGTAAAATGAACCGAAGGGCTCAAATTTGAGTTTTAAACGATACAAACTATTCTATCCGGAGTAATATATTGAATAACAGAGAAAAATGTCTTGTATTTCATTTATATATCCTGCCTATCTGTGGGTGTGTGCAAAACGGCCAAAGAAGTATAACTTCCCCCGTCTGGTCCGACGCAGACAATGGTTTTTTTAAGTGTTGTTCGTATATCGTCTCGAATTTCATTTTCTTTTTATTCTACTTCCAATTTCATCAATGATTGATGCCTTGTATCAATAGCTATTGATTATATTACATTTATTTCCAGTTTTTTACTAAAAGAACAGAAGTAACAGCCAATAGGAATTAACCAATAATATCACAGCAGCCGCAATTTTGACTATTCCAGCCAATGGGGTCACGTGATCAAAGGCCTATAAATTGAGTTGTTGAGCACCATTTTCCATTCTTTTGTGAATCCCTCTTCTGGTCTGAGGAAGGTGAGCGTGGTTCACCGAAATCGATCACCATAATATTTGTGCATTTTGTGCTTATATTGTAATAAATTTGTGTTGTGTGACGTTTACTTGTACTGTACTAATTAATTTAACACAACTTTCAGATTATGACATATTTTTTATGATACAGAAATACCCAATCATGTATGCTTATATACAATTTAAATTATCTAAACTGTGCTATCTTGATATTTCTAGGAGAGTATGTACTTCTAGGAATTTATAAAGCCACTTTGTTTTCTCTTTAGAAAATTTAGCTAGGGTTTTTAGCTGTCTGATTTCTGGGTGAAGCTCGTTAAAACATTTTGGGCCCAAATAAATGAAGGACCTTTTAAAACAGATCTTTTTTACTTTTGGTTTCCTTAGTAATCCTCTTATAATACTTCTAGTATTGTATTGAGTATGGATGTGCTGTGCTTTGTTTTGCCCACTTCTAGAGTAAACAATTCTTAAAATCATATAAATGTTTGGTGAGTAAAATATTTAGTTCCTTAAACAGAGGGAAAGATGATTCTCTTTTGTTTTTTGCATAATGCACAAATAATGGTTTGAGTCCTCCTCTTAAGTCCAGTCTTGAGTGGATCAAACCCAAGTATCTTAACAACACATTGTCGCATATAATTTTTAAATAATAAAAAGTATGTATGCTCTTTCGAATCTTGCTATTAAGATTTTCCGTATGCTTTTTCCATGTTAATTTTTTGTCTAAAAAACCGAGATATTTAAAATTATCAATTTTTTCCGATTATTTCATAATTGCAAGTGAGATTATCAATGCAATATGAGTCATGGATGTTATTTGTCAATTACAACAAACATTTTTAAGTTCAAAGCTCATTAATTTAGTTTTTCACACATTTACCACCATTAAGTTCCATTTGCACCAATTTTGTAAAATTCTGACGTCATGCTCCATGTTCTCCTGTAACACGTCTGTGTTACTGACAGAGTAACACAATGCTACGTCATGCTCCATGTTCTCCTGTAACACGTCTGAGTTACTGACAGAGTAACACAATGCTACGTCATGCTCCATGTTCTCCTGTAACATGTCTGTGTTATTGACAGAGTAACACAATGCTACTTCATGCTCCATGTTTTCCTGTAACACGTCTGTGTTACTGACAGAGTAACACAATGCTACGTCATGCTCCATGTTCTCCTGTAACACGTCTGAGTTACTGACAGAGTAACACAATGTTATGTCATCAGCAAAGCCGGTCGCTCGACCCTTAAAGGGCTTCTCCAAAAGATCATTAATAAAAATAAAAAATTATGTAGCAGAAAGAACCGAATCCTGAGGGACTCTTTTTAATTCCTTTGGTTCACTTAAATAATTCTTAATCTTAATGCTTTCTTCCCTGCCTGATAAATAGCTGCCAAACCAATTCAATGCAACTCCTCGTATTCCCGCATTGTCAAGCTTACTAAGCAGGATCTTGTGACTAACCATGTCAAACGCTTTTTTAAAGTCAATAAAAATCGCTGCAGTTGTTTTAGACGTGTTTATACTGTTGTAAATACATTCAACAAATCAAAAATTATGGATTCTGTCGATTTTCCCTTTATAAATCCATATTGATTTTTACAACAAAGTTATTAATATTAAAAAAATTTTTAATTCTGGTTTAAACTACATTTTCAAGAATTTTTGATAGTGTTGGAAGTAAGCTAATTGGTCTTGGATTTCCCACAGCATACAAGTTGGGTTTATTAAGCAATGGAATTATAATACTTTTTTTAAGCTTCAGGAAATATCCCGTTTCTAAACTTAAATTGAAAATATAACGAGCACTGGGGCTACACTATGTATTACTTTTTTTATTAATTCTATTGATATTTTATCAATTCAATTAGATTTTTTGTTCTTTATATTTTGGCCTATACTAATAATTTCCTCGGCTGTTGTGGTATACTTAAACATTGAGTTTCTTACAGTTAGGATTACATTATTTACAGGAATGAATATCAGAAAGATCAGTGAAGCATGTTATCTTTGTCATACGCCACATTATGTTCTTTGTTTTTACTAAGTAGCGACTATAGCTATTTATTTGTTACAAGCATCGCTACTGGTAATGATTGCTTTATATTTCCAAGAGAAAAATGTTTTTGTAAATTAATTGTAAATGTTGGAAAATAAATGTTATATCTCATTGTTATTTCATATTTCCCACATCAATAATGTAGGGAAAGTTAAACACACAGACAGCTGTAGTATTGAATAAAAATTACAGTTGCTATTATTTACATTCAAAATCAAAGGCCCAGATAGAAAAAATAAAATCAGCAATACTAATTAATATTGGTATACTGGCTATCTATTAAAAATGAACAGTAAAAAACCTAAATACTTTTATTTATAGAATGAACATTTAAGCTTACATCAGTGTTAATAATAGCAAAATCAATTTTTAAGAAACTTTGCTATTCCAACTTTACGTTTGGTAATTTTGCCATCTTTGACAAAAGGAGTGTGCAGAGTCTTGTAGAGACGGAATGCCTTTTGAGGTCCAAATCCTGGACATAAACCTAGGGAGTCTTGTGTGGCATTAATTATTTTTCCTAGGCAGCCAAAGGTAGTGAGGAGAGTTGCAGCATCAGTTTTGTTAACAGAGCGAACACAAGTTAGCGCACTGACTAGCTGTAACAGAAATGTAATTGTTTTAGAAGAGAGTTATATTAAATAAACTATAGTTAAATAAACGTGCATGATGAGGCCGGCCACGGCTGCCCATCAGTTTGAAACGAGATAGGAACAAACGTTGAGAATCTTTTGCTTGCGGATTGGCGTATGACTGTGTGACAGATTTTCAGAAAGATAGAGGACATATCAAATACTACAGTGAACAAGTTTTACTATTTAGTAAAAAGGAGGAACTGGTATTCGTTTCCAACATGACAATGCCTGACCTTATGTCACCCAAACCAAGGCGGATTTCATCACGAATTCGGGTGCTAAATCATTAACCATAATCCGTACAGCCCCGATTTGGCCCCCCCAAGACTTCTCTTTATTCTCCAGCTCAAACATTTGAGGGAAATGGAATTCTCAAGTGACAAAGAGCTGAAGGGAGCTGTTGATTCCTTACTGTACAATTCAGTATGAGAAAGAAATGACACGGTTACGAAAAAGTGTCCTTAATGACTCAATAGGTGCACTGATCATGACAGGGACAGTATTGAAAAATAGCTAAACATCCAATATTTTAGAATCTGCAATTAGTTTTGCAATCAAATGATGTTTACCTTGTGAAAAAACAATGGAGACACTCATTTACGGACAACCCTCATATGTAAGTTTTATTGAACTTACCTTGCTATGAGGGTCAGAGTCATGCCGTTCCATAATCATATCTGGTGGTTTGTGCTCAAATATTTTGTAGTTTTCAATGATCTTTCCAGCCTCTTGAGGACTCCAAGCCAACATTAATGTAAGGTCAGCCAGGAGACATACTCTGGTCAAATGTTTGAGAGCATTATATGGATCTTTCATGTCAACCTGCATCAAAAACAAACAATACAACTGTGTTGACAACTTCTAGACAACTTTGATTGAATACAGAAACTCAGAACATGATGTCTAGGAGGCTTCAGTATTAGTAATTTTAACATTCAGTTGATAATGGTTTTGGAGTACTTGACTCTTTTTTTCTATGAATGTCTTATTAAGAAATGTATACAAGTAATTTTTATGTAGGCAATCTTCTGAATCTTGATGTATCACAGAAACCAATTTTTAAATCAAGTTTTTATATCAAAGCAATCCCAAAATCAGTCTTTTTCTTCAACAAAATCTTTCCATTTTTCTTTGCATGTATACGTTTTTTACACCTAACTTTTATCAGTGTTTGTAATAAATTACAAAAATATGTCAATTTTATACTATTTGGCTATGAGTCGGTTTAAATATATAAAAATAGGTTTCTCACAATTACAAAATATAGAAACTGCAGGACCATTTCTTTTAATACTCATATTTTTTAATACTCATAATATATTTATTTGACAATTAACATATATTATAACAATATATGTTGACAGTAATACTGTCCTATTAGAATAAAATATTTATTTAGTTGTAAGTTGGCTTAGTAATTGAGTCCCTGATCTCCATTACTAATAATAACACGATAATTCCATAACAAGCCAAGCTCCTGCATCTTTAGAAAAATAATAAAACTTAAATATCACAATTTATTTGAACATAGATGTATAACCATAAGTTTACCATATGTTACATTTTATGTTGAAGTTTTATACTTATATCCTTCATCTTAAACCTTCATCCACTTTCAACCGCAAACCACCCTTAAACTCAAAACCATTAACAGACAGCCAATCTTTAGAGGACTTTTATAATAAAAATATAGCTTTTTACAAAAAGCATATGGCCATAAACTGCAACACAGAAACAGCTCATAGTACAAATCCTAATTTTTTAGAGGTAACTCATAGGAAAATACCCAAACTGAAGGACTCTCAGGAATCAAGAATCCACAAGAATTTTCATCAACTCCCACCTGAAACTGAAAACTCAAACCCTCTTAAGAATTAAAAAATCTTTCACCAAAATAGTAACTCGTTAATGTGTACAGAAATATCCACATTTAACAATCTGGATACTAATAGAGGTGCATACCATTCAAGTACAGTTGTATTGACCCACCCGCTCACACATACACGTACAGTGGTATTGACCCAGCCACACATACACGTACAGTGGTAATGACCCACTCACCCACTCTTACATGTACAGTGGTAACCCCTAAGTATGCTTGGAACAAAAGAATCTTCAATTATTGCTTTTGCCATAACTGAAGCCAAAATGATACAATAATTTTTTACAGGCCTAACCTCTCATATAAGTTCTTTAGAGGGAAGGGTGGGTCTGATACGTAACAATATTTGTGGTATGACTTTAAATTGATTCCAAACTAGTCCTGTGCTAAAGGTGGTGCAATCGGTTTTCAGTGAGTTAATTATTTCCTAATGTTATAATCAATTAGTTAATATACCTTGAGACAGGAAAATACCAAAAAAATGTTAACTACTATGTTAGAACGTATGGCCTTATAAAGTGGTGAATTTAGCCGATTTAAAGTCAACTATGAAACAAATCCGTTCAAAGTACAAATTTAATTTTTTTAAACTACGTTTTTCACATATAACTGAAGGGATTAATATGTTTTTTACCAAACAACATTTTTTTAAAACATTTATTAATTTTTTTTAATTTTAACTTTTAAAATTAAATTTAAAATTATAAATATTTTTATTATTAAATTTAAAATTATAAATATTTTTACATTTAAAAAAATGAAAAATATCTTAATCCCTTTAGTTATGTGTAAAAAACGTAGATATCTACCCGCCACTCCCATTCACCATTGCCAAGCCGGTACTTTTTTATGCTTATTATTGTGCTTTATTTCGACTTTTAGTGTTTGTGTATTATTTAACTAGTTTTTATTGTTATTTATGAAACTATACGTGATCCGTGACATTCGAGATATACTTGAAAAATCTGAATGTCATATTCGTTGCTAAGTAACACATTTAGACTAGTTATTACTTCCTATCTACTTTAATGTAAATATTGGACAATATAATTATATGTTTTTGTTCAGCACAAAATTACGCACAACTTGTATATCTCAGTTTCTTCTAATATTATAATTTTACATACATAAATGACCAGTAAAATTTGTATAGCACTTTTTATAAGTAATTAATAAATAACTTTCTTTTTATAAAATGTTTTAATTTTATTAATGTTTTCCCTACTATCAATATTTTTAATGCATTTCTTTCTGATAAAAATTATGTAAATTGTATCCTTCTAATGCTATTAATAAATTTATAGCGAATTTTTCAAAACAGTCTTACAAATCACTAAAAATATGGCGACATTTGAGGGTATTAGCATTGACATTCCTTGGTTTAAAATTCACCACTTCATAAGGCCACAATCTATAATGTAGTGGTTAAACTTTTTTATTTTTCCTGTCTCAAGGGAAGGTACATTAACTAATTTTGATAGTAAAATTGGGGATAATTAACGCACCGAAAACCAATTACACCACCTTAAGGGTAAAAATTGTACAGTATTACCTCCACATGCTTTGAATGGCAACACAGATTTTCGGAAAATTTCAGAATATCATTAAATACTTTACTGATATCATTGATGACAAATTGAATAGTAATTTCGACATTTTTTAAAGTAATAATATTTAACTTTAGAAACAGCTCTCATTTCCACATGCCCTAATCTGTCAATCAAAGATATGTACCCAATTTGATATTTGAGCATGAATATAGTAAATTTACATTACATTAAAAATATATGTTTAACTGGACCCCCTCTTGAAAGCCACTACCTGATGTGCACAACTGAACATGCATTTGTTATACAGTTGGAAGTAGATCTAAAATGATTTCATGTTTGAATATGCAGATGCTTAACAAGTTATCTGAATATAAGCAATAATTATTTTAAATTAAAATATCTAAAACACAAAATAGCAGAGAAATGTGCAGTTTACTTGCACAAGCAGGACTCGGAGATCATACAGCTTGCCAAGTATCTTTAACCTGTCATTGATGTAATCAGGCTTCAGATTGTGGTACTGCAGTGAAAGAAACAATGCACATGTTGTTCGTCCCATGACATAGTCAGGGATAATAGACTCATCATACTCCCACGGTACATTGCTGATTGACTTCAGTAATGGGTTACCTCTCTGCAAATTATAAATTTAACTCTATCAGACAAAGAATTGATATTTAGAAAAGCAATAGAATAAGAAGTAAATTAACTACAATATATTTCCCAGTATCTAGGCCAATCAAGACTGAAATAACAAATATCAGATTCAGTTGATGATTTATGATGTTTTCTGTGAGATATAAAGCTTTAATAACAACATGACTGACTGCTTAAAATGGTATGACTACTAACACAGAATAAATAATGTAAAAAACATTTCTTTATTTATAGTTAACAGCCTTACTTATTAGAGAAAAAACATCCAACTCTTCTTTTCTAGCTCTTAAAAGGCAAGATAAGTTGATCATTTTACTTTTTATCTCACATTCATAAAAAAGATCTTATTGAAATCTTTACATTTTACAGACATGATAAAGCCAAAGAAATATCATACAGTCACTTAATATGATTTGAAAGAGTTTTTTTAAAGTTTATCTGGGAGTTGATGCCCATGTAACAGTATGCACAGTAATTAGAACAACAAACAGTAGGTATCGTGGCGAGGAGTGCAGTATACTGTGGTACTATGACGTCAGACGGATGAATCAGCTGGTTTCATTATTAACTACTGGTCGCTCTCTATATTTCATGAAAACATATTACAAGATTTTTACGTATTATCAATTATCATATAACATATTATCAATATAACCGTACGTGTATGGGTGGGCGGGTGTGTCAATACCAACGTACGTGTATGGGTGTGAGGGTGGGTCAATACCACCGTACGTGTATGGGTGGGCGGGTGGGTCAATATCACCGTACGTGTATGGGTGGGTGGGTGGGTCAATATAACCATACGTGTATGGGTGGGCGGGCCAAAGGAAAAAATCACATGCTGTCAGATTTGGTAATCAGGCAGGCCAATGGATGTATCACCAAAGCTTCTATTTCTCTCTTTTTATAGTTTTTGGAGAGTTCTTTTGTATTTGCCTTATTCTTAACTTTAGTATAAAACTAGCCAGTTTATAACCATGTAGAATTTTTCTATGTTTAATCTTCATGCAAACAATATTGTTAATTTTCTTAAAATCACATTCCTTTGGACAAGTCTTTAATGATCTATGAATATCGGACGAAAAGAAGAAAGAAATTCGATGATGAGACTCCATCCTCAACGGATAACGAAGTATATTTACAAGGAAGTGATAAAGGAAGAATGAAAATTTTCTATGAAATTTGTGACAGACTTAAAAGATTAAAACTGGTAAATATGTTTCTTTAATTGCAGATACAATAACAAATAAACAGGGTGGCGCACGAAATGATCCAACATTTATTTTTGTTAAAAAAAATATATTGCGAATGCAAAACAGTAAAGTTTGATATAAATTGTCTACTGCATACATGGACAGTAGTTTGAGGCTATTACATGTTTAATGTGGCCACCTTCTTGTCTGACAACTGCTTCAACATGAACACCTATGTTATTCATGACTCTGCGGCACATATCCTCAGTTATCTCGTTACATGCCTCAATGATTAACACTCGCAAATCCATCAGTGTGTTAGGATGTTTAGGGAAGATCTTCTCCTTCAGAAATCCCCAAAGAAAATAATCACACGGATTCAAATCAGGACTGTTTGGGGGCCAGTTATGGCCACACGCAAAACGATTAGGAAATCGGCTTGAAATGACATTTTGGTTGAAATTTTCATGTAGAAAATCTAAAACAACATTAGCTGTGTGTAGTCTGGCTCCATCCTGCATGAACCACTGGTTCTCTAATTGAAACCCTTTTGCGATAAGTTGAGGTACAAAATAATTACGTAGCATGTTTAGATAACGCTCACAGTATGTTCAAAAAAGAATGGCCCTATTGGCCATGGCTCGAGATGGCTGCCCATACCGTAATTCTTGGAGCATAATGCACTTTTTCATGTAACACAAGTGGATTTTCGGAAGCCCAAAAACGCACATTTTGTTTATTTACAACACCGTCTAAGTGAAAATGTGCCTCATCTGAGAACCAAACATTGTTAATCAATATGTCTTGATTAACAGCGCATTCTGCGAAAACCATTCGTTGAAGTCTGTTGTCAATCGTTAATTTAGGTAACACTAATTTTGTATGGATACAAATGCAAATCTTTTTTTAAATTCTCTGCACAGATCGCCTAGAAATGTGAAGATCTGCTGCTGCTTTTCTAGTCGACTTGCCTGGACTCCTCACCAATGCTGCTCTGACAGCTTCAACATTCTGTGGAGTACGGACAGAGGAAGGCCATTGACGTTTCTTCTCTAATACTGAGCCATCACTATTAAATTTTTCATAAAGTCTACGAATAGTTTGAAATGATGGTGACCAGTGAGTTTGAAAATGAGCACGAAACCGTTTTTTTGTAAGCACCACACTTTTAGTTTCATTAAAAAAAAACACAGTCTTTATGCGTTGATCCACAGACAATCTTCCTTTGTCAGCCATCTTACAACAATAATAATAACGGAAGCGGAAACAAAGGGAACTAATCTCCACAGCTGCTAGTTTTGCCAACTTACAACACAGTAGTAATAGGTAACCGGAATAAATACTACCAAAACAAATGTTGGATCATTTCGTGCGCCACCCTGTACCTAATATATTTCAATTAGTTATAGTTTTCCCCTATGTTTTATCTAACGGGCTACCTGTAGGAAGGTTTCGGAAATTTGATATTTCTCAAGAACATGATGCAGAATCAATTGCCAAATGTATTTCTAACAATCTTTAACTATGATGGTGCCAGTGTAATGACATCATACTGGTATGCAGGCCATTCTACAGAAACTTATAAACATGCATTTTTCATTCACTGCTAAACTCATCAATAAAGTTTAGTTTTAGCTCTCCATCAGCCATTTTATGAGATATAACAGCGCCTAATCCAAAGGGACTCGCATCACATCTAATATAAGCTGTTTTTGTGAATCATATAATGGACCAAAACTCTATCTGAAGCTAATTGATTTTGAATTCTTTGAAAAGCTACCTTGCATTTTTCATTGAAATTAAAAATTACTCCCTTCTTTAACTACCCATAAAGGGGTGCTGCTATACTCCATTTCATATTGAGAATGCAGTATGAATCTTCCGATAACGTCAGAACCCTCCGGTCAATCGTATAAATACTATTTTTTGTTTAGTTAGCTCATTTAAGCATACAAGGAATTTGAAATCAATATCTCCTCTGGAGGCAGTTTTGTGTATTCTGATGAAAAACATTATCAAAATCAAGACAAAAATATAAATGTTATTAACGTTACATTGGTATATGTAGGCTACGTATAATTTTTTTACTTACAGTTTTGTACTACTTAGTCACTTAGTTCTTCAACCCTGGACATATCACACTGCACTACCGAGCACTCCCCTTCACTTGATTCCTCCGAAGATGTTCCAGTAAGTCGAATAATAAGGGCTTCAACGTTATCTCGTAGATTGTCAATTTTCAACATGTTGCCTTTAATCTGTTGTACATGATTGCAATAATTAGACCACTGTTGTAAATGCATTATTTATTAAACCTTACATCAACGATTCATTTTATTTGGTGTACATGCCTCTTCACCTGACTCAAAACCACAAAACCAGTTTAATCAGTTTTAACTTGCAGTGATATAGAGAAAGCCTAAGAACAGTAAACCTACTTTGTTTAGCCATTTCATCCACTGCATTTCACGAATACACATTCCGCACTTCAGTAACTTGTGCCAGTAGTTCACGTTTCAAGCTGTCATCTAAATACGTCATTTGTTTACTACTCAGCCAGTTCTGTATGTCACATTTTCTCCATTTGCTTGTCGGTACATTCTCCAGTTTACGAGAATGATAGGATGCATTGACCATAACAATTACACTTCCTATTTCAAGATTAGGAAGTAGTTGGTTTTTGAACCAGGTTTCGAATCTTTCGCTGTTCATTTCATCATGGAAGTCCGTACAGAGTTGACAGTTTTTATATTTGGATATTATACATTGATTTACGATCCTTTTTAAGATACTCCGGCCAGTAGACCTGGTATTTGGCAGAATTTGCAGTATTTTTGTAATAATATTACAATTTTACTATATGATCTCAGCCAAAACCAATCCTATTTAACAATCATATTGACCCACCCGCCCACCCATACACGTACAGAGGTATTTACCCACCCGCCCACCCATACACGTACAGAGGTATTGACCCACCCACCCACCTATACACGTACAGAGGTGTTGTTCCACTGCATTCTCAACATGAAATAGAGTATAAATCAAGGAAGGAAGTTTTAATGGGCAAAATGATGGGATGTTCAGTATTGTGAAGTGCTCCAGTTTTTAGTGTATTTTTATGGTATCAAACACTGTATTGTTTGTTTAGTGCATAGAATTGGAAAAATGAAATATTTGTCTGGTGAGTGAACATAAAATACAGTTTTTCTTGCAATTGTTTAAGGTGTATTATTTGTAATTGTAAGCATACTTATTGAAAACGGCATTCTATCACTGATTTGTTTTAGCACAGGATTTTCGTTTCTATTTAATGTAAAGAGCTTTGAAACTTGAACACTTCCTCTAAAACTGCAAAACAAAATAAAATTAGTACAGTTAATTATATAAGTCAGAACTATTTTACTGATCAGGGCATAGCATTAAACTATTTTCAAACTGAAACCTGTATTGAAACAACTGTTTGCTAGCATCATTTAGTCAATCAAACAGCAGTAACTGTTTGACAGCTGAGCACTAAAGATAATAATATTACTTCCACAGACACTTGGACGGTGTCGGACATCCTACAGGCTGCCTTGAGATTCCTTGAAAGGTGGTGTAGGGACAAGGGGCTCTCTGTTAATCCTAACAAGACAGAACTTGTACTTTTCACTAAAAAGAAGAGGCTGGATGGCCTACACATGCCCACTAGGGGAAATATGGTGCTAAGAGCTACAGGGTCGGTCAAGTATCTGGGGGTTATCCTGGACGCTAAACTGAATTGGCTCAAGCACCTACAGGAGAAAGCCAGGAAGTTCAGAATGGCTTTTTGGGCTTGTCGGAGGGCCATTGGGACAACGTGGGGTCTTAAACCAAACATGAACAATGGCGGCTGGGTGATAATCACGCTAAATATATCCCTTCTCCTGTAGTAGTACTAACTGATAGACGACAAAATTCCCACCGGCAACCACGCTGTGTGTCTCTGGACATCGATTCCGGGAACTTTTTGACTGTACCTCGTATATGACATAACCTGATGGGTTGTTATTTGTATAAACTATTTTTTATGGCTATAAATATTTAAATAATATTTATTTAATGATATAATCAGCTGTTCTCTATTTTGTGAAAGTATATTTTTTGTTCTCTCTTTTTTATAGTAAATCATTATTATTTTGTGATATTTTATATAAGTTTGTGGTTTTAAAAATTATTCAATTCAATCCTAGTGAACTATATATTGATCTGTGAAGTTTTCTCACTAGTTAATAACTATAAATCATTATTATATCAATCCTGTAAGTGAGGTTATGTCTGAAAGAACCTAACTATCTATAATAGCTTCAACTTTGAACCGCAACTCACACTGCATCCATTATAAATCACTGATCATTATTGATATTATTCCCCTCAGACTATAGAAAATACTTGTTAAATTGTTCACGATGTCCTTCATCCCAAACAAGTAAACGTGTGTAGTTTGCGTGACATTAGTTCTGGACAGTGACAAAGGCTTACAATGTGATCACCACTGTGATAGATGGTTTCATGCCGTATGTTGGTATCACAGGGTCTGAGTATAATAAACTTACTAGCGATACCCGTTGCAATTGGCACTGTGGTCATACTAATTGCGTTGCGCCGGACAAACACCCAACATCTCTGCTCCTATCTCAGATGGGTGAGATCCTAAAAAGATTGGATAACCTCTCTGGCATACCTTCTGATGTTTCGTACATAAAGCTTGTATCAACGCTACTATTTCCTCACTTGAGCCACGCATCACAGATGTGGAAAAACGGGTTGAATCGATCGAAAAGGAGGTAAATTTGTTGCGTTCCCTCAAACCGGGATCTGTTACGGTTGAAACCGTCTTGGAAGAAACTGCTGATCGTGCTCGTCGGGCCCACAATGTGCTTGTGTATGGAGTCCCAAAAAGTAATAGCAAGACTGCAGATATAAGAATCAAATATGACAATGATATTGTCACAAATCTGATTGGAAAGTTCTGTCATACAGATGGTCCTCATCACTTCAAGACCGCTCATCTTCAGCAAAGCCTAGGCTACTTAAATTAATTTTTGATAAAGTCGGTGATGTCACAGAACTTATGCGGAATTTTGATAGGGATGCTCTAGACAACGAGCTAACCAATATTAGTGTTTCCGTGATCGAACTCCTACAGAGAGGCAGTTCCTAAATAATCTTAGAGAGGAAATGAAGAGTAGGGAGACTGCTGGTAAAAACTAATCTCACAATAAAATATTGCAATATTTGGAGTTCCCAGAATAGTTAGTGGAGCTTCAAAAAACTAAGTTACTCTGAGCGCAATAACCTCTCTATCTATTACCAAAACGTTAATGGATTGTTCTATTTATTGTTTGTATCGTCTATTATTGTTGTATTGTCTATTTATTGTTGTCTATCTATTAGTATGTAATATTAGTGTTTTTTTTTTTTTTTTTTTTTTTTTTTTTTTTTTTTTTAGTATTGAGATAAAAGTCTCCATCAGCTGATTTCATATATTGTTTGTACTGTCTATTTACTCTTCTAAATTATATATATGACAGTTAATTATTGTTACCTAGTTCTTAATGTTCTTGTAAATTGGTGTGCACATAGTTATAATTTTCAATATGTAAATGGTGTAACCGTTCATAAATAAATAAAATAACCATATCATTTATTTTTTTATTTGATAGAGCATGTTTTAGCTAAATTTTAGTATAAAATGAACTCTAATAGTGTTGATACTAAATTATGAAGGACATTTTTTAATATTACTGTTTACAAGGTAACAAACGTTCAGCTGATATATTGTTTGTAGTTATACATTTCTAGTAAATTTATTTTTGCCTATATGATCTATAATGTATATATTTCCTAAAACAAAATGAAATTTAGAATATTTTGACTATTTCACATTTTTTATTTTACTATCCCAACATTGTTTCTAAGGGGTACCTTCCCCTTTTTATGATCTATAACAGCAAATTTACATACGTGTTACATCCAATGAAAAAAGAGAAAACATATTTATGAATATATTGACACCCAATATAAGTAGATTTATAGTAAATTACAAATTTTTATGAATTTTATAACAAACATCTGCACATTAGGCAAAAAATGGCCTGCTATTCTGAGAAAAAAATAACTGCCAGTTCGAGGGTTAAAGGCCACTGGGGTGGAGCCCTGAGTTGGAAAAGAATGAAACCATGCTAGAAACCTTCCCAGAAAAAACTCTATAAAGTTTCATGGCGATCTGATGAGTGGTTTAGTAAGGCATAAGGGACAAACACACATACATTCCCGTGCCTTGCTACGGGATTGACATATAAACAGTTAATGGTTTGGTTTATTCTAAATGTTAAATTTCAATAAGCATCACTTAGCCTATTTCAAAAGAGTTAATTTTATTTGTTTGTATCTAACAGCTGATGGTGTCAAATAAATAAAATAACTCCATTACATTATCACTGAAACTTTAAAAGGCCACTGGGGTGGAGCCACAGCTGCCTTTAAAGAAGACAGCGGCGTTCGAATAGGCAACACCGCTTTTCATAAAGTACTGAGGCCTATTGATAGTGTCAGCTATACTGCTTCAGGGGCTCCTATCCAACTGACATCACTTCCAAAAAAGGAACTAAAAATGTGAAACTAAAAACAGTATTGAATTAATATGACAATATTAAATAGAAAATAGGATTCTGTTATTATATTGATGTTATTCCTCTGGTACTTTACTCTACATCCTAGGTACAAGAACCTTTAATTAGATTTAGAAGTTGATATTATGTATTTGAGGATATGTAAGCATTTATTAATAAGCAATGTTCGTTTCTGGCATAAGACCATTTCTAGTATAAGACAAATTTAAAAAACAAACTTTATCGGAAAATTTTTACTATCTAAACAAGAGGTGTGATTGTTCTATTTCCAGTTAATTTGACATGCTTTTTAAACATTTTCTGTTGGATAATAAATTGGATTTATATTTATATGTTCAACCCCAAAATAGAAAGTCCATAGACCTACTCAATTCTTCAATGAACTAAAGAAAAGTAGTCTCCTAAGAATTTTTTGCAGATCGGTAAGATATTAAAATATATTTATAGAATATTTTGTTTGAATTTCACATTAAATATATATGTTTTACAATTCAATTCTTTACCTACAATAACTCCCAAATATTGAATATTTTGATTTTCTCCTACAACATCACCTGAGTTGCCGTTTTGTGCTCGTTGCTATTAACAGCATGCACATTGATACACCTTAAAGAGAATTTATTGTCATGAATACATTTTTTCATTGCTTTAGTATCACAA
Source organism: Stictocephala bisonia (assembly GCA_035578905.1). Lineage (NCBI taxonomy): Eukaryota > Metazoa > Arthropoda > Insecta > Hemiptera > Membracidae > Stictocephala > Stictocephala bisonia. The sequence continues at coordinate 3,070,209 of JAQJVL010000050.1, forward strand.
GGATATTAGACTTATTTATTTAGTGCATGTCATAAATTAAGACAGTTCGATTACTTTATTTTGTTTAGATAATTTGTTATAAATACTTTGATTTTCATCTTGCTATAATCTGTTAGGTAAAATAGTACTTCTTGAAGTAACAGTGAGCCACGTTTACAAATGTTACCAATTACTAAATCACAGTCCGAAAAAAGTCCTTCAGACTTGACAATTTTACAATACTTCTTTGATTCTGTGACAGTAACAAAAATCTTTACATACAAGTTTTTGAATAATACCAATGAATTGTTTACAAATATTTAACACAAGATCACAAGCTACAGAAAGCCCCTTTATTTATATCCTCAAATACCTTACTATTCACAGCATTCTTCTGTTAGTATTAAAAAAATCAAACAATCATCACAGGTTAATTTAGAGTGGTTTTTGAACATGATATATCCATAGAAATAAAGAATCCCTTTATGATCTAGTTTGATACTGTCAAGATAATCATTTTGATAATATTTTTAAGTAATCAGAAACATTAAAAATACATAAAACACCCCATTAAAGTAGATCGTGAGCTGTTGTCCTGTATTAATAGATGGAAGGAAACTGGCATCTTGGGCCTCAGTGCAGTGTTGCCACTTTTCCATTGCCGTGGTCTTCTTTAAAGGTGGCCGTCCTGATGTAAAAAGGACAATGTTGGGTGGTAATCAGTGTTCGGATGTTGTGTAGGGGAGAGAACTGAGTATCAGGCTTGTCAATTAATTAGCTGAAAATCAGACCAACACAATGTGGTTTGGATTCCATGTAAGCTGTAGGTCCCTTAGTTGTCCTGGCTATTGGGCTATTAATAAATAGCCCTTTCTGAGGAACATTTTAACTCAGTTAATAACCAGACTACACAAATCCACACTCATATAATCATAATATCCCCCTTAAAATACGCAGAACGTTGTGTTGGCGTCTCATATGTAAGAATGACATACACACATACATTCATTTATATATAAGGATAAACCAACAAACTGAGATTAGTACTGCCTTGTACAGGTTCAGAATACAGATAATATATCTATATATTAAATTACATGCATTACAATAAATAGGTTTAAAATCTTACTTGTTTAGGGTTAACTAGTACAGAATTACTCCCAGAAGGTTTTGGAACAAAGGATGAACTACTCGTTCCAGCCTTAGCTTCTGCTGCAGCTCTTACTGCCTCTGACTGAACAGTTTCATAAATATCAGACTTCTTTAATTTTGGAAATGCAGCTAGAAATAAAAATGTTCAATTAAGAACACTAGCTCTAATACAACTGGGCCAATGATCTGAACAAATTTTATAAATAAATCAAAATCCTGCATGCCAGTTGAAATAAATCACTTAGTTTGATTTACATTTCTATTTCTGATGAAGATATTATATTAGAGGTAAAAATGATTCATATTCAGCTTAAATTGCAGACCTTGAATCTCATTAAAAAATAAGGGGTGCAATGCCAAGACAGGTTCAAGTGGTTAATATGAAGCATTCATTCACAGCTAATCCTGGATATAAAAACAAATGGGAAAAATCATAAACAAAATTAAGATATTGAAAATAAATGATAGTACAACAGATCAATGGTAAAACTATAAAAAAATACAGAAATGAAAAATTAAATAGTTTGGATACAGTTTTACAATACTTCATTTAGGATGATTTTATTAAATTATGCAATAAAATAACCAGATAGTACCCTATTGTTATATTAATTAGCAAATATTAAATGTACAGGGGATTGGGAAGAATGGTATGGATGATTTGAAATAACAGTTAGACTCTTAATTTTTCAACAAAACTCAAATTCTATTTTTTCAACAAGCAGCTTAGATATTGCCATTCCAAAAAATAAAAGAAAAAAGAAATTAAAACATCAATTACGTGCGAAAAATTACATGTGTTAAATGCTACCTGTTTTTGTCTATATATTCCTGCAGACGCTGTGAAAGTTGTCCATACTCCTTTTTATTTATTTATTTATTTACCAACGGTTACACCATTTACAATAGTTTACAATATTAATTTTTGCTATACAATTGGTACAGGATGGTACAGCAAGAGAAAGCATAGTACATGCTGACACATGAATTTTGACTCCCTTCTGACTTGTTCATGCTTTTTTAACTTTCTTTTTGTGTTTGCAAATTTATTAAAGTCAGATAAGGGAGTTGACAAACGCAGAATCTGAGTGTACTTTCATGATGGAAAATAAATGCATCGCAATATTTAAAGCAAGATGAAACAATAAATAATGCAGGGATGACTATAAGTAATAACAACAACAATGACCACAGGAATCTACAATAAGTACAGAGGCAGAAATAGACTATGAAAAGTAATAACAATAGTAAGTAACCCTGAGAACTAAGTACAAATAACCTGCGTCTTGATGTTGAGAGCTAAAGGCAAATAATAACTATAACAAGATAGACTATATATGAAAACGATAACGATAATAAATAACTAAGCAGTACATGAACAAAGATAGACTATGAAAGCAATAACAAAATAAATAACCGTAAGAACTAAGTACAGAGAACATGCGTCTTAATGTGTAAAACTATAAATAACAATAATAATAATGAACGACCAATAAATAATAATAACAAAGGTAGACCATGAAAAATGATAATAAACATAAGAACAAGTACAGAGAACATGCAGCTTAAAAAACAAGTTTAAACACATTCCTTCTAAAGGACGATGATATTTCATTGAAAAAGTCAATTTTTGACGAAACCTCGTTCCCAAGACGCTGCAACCTGGCCAAACCGCTATTGTAGGCATACTTCGTTGGAAGGTGTGTATGTGCGAACAGGTGCGAAGATCTGGTCCCTCTCGGAACGAGGAAGTTAATCTGCTGTAGCAAGTTGGCAGAGTCAATATCACCATTGACCAACTTGTGTAGGAAAACTAGGTCAAGCAGCTGACGTCTAAGATGGAGAGGCTGAACGTTGAACCGCTCCTGGAGCTCCAAGATTGGTGAGTCTCGATAGTCATAACCAAGGCGAACACCCAAAACACGAAGGAGTCCTGGACTCTGTTGATCGATTCAATGTGGCCAATCTGGTAAGGCGACCACATAGTTGATCCATACTCCAAGATAGGTCGGACGAGGGTCTTATAGAGTACCAGAAATGCTTGTGGAGATCTGAAGTCTCTTGTGGATCTTAGGATGAAGCCCAAGAGGGTGTTTGCTCTAGAGATGACGTGATTGATGTGCTCAACAGGGCTCAAGGTAGGAGTGAATATTACACCAAGATCCTTTACATGATCCTCTCTTCTCAGGATTTCACCACCAATACTGTAGTCAAAAGTGGAGAGTACAGCTAGTCTCGTAAATGAGACGACATGACACTTAGCTACGTTAAGTACCATAGAGTTCAGAGCACACCAAGCCTCAACATTAACAAGGGACCGTTGCAGACTCTCTTGGTCTGAGGATGAAGAGATCCGGGCGAATATCTTAAGGTCATCAGCAAACATCAAGCATTCAGAAGTCAGTGCATCAATGATGTCGTTAATAAAAGCATTGAAAAGTAGAGGGCCTAGGTGTGATCCCTGAGGAACGCCAGATATAGCCCTAAAGGGCGGAGAGAAATACCCCTCACACTTGACAATTAAGTACCAATCCTCCAGATAGCTTGACAACCATTTGATAAGGTGGCCACTAACGCCATTACCAGCAACCTTCGCAACCAACAAGCCATGATGAACCTTGTCGAATGCCTTGGAATAGTCCAAATAAATGCAATCAACCTGACAAGAATTAACAAATGCCGAAGTCACATATTCATTGAATGATAGGAGATTTGTTATGATGGAGTGGCCCCGAAGAAACCCATGCTGATTACATGCAAAATATTTCTTCAGATAACTGGAGTCCAGAACCAAGGACTCGGAAACTTTAGCCAGAGCCGATTGAATCACAATTGGTCTGTAGTTTGTTATACTACCACGATCACCGGACTTGTAAATTGGAACCACAAAACCTTGTTTTAGGACGGATGGAAACATTCCAGAATGCAACAGGAAATTGAATAAGATCGCCAGATGAATAACAAGAACGGGAGAGCAAAGTTTCAACACAGCGGGAGGTATACCATCAGGACCAGCACTTTTAGATGGGTCGCTCATCAAGCTTCTATCGGACATCTGTGGCAGATAACTCAATCGTTGACAGAGAATCACCTCAGGCAAAATCAAAAGATGGGACTTGAACATCACCAACATTAAAAACTGAGGAGAAATGTTCAGCAAAGAGGCCACACTTGCTGCTGGGATCCTGAGCCACCCTTCCATTCCAAGTCATTGTAGGGAGGAAAGCCAGGTGCACCTTTTAGATGTGACCAGAACAATTTTATGCCATGAGGAATACTGTCCTCAATTTTTCCAATATAAGTAGCATAAACAACCTCCAACCTCCAAAGCATTTTACTTGAACAGATTAAATTTCTTGACTTATTGTTTCACTCAGGGGTCCAAGTGTATGTGGTTTGTTTATGTAAACTTCTACTTTGAGGTAGCCCCATAAAAAATAGTCACTAGTGAACAGGTCTGGTGACAAAGGAGGCAATCCACATTTCCATGCGTCAACAAAATGAGACGTCCTGGGAAGATTTGCCATAAAAATTCTAAGCTCTCGATGTATTGCCTGTTGCTCCATCTTTTTGAAACCAGACAGTATTGAGGTTGATATGTCGTCTCCTCAGTTGTTTTAGAAAAACTCATGAAGCATGGCTAGGTTGACATCCCTGTCTGCATTGACAGTAGCGGTCCTCACAAAAAAAGTAAGGACCACTAATGAAGATTTGACTAATGCAACACATGAATTTTTCATGGAGTTGTTATGGATTATTAGAAGCCTAATACCTAAAGTTCTACTTGTTATTAGGCAGATTTCTAAAAATAAAAGTGAGCTTCAAAATGTCAGTCATATCTTCTAACATTTTCTGCAAATCTGAATCGTCTTAATGTTGTTTTGCTATAACTTTAGAACAACCCTCAGCTTATAAGCTGGCACTTATAAGCTGACCCACCCGCCAGCAATACCATTGTACGTGTATGGGTGGGCGGGAGGGTCAATACCACTGTACGTGTCTGGGTGGGTGATATGTACGTAGGTGGTTTTATTTAATCGTGAGGTTCATTTAATCTTGAGTTAGAAAACATCTGGCAACAATTTAACTCCTATAAGTTACACTGTGTAAAATAGGGACCATCTCTAAATTACATAGCACCTGAATGGGAGAGGGTGTTTTTTGGTAGCGTTATGCACCGTTTCAGTGGTGGGTGGGGGTTATAAGTAACGTTACGTAAGTATTAAACCTCAACAATTTGTTTGAGAACATTAGAATAAAACATTAGAATAAAATGCAGATCTTGGTGTAAATAAAATCCTACAAACTGATTGGTGCAATGTGCAAGACATCTTTTGGTGTTTTCCGTATTCTGTTCAGTCAGGATCTTGTGCAGATCTGGATTTCTAAACAGAGGCTCTAACCAGTTCCTGGTTTCTTTTCCAACTTATTGAGGTATTATTTGTGGGCCAAAATACTTTTCAAAAAAAATTCAAACTTTCATAAAACTTAAAAATTTTGAATACTTAATAAAATCCTTACATTTAATTGAATAGGTGTTTTGTATTTATTCATAGCCTTAAGTAGAAGTAATATTTCTTTCAATATTGTAACATATCAAATAATAATATTTTGGTAATTATGCACTTTCTTGCCACCTCTGAAAATACGATTTCATGTTGAAAAAGTGGTGAAAATGAGTTTATATCTCTTAAGGAGTTTGATTTCATCCGCGGAAAACTCGTTTTTTACCGAAAAATGGTTATTTATCTGATAGTGAAAAAACCAACTTTTTTCAAAATCTTTATTTTTCGAAATTTTTTTTTCATTTCTCGTGTTTTTCAATGCTGAACACAAATATATCAGGTTTTGTAGTATAATTATTTTTCCAGTGCGAAAAATGCATTTTTTACTGACATAACCTAAATTATCCTAACTGTCAACAAATTTCGTAATTTGCATTAAATTCGAGTGTTTGGCCTCCGTGACGGCCTGCGGGCTGTCACTCCGGCGGGAGTATAGGTAAATTCGGTTTTTGTGATTAATTTTGTTGTATATAATGATCGCGTAATGGCCGCTTATCGCAATTCGCCGCGATAATAGTTTTTCCGTTATATCTCGAGAAATATTTGTAATAGACCAAAATAGTTTTCAAATTTGTATTCAGTGCTCAAAAAAAAATCAAAATAAAAAAAGATGATTAAAATACCATTTAAAATAACGGAAATATGACAAAAATACTAAAAGATCTGACATTGGTTTTTTCGAATTTTTCGGTAAAATATGTTATTTCCGCGAAATAAAAAGCATATCTCGAGAAAATACAGGCAATTCTAGACCCACTTCAAGCAAAATGTTCCAAATTTGTTTGGTGGCAAGAAATTGCATAAATATCAATATTTTAATCAAAAACAAATTTACAAATTATAAAAAAAGAGATAGCCATCGTAACCATTTTGTTTTTCCTGAATAATTACTGGTGTAAATGTATTGTTATGGGTACTCAAATTGCGTCCTGATCACAAATATGACAAGGGTTTTGCAATCGGATAGTTATTAAGCAGGTTACACTCGGAAATGTGCTGGTTTAGTAAGGTTGTATGGTTTGGTAAGGTTATGTTAGGTTTGGTTAGATTATTTTAGGTTTTGGTCATGTTATGTTAGGTTTAATTAGGTTAGGTTAACAATAAATAATTAGAAAAGCCAGCCTAACCTAACATAATGTAACCTACCTCACATAAAAAAACTAACCTAACCTATACAAACATAACTATCTACATAGGCACTTTTAGGGTGCTGACACGCTTAATAATAGTCTGATTTCAAAACCCTAAACATATTCTTGATCAGGACGAAATTCAGTATAATTTGAGTATCCTCAATGATATATTTTAGCTAAAGAAAAATTTTTCAAATTTTCCTCCTAGTTAAACCTTACTTTTCGTTGACGAAATATGTTTTCCCCAAACAAGTTTGTACAACTTTCAAAGTTATCCCATAATTTGCATTGTTTGAGAAAAAAAACTTGGAAAATGTAGCCTATAAACCTAAGTCCCTAATGTGCTATATGGAATAATTAACAAATCAACCTTTTCAAGAATTAAAACTCATATTTTACCACTTTTTCAACAAGAAATCATATAATCAGAGGCGTCTAGAAAGTGTGTAATTATCAACATTTCTAAAACGGTCATGAGCCAAATTTCAATTAATCCAGTAAGTGTCTGACATTAACCATCATCACTAACACTCCCCTGCCCTAAATGATCAGGAAAATCCTTGAAATAGTTGTTAAATATAATAAATTACACAAAATAAAGTTCATTACCCTTTTGGAAAATATAAAGAAACTTCGATATATCAATTTATTTTCATGGATGATTCTAACATTAGGACCTCTCCTGTGTTAATGAAAAAGAAAATTTGAGAAATTCTTGATATGTAAAATATATACTCTTATAAACTTACCAGCTAGAGAAGATTTCGATTCCATTGATTCCATATGATGTAAACAGAAAGTTATAAGGTAATATAAATATCACTGATTTCAGGCAGATTTTCATATGTACATAGGGTACTGTCAGCAAGTGTTGGTAAAATCTGCAACTTTACTATTCGTACCATATCATATTAAATAAAAAACAATAATACTATCAATATAATTAAAATTAATTTATTGTAAGTTTACCCATCACATTTTATAACATAAAGTATTATATCAAAGGTGTTTTAATACTGTGATTATATTGAATCATATGTATTGTCATTGTTTTTATTTATAAAGAAGTGTTTAACACAAAAATTTAAGTTTTGGCCACAGTTTAGCCATGCAATTATCAAAACAAAGGTCACTAAGATAGCATTAAAATATATTAAAATTCAATTATATATTGCCCTACTTTCTAAAAAAATTATTATAAACACAGGAAAAATGCAGTGACATTATATACATAGCAGGAAAGAGCCTTTCAGTGAGTGAAAGTTATCACTACACTGATCGACTGTCAAAAATTATGTTATAACTACAAATGTTATATAGATAAGTTAGCAATTATTATGTGCCCCTGATTATATACTAATACCAATAAATAAAATAGCCGAGAGTCGTAAGTATTTTTCTTTTCAATAGCATATATTTGTTGTGTTACAACATTTTTATCGAATCAAGAGAAGACAATGTGTTTTTATTTTATTTTATTGAAAACGTAAAAGGAAGTTTTAGATAATTTTAGTTTATTATACAGCCATTAGTAGATAAATAATCATCTCAACTTGGATATATACTGCACCCTAGTAGCAACATTGCAAACCACTAGACGCCATGTTAGAGACAACTGCGCTACTGGTGGACACTACAGGCAGACCTTTATATTTGTATTAAATACCGTAAAATTTGTTAGACTGTTTAAGGCGAAATTACTGTAACCCTTGATTATATCATAGACCTTCTAGAAGGTCTATGATTATATACGCACCATATATAGGTGCGTATATAATCAAGGCTTAAACCTAATATAGCTTAGTCAAACTAACAATTCTTTTAAAGGGAATAATATTTGAAAGTAAGCTTTGCTTCTGTCTATATTATACTGTGGTTTTATCTTATCGTCCTTAACAAATTGCTCAGGGACATATGCTCAATACTTCAATTTAAATTAATTTGAAATAACACTGATTTAAGAGTAGTGATGGGCACTATCGACTGAAAACTATCGAAAAGTTCGATTGTCTTTGACTTTCGTGTCAGTCGAATGTTCTCAAAAGTAGACAAATAATACTAAAGTCGTGACCACATGAGACCAATGTAACCAATGAGAATGAACGCTAAGAGCGCTGAACTGCGGGACACTATGCAAACAGTCAACGGAAATAATCGAGGACAACCGAAAACACCCGAAGAGCTGTAAAAGTTGTAACTATTTTTATTTGTCTTGTCATGAATGGATAAAAAATTATAAGAATTATGCGCTTATTGATCAATTAATTGTTTTATGATCACGCATCTTGTAGTACACTAAAACTAATTAGGCTTTGGTAAAATTTATTTCACTAACAATTTTATGATGCAAAAATGGAACTTACTTTTAGAATGGAAATTATTAGTATGAAATGATTTTCATACAATGAATGCCACAATAAGAACAGAAACATAATTTAGTTTCATACAATAATAATCGCTCGATTATTATAGTTTTTGTCACGGACTACAATAATGAACATTTTATCTGTAGTTAATTAGGCATATATTTAACATATCCATGTATCATAATAAACACATTTTACAAAATTATTAGAAAATAGTTGGTAATTTCAAAGCTGTTTTGATATTCAATAACAAGTATCAAATGACAGATTTTAAAAATGAACGAAGCAGTTGCGCTTGAACGAATGTAAAGTCAGTATACGTTGCTTGACTTGTTTGTTACGGTGATAGCCTTGATTATATACGCACCATATGCGTATATAATCAAGGTTGATAGTTAGTTCCCCTCTCCATACAAAAATAGTCAGTAGTGATTTCCTACTATCGTATTGACAGTCGCTAGTCAAATTCAAACGACATTACTCATCGCTAGTTAAGACTGTTAAGAGCCTCACATTGAGTGAAGGTAATCACTACACAAATTGGCTGAATGGCTGACTGAAATTGAAATCGCTGATACCATTGATACTAGCGATACTGATATGGTTAAAGAAACTAGAAACATTTGTCGATTCGTTTTCGGTGTCAGGCTGCCAGTGGAATTCAGTTATCCCTAATGCTGGCCGAACCAAATGGACTAGATGGTGTAACGAATACCTTTAACGGGCATTTTGTAGCGGGTAAATTACTTGTTTATCAAATTATTTATTTCTGAATAGATGCATAATTTACATGTATATCTCAGACGTCAGCTTTAAAGCTATGTTATACTAATATTAACAAATTATTTGATCACTTCTCGGCCTTTTGGCTAAGATCAAAGTGTGGCTAAGACTGGTTATATTGAAGACCCGGGCCGAGTTTGTTTGAATACAACTCTGCTCACTTTTCTGGTCCGGGTCCTATACTTACTGGTTTATTGAGTAGTCGCGCGACGCGTGGATTGTTACCGGTGTTGTTTTCTTGGAGCGCTGCTACCTGGTGGTAATCAGCCGAACTTCTTGCTCGTCCTCACCGGTCCGATTCCTGCTGCTGTCTGGCGGCTCTTGCTGGAAATGGCATGTGAACTGTGGTGGGTTGACCGGCCATACATAATTTTCTTCAGCTCTACATTACGAAGCTGTTAAGCCTTTCCTCTCGTTTCACCATCACACGCATCCCCTGATCTACCCCTGCGAAGGCCACCTCCTCAACCTCCCAATTGATAACCACTATGGAGAACACCCTGTTTATCGCTCTGCCAGTGTCCAAGAAGAATCAGTGCCCACTATGCCTGGCAAAGCGAGTGTCCTGCATAAGGAAAGGGGAGGGATTAAAAAGGCATCTAAACAGCGATGGGTGGGTGGGAACTATCTTATATCTGCTGTGATAAGGAGTTCTCCTGCCATACCAGCAGATTTGCTATCAAAAAGACAAAGGCTCATTTCCTGGAGGAACATCCCGACGCGGAGTTCGAAATAGATGATGAAGACGTGCTAGGGGTCTCGGACCCCTCCTATGACATGCTTCAAGAGAAGATTATTAGACTGGCTGAGAGTGCGAGGACACCTGCCCCAGCCAGTCCTTCTTGTTCTGAGGAGGCAACTAGCCCTCCATCTTCTCCCCCTCCGAGCATCACAATACTCACGAGAGCCAGATCGGCAGTTGCTATCGGGAGGAACGCACGTCGCCGCCGGATTTTACCGGCGGCCCAGCTTACTACCCCAGAGAGGACGCCGATCGCCCCGCGTCGGGATGTCTCTCCAGAGCCTCAAAATCTCCGCCCAGTGAATGATCATGCCACTCCAGGACCTCCCCCCCTCGACCTGGCACTCCCGAAAGTGACCTGCTGGCCCAGCCACGGCCTCCTGGCGACTCCCCCTATCCTCGCCACCGAGAGCTCGAACCCCCGCGGCCAATGAACTACCGCAGCATCTCTCGGCGTGGCAGCGTGAGTGGCTCAAACGTTTTCAAGATTCAAGATATTTATTTGACATTAAATAATAGTAAATATTACAATAGCCATCGTTAGAATTACAAAATGAACAATACAGTGAAAAAATGTCATAACAGTGTACACTTAGGAAGTTAAAACGTAATACTAATAAAAAAAATTAAAAATAGGTTTTACAAGAAAGTCGTACAAGAGTCATATTAACTCTTTGCAGCACAGTGATGCATAGAATGCATCACTTGTTCATGTCGCTCGCTGCACAGTGATGCATAAAATGCATCACGTGTTCATGTCGCTTGCTGCACAGTGATGCATTATTCGCATTGGCTCCTTTTTTATTTTTATAATTTTTTTGTGACAACGTGCTGTTCCTACAATGTTTTGTATGTATTTCTCTGACCATCCCCTAGATGGCAGAAGCATCCATGCAAACATTTCCCACCTTCTTCAGTCGGTATCCTCTGTTGTTCTTTGTGGTGTCAGGCAATTCCATTTCTGTCCAAATGTAACGTAATTTCTTCGGTAAGTGAGCCTTTTATGACTAATCAATAGTAAATCGTAATGATTTATGAAGTTCTTTATGGAAATATCTATTGGTTTTGATATTTAGATTATAATAATTAGTAAAAAATGGGTTTTACCAAACATCAAAAAATGCATCACTGTGCACTCCATGTCCTAACGTAACATACTGGGACAAAACTTAGTTAAGGTTTTTCTTGCAATCGCTGTAGTTTTTTGTTTGTTTTTTTTTTTAACTGACCACACAATATTATAAAGCACGCTTGTGAAACTATTTTAATTCGTCATAAATATAGAACAGTGATATGAAATACCACTTTTCAAGGAAAAGGCGCTGTCAATACCAAACATTTGAGTTTTTTACAGCGCTTTTTTAGCAGGTAGCTAAACCAGACCAGACAGAATTAATTTACCATCATTCAAAGACATTGCTTTGATGGAAAGAGGAGAACACCAGTGGTTCACAAGTGAAGCAGGTGTCGCTGCAATCAAATGGTGGAACAACAAGGCATTCCATGTACTGTCAAACTTTCACGATCCTAAAGAAACTGTGAAAGTTCACCGGAGGCAAAAAAGTGGGGATAAAATTACAATTTCATGTCCTGCGGCTATTTTTGATTACAACAAAAAAATGAACTGCGTAGATAAGTTTGATCAAATGAAAGCCTGTTATGAAATTGATAGAAAAATAAGAAGTGGTGGCATCGTATTTTTTTACTTGATTGATGCAGCTATTGTTAACGCTATTGTTCTTCATAAGTGTTTACCTGTGGCACGTCTAGACCTGAAAACCTTCCGTAGGAAATTAGTAGCTGGGCTTTGTCATGGAGATTCTCTGCCTGATGAACAGAATAGAATTGAACAGCCTGTCAGGTGTAAGAAGAGAGTGCCAATTGAACAGAGGCTGTCTGGATCTACTCATCAACCCGAAAGAAGTACAAGAAGAAGATGTATCCTTTGCAGCACAAAGAAAAAATGTGTTCAAACATTTTGGATTTGCTCAAGCTGTCAAGTACCTTTGTGCCTTGGAAAAGAAAAGGACTGCTTCCAGCGCTACCATTCAAAGAATTAGATGTTTTACATCTGAATGAATAATAATAATAATAACTAAGAAAAATAAACTTATTTCAGCCGAAAAGTTTTTTATTTACCTATGTTTTAGTGTTTAATAACTTAAATTAGGCTAAAACTAGATTTTTCATTTTTATCTATAAATAAGTGTAGTTTCCTTGAAAAGTGGTCATGTAAGCATAGTGATGCAACAAATGCATCACCTTAAGTTCTTGGATTGCACAGTGATGTAAAAAATGCATCACCCTATTTAAATAAAACCACTTAGTGTAAAAACAAAATATTGCTATATTCATCATATTTAGGCCTTGATTAAAAGAAATAAACAGATTTTTCCCAATTTTGAAAGGATGACAAGTTCCGTGCAGCTAGCGTCATGACCCCCCCATGCAGCTAGCCTCATGACATCCCCGTGCAGTAAAGAGTTAAAAGGAATACAATTGGACATTTGCTTCTTATCCCTAAATCGGTAGTGGAAATTTAAACACTGCAATCAAACACCAAATCAGCAAGATCATCCTCCAAGAAATCATTTACCCTATAGAAAGCCATTCCACAAAGCCAATCTTTGAGTATGGATTTAAATTTATTTAATGCCATGTATGAAGCAGAGTGAGGAAGCTTATTAAAAAGTTTAAGTTGCATATAAATATGACTTTCTATTGACTTGGACAATCTAAAGGAGGGTAGGTCTAAGTTAGACTGATTTCTTGTTGCATGCTCATGAACAGTCAATCTGTTTCTATAACTATTAAAATTATCCTTAACATGGAGAATGTTACAGTAAATGTATAAACTAGGCAATGTCATAATTTTCAGTTTCTTAAATACATTAACACAACTGTCTGTGCTTCTTAATCCCATCATAATTCTCAGAGCTTTTTTTTGGCAAATAAAAACTTTAGCTGCTCCGGAACTATTTCCCCACAGTCTAATACCGTACAGGAGATGAGGTTGAAAAAACGCATAATAAGCTGTAATTAGCATATCGTGACTCACACATTGTTTCAACTTACGTAAAAGAAATAGCACCCTTGACAATTTAGAGATAATATTTTTTATTTGTGCATCCCAAGATAACTTGCTGTCTAAGAAAAGCCCCAAAAGCCTAACTGGTTTATTTTGAAAAGGGATTTGTTTAAGACTAAATACTATTTCTTCAGTCTTGTCCACATTAACACTTAAATTATTTGACTCAAACCATAAGTTTGATCTTAATATCATCTCACTGAGTCTGTTGTGGGCAATTTGTATATCACGATCGATTTCATAAAAGGTCGTGTCGTCTGCATATAACATGGTATTTTTTGACATATAAGATGGTAAGTCATTAATAGCAATCAAGAACAAAAGTGGTCCCAAAATTGACCCCTGAGGGACACCCAATGTAACACTCTTGAGACCGGACTTTCTACTACCAACAACCACCATTTGTTGTCTGCCTTTCAAATAAGATTCGAAAACTTTAAGGACACTATTTTTTACACCATAAAATTCCAATTTCTGGATGATACTATGGAGAATGCTGTCAAAGGCTTTGCTTAGGTCTATTAATGCGGAACATACTACCTTCTTACCCTCAAAGGCCAACAAAATTTCAACTAGTGACTCCACAGCCTTCACAGTTGACCTCCCAGGGATGAATCCGAACTGGAATGGGCTAAAAAAATTATTCTCAATAAAGTATTTAAATGTTTGATTTTTAATTACTGCCTCAACAACTTTACCGAATACCGGAACCAATGCAATCGGCCTATAGCTTGATGGGTCACTTCTATCATTTTTCTTGTAAAGAGGAACAGTTTTAGACACTTTAAAGATCTTAGGGAAAATACCTGACTTTATAATGGCATTTACTATGTGTGTCGAAGGGGAAGCGATTTCATAAACTATACTCTTAAGAACAAAATTTGACATGCCAAGATAGTCTTCACATTTTGAATTACTAAAACTATTTACAATGTTTATTAGATCATGTTGTTTTACTGGTGTTAGAGTAAGAGTTTTATCTACAGAAATAGTAACCGAAGACAAAAGTAGCTGTTGAGCACTTAATTGACTATTATACGCTGTTGTCATAGCACAATTGAGGAAAAAATCATTAAATTCATCAGGAGATATGTCAGGTAAATTACTATTTTTCGAATTAAAGGCCCCCGTTTCATTTTTTATTACATGCCACGCATCTTTACATTTGTTGCTTGAGTTTTGTATAAAGTGGTCATTGTGAAGTCTCTTGGCTGATTGTATCTCCTTTCTATATAAACTTCTTGCTCGTGTTAACAACAATCTATGCTCAGAACCCAAAGATGCTCTATCTCTAAGAATTGTGACCCATTCTTTCAACTGAGCAAGCTGAGGTGTAAACCACTTAATAGATTTATTTTTCTTGGTCCAATTGCAGGATCTTGATTTAGATCTAATGGGACATGTTTGATTGTAGTGTAATATAACTTTGTTTACAAATTGTGTACACATTTCATCTACACTCAATTTATTACTGTAAATATCATCCCAATTTTCTGTTAAGATCCTACATCTAAAGTCATACAAATTATTAATACTAAGCTTTCTAAAAGTACAATTATCGTCGTTTTTTATTTTTTTCTAAGATGTTTAGTTTTGAGCTATCCGTTCTTACCCATAGCACATCATGGTCTATACAAGTTTTTACAACATCTTTATTAAGAACTGCTGAGCTATAATTAGTTATAACATTATCTATACAAGATTTCCCCCAGGTATTCTGAGAAAATAAACAGTAAGCATCATAGGACTTTAGCATATTAATAAGTGTATGTATAATAGGTTTATCCTTTTTAATATTTATGTTAAAATCACCAAGGACAAAGAATTTATCATTATTACTTACAAGTGAGCACAGCAATGTTTCTAGAGCATTAACAGAATGTATGTTATATGATTCTGCACAATATGTTGAAATGATAACTACCTTGGAGGAAAGGAGTCTGACTGCACAAACCTCTAAAATAGACTCGATTGCATGGCTTTCTACATTGAGTGGTTCATAACAAATGTCTTCTCTGATCAGTATTAAAGACCCTCCATAGCCCTTACTTCGACAAAAGGCTGAGCCTAATTTGTATCCTTTTGGAATATAAAACCTCAATTCATCATGCATAAGCCAATGTTCGTTAAGCGAAACTATTTGGGCAGGAAAATCATTAAGAAGAACTTCAAGTTCATTGAATGAACTTCTTATGGACTGAATATTTAACTGCAATAAAAATACGTCATTTTTTTATCTTAGGAAATGTTTTGGAAGACAAGTTAGCAAAATCAGAAGGATTTTTATGTAAACTACCAGTGCTCTTAATATCATTTTTGGAACAATTTAAATCTATGAGGTGACTATCTATACTCCTAAAAAAGAATTAACACTATCATTAATTACTCTATCAGCAACGTCACACACTTTATTGACTGTGACACATGAAACAACATTGGCGCTGTCATCAAGTAATGTAGTTTGAGATGTGATAGTGTCATGGGGAGCTGCAGTAGTTGGTGAAGATGGTAAGGGAGGAGGCTCTCCACTCCGGTCCATCTCTAGAGTTATGGAGGTTCTCAAGAGGGTTACAAAATCTTGATGTTTAAGACCACTACGTAGAGTTCTTGTGGCCCTCTCATCCTTCACAATTATGTCCACTGAGACACCGGTACTTCGATGCAGCTTTACAATATTCCTTGAGAACAAGGGGGGGGTGATTTTATCCCTCATACAGCCCATCGGAGAACAAATAACTTTTTTAATGTTTTTACTTTTAATTTCTGAAACAAAATTATAAAAAGCCTGATTATAGTTTTCTTCAGTAGGTTTACTGTTGTAGGTTGGTTTAGTTATCAGTCCATACATAGCCGCCCCATGTTCACTGTGTTGCAGAGAGAGATCCGAGGTCACCAGGTCCGAGAGCTTTGGTCTACCAAAATTTTTTTTAAATACAGCAGCAACTCCACCAGTCATATGTCGCTGGTCGTGGAAATCTGCAGATATGCAATGACTAAATGCGATTGTAGCATCGTTTTGGAGACTATCTATAACGTGTTGCATGTCGTCGTCTATAACCAGGATAGGGCTTTTTGGGTTGGGGTTGTCACTAGTTATATTATGTGGATGATTAAAATCTGAAGCACTTTTTTCCAATGGGATTGGTGATGAAGCTACAGTTGGCTTTTTCTCATTGGTTATACAGTCAATTAATTGTTTCTGCGTGGCCTTTACAATTTCTTTGGCAACAAACATTTTTCCCTTTTTATTTACGTGGAGTCCATGTCTGGTATGGTAACATCTCTCAAGAAGATACAAGTCCAGGAGTTTTACATGCGAATTTGTATATGAAACTTGTCTGATTAAGGTATTTGCCTCTTTGATAAATCGGTTCTCAGCACAGTCAGAGTTCAAATCATATCTTTATAGTGTAGTCTGTAGTATTTTTAAACTAGGCTACAAATCAATACAAATAATTTGATATAAAATTATTATTTAAAGTATTTAAATGCCTCACAGTTTAAATCTTGTTTAATGATATCATGGAATCACCTCATATACATAACCTCGAAGTGTCCCGATTGGTGTAGTAGGCCGTTGGTCTAAGTGATTTGACGTTCAAATCAAAATTGGAGCGGAATCACTGTTTGAAATCACAGGTCTTACAGGTGAGCAGGAACAACCGTTCACCATCACTGTTCACTTAAAAGAACATGTAATCCCATCACTAACTGATTCTAACTATAATACCACCCGCCCGCCCATACACGTACAGTGGCACTGGGATGGTTGTTAATATGATATTGGTATGATTGAACGATTCTTGTTGGTCATCCAAGTATTCTTTGAGAGAACTTAGGAAACGTTTAGAATCCCTTATGGTATCCTTTGTAATATCGTTCGTCCCTCCCATAACAACAACATAATCATGATGTGACAGTGTTTTGAAGTCTGCAGAGTTTGTGACAGATTCTATTATAGGTTTCAGTGGAGCACCAGGGTGACAATGATTAAAAATTTAAAACTTATTATTGCTAGCCTTTGCGAGGTGAGAAGATAAGTCCCTCCCTTGGCTGTCACTTGCTATAATTATCCTGGTTTTATTAGTTTCTGTTGCATGTTTAAAAGGTGGTTTAATGCCATTTTTTACTTTGTTTGAATTAGGTTTAGCTATATTATGTTGAACTGTGTAGGATTGTGGGCATGTGTTAGCTACGTGGTTGTTGTTATTATTTTTACTTACTTTGTCCAGGATTTCAAATTTATTTCTACTTATTATACTTGTGCTTATAGAAGGCTTAAAATTAGATTTACATTTAGACTTGTGTTTTTTGTGGACTGTAACCCATTTACTTGGTTTTTGGTAGATTTTGTTACTAGTACGAGAAGTGTGCTGTGTTTTTATGGGTACATGATTAACGGGTCTAGTCATTGTTTTAGAAGCTGGTGTGTGGCAGTTTGAACAAAAACCAGACTTGGCTGTCGATTGTCCTGCAAGCCAATCAGTGAAATCGAGATCAGAAACGTTATGTACACAATAGTGGTAGGCAATATATTTGGCATTAGCCAGGACATGTATACCACATTCAAAGGATTGCTTTTGTTGAATACAAGGTATCTCGATTACTCCACTATCTTGAATACGAAGATTACCAGCTACAGCTTGAGCTGATGACTTGTTATATGGTCGCATCGAATCAAAGTGATACGCCTTACCATTAAGTCGGTCCAGGAACAACAAGCTCCAGTGCGTACCCGAATCCTCCTTTTCAACATTAACAACATTGTTTAGACACAAAAAAAACAGATTTACTTTTATTAAAAGAAACACTGTCAAGGTACTCTCCTACCGTTTCTGTAGTGCTAAATTTTATGGCAGTAGTTACAGAGGGCCCCAAAAATAAAATATCCTCTGAGTCAATACTTATGGCCATAGCAGAGAAATAATCATTCAGGATGGAATCATCCACCCACTTTTCTTAACCCAAGAGCGATTAGTCTCTAGGCTTAATAAACTATTTTGAACAGCTTTCAATTTTAATGTCAAGGTTTCTATAATTGAATCTTTTCCACCCAACATCTCATGAGAAAACTTCTTGGTAGTACTAGATGAGCTAACTGTAACGTTGGCTCCAGCTGGCCAATGTAGCCAGCGCCCAGCTCGTGCCCGTGATGCTGCACCAAGAAGACCTAGAGACATAGCCAAGGAGGCCGCCAGGCTCTAGCGGCTCTATAGGACTACCTCAGCAGGGCGATGAGAGAGGTCTTGGAGGATTATTCGCCCTCCTGTACCATCCCGGAGCCTAATATTTTACAATATTCTGAACACCCGAAACGTGTAGAACCTGCCCCGCCAACCAGCTCCATCCCTGCTGCCACTGCTCCACCCTCCCTTCTAGAACATATCAAGCCCAATCAGGTTCTATTACAACCTAAAACTGTTTTCTATTAAATTACCCGCAAAGTGCGTCCAAAAAATACACCGTTTAATAAAACACCTTTTATTAAATATTTAATTAACTATTTTCTAGTTCTAAAATACAATCCATACATCATACACTTACAATGGGAGTATAGTATGATCCCACTATACCAATGTACGTGTATGGGCGGGCAGGTGGGTTTATTAAGTTAATTAATTATTTCTACAATTCAACCATACAATTTATAAAAATACAGTACTGCTGATTGAGAGATATAATAATAGTTTGCTCAACTTCACTGTTGTGGTCAACTGTTTTACAATAATAAACTACGTGTTTTCCACCTGCAAATAGGGACAAACAAGACATGCAAAACTTGCGATTTATCTATTGTAATACAGAACATTTTTATATTGTAATACAGTCAATTAATGCCACTGTACGTGTGTGGGTGGGCAGGTGGGTTAGTGCCACTGTACGTGTATGGATGGGCGGGTGGGTTAGTGCCACTGTACGTGTATGGGTGGGCAGGTGGGTTAGTGCCACTGTACGTGTATGAGTGGGCGGGTGGGTCAATACCACAGTACGTGTATGGGTGGGCGGGTGGGTCAATACCACAGTATGTGTATGGGTGGGCGGGTGGGTCAATACCACTGTACGTGTATGGGTGGGCAGGTGGGTTAGTGCCACTGTGCGTGTATGGGTGGGCGGGTGGGTTAATACCACCGTACGTGTATGGGTGGGCGGGTGGGTCTATACCACCGTACGTTTATGGGTGGGCGGGTGGGGTCTTTACCACCGTACATGTATGGGTGGGCAGGTGGGTCAATACCACTGTTGTGTATGGGTGGGCGGGTAGGTCTACACCACCGTACGTGTATGAGTGGGCGGGTGGGTCTATACCACCGTACGTGTATGGGTGGGCGGGTGGGTCTATACCACTATACGTGTATGGGTGGGCGGGTGGGTCTATATCACCGTACGTGTATGGGTGGGCTTCTGTTGAAGACATCGAATACAGCTCTGGGACCGGACGGCCTGAAATATTCAATCTGGCGCCGTAGAGACAGCTCCAGCCACGTTCTGGCAGCTGTGTTTAATATCTGTATCACCGCCAGGCGTTTCCAGGCGTTGTACGTGTGTGGGCGGGTGGGTAGGTCAATGTCTCTGTACGTGTATGGCTGGGCGGGTGGGTCAATGCCACTGTACGTGTATGGGTGGGTGGGTGGGTCATTACCACTGTACGTGTATGGGTGGGCGGGTGGGTCATTACCACTGTACTTGTATGGGTGGGTCATTACCACTGTACGTGTATGGGTGGGCGGGTATGTCAATGCCACTGTACGTGTATGGGTGGGTGGGTGGGTCATTACCACTGTACTTGTATAGGTGGGTGAGTGGGTCATTATCACCGTACGTGTATGGGCGGGCGGGTAGATCAATGCCACTGTACGTGTATGGGTGGGCGGGTGGGTCAATACCAGTGTACGTGATCAGTGGGTTTGAATCCTTTGGAATGACCGTGTTGTTTACAAATAATCTCTTAAGTTGTTGTTCTACGGTGGATCCCCCTTCTTCTACGGGCTAATCCACAAGAAGGGGGCTGTGGATTAAATAGCTAACTGGCGACCAATTGCACTCTCCAACACTGCTGGAAAACCCCTGAGCAGTCTTCTGGCGGACCACCTCTCCACCTGGGCCTCTACACAACAACTTATATCAGAGCCCAGAGGGGATTTACTCCGGCAGAGGGATGCCTGAAGCATATCTTTGTACTTCAAGAGATCCTCGCTGACGGCCGACGGCGCGATAATGATGTCTGCGTGACGTGGATGGACCTGTCTAATGCGTTTGGCAGTGTCCTCCACGCAGCACTCAGACCTGCTATTAAATCCGCGGGCTTGTCACAAGACCAAGTAGACTTCATTGGGGACCTCTACAACGGAAGTGCTAACTCTAAGTCATCCGGCACGTGGTGGGGACCACGTCACCCATCAATTTTCCGGCTGGATTTCGGCAGGGCTGCCCATTGTCTCCCATCCTTTTCAATCTTGTGATAGAATATTTGATTCGGCCGCTGACAGCTCTTCGTCGGTCGTATGGAGCTACTTAGAAAGGCACCGGCGTCTCAATCCTAGCGTGTGCTGATGACAACGCGTTGGTGGTGAGGTCAGAAGCTTCGCTGAGGGCCCTCTTGTACGCCGTGATACCAGCTGCTGAATGGGTTGGGCTTCGGTTCAAGCCCACGAAGTGTGCAACCCTCCATTTTGCCAGAAGATCAGTGAGAGCTACCATGTTCTATATTTACGATGAGCGGCTTCGAGTTCTTGGCGAGGGTGACTCGTACCAGCATCTGGGAGTACCAACTGGCCTGAAGATCGACCAGACTCCCGTAGCCACCATCGCAAGATTAGAGAGGGAGGCAGACAAGATTTTCAGTAGTCTCCTCGCCCCTTGGCAGAAGTTACACGCCTTGCGGACGTTCGTCATGCCACAACTTGAATTTAATGTCAACACGGCGAGGGTCCGCAAGATAGCCTTAAGGGGCTTTGACAACATCATTAAGAGGGGCTGCAAGAATGTGCTGAACCATCCATCTCGTGCCAGTGCGGAGCTTCTCTATTTACCTCCGTCGAGTGGTATCATTCCTCTCACGGAATCTCCGACCTGGCAGCAGTCTCATACGTCTTTATACTGCTTACCTCACCCGACCCCGCAGTCACTAGCCTACCTCTGGAGGGCCTTGCTGCTTCAGCAGGCCAACGTAACGCTTGCCGAGGTGATATGGAGTTCCTCGTTGCCTACCTCAACGGGGACTTCCCTGGCAACTCTAATACCACTTACCACCTTCTCGGGGTAGTAAGTGGTATTAGAGGGGCGCTACACCAGATTTGCCGACTGGCGGTTCCTTCCATAGGGCCCGGCTTAATGTATTTCCTTTTAATGGCTGCCGACGCTGGGAAGCTGCTAATGATCATCGCAGCAGAAGGTGTGGGCGCCAAGACGAAAACATGGCCTACGTCCTATGCCACTCCCATGTCCATCTGTCAACTGGAGTGACGACGCGGCACAATGCCGTATTGGACGAGCTTGTAGCAGCAATCCGGCCTGAAGAGGGATTAGAAGTTCGGGTCAATAGACGAGTCCCACTGTCCGACTTAATAGGCCGAGGGCGCGATTTTGACGAGGGGGTGGGCCAATGCCGGCCAGACCTAGTCAATCTACACATAAAAAAGAAAAATCCGATAAAGAACAAAAGAAGTATGTATCACTCCATTACAATGGACCGTTTACACAAAGATTTGGTAACATATTTAAGAAATTCAATTTATCAGTAGCTTTTAAGACTTGTAATACTATATCCAACAATTAAAACCCGAATATTGAAAATGAAGATAAATTCAATAATTCAGGAATATATAGGACTAGCTGAACCTGGTGGACGTTGTCTCGCCTTTCATTTTTCATTGACATACGGTACCAAAATAAAGCAATAAAAAGAATTATAGAAAAAACCATTATTTATTAGATGAGTGCAAGAGGGTAAACAATATTTTTGGTCTTCTTATTTGGTGTATAAATGTAAAGGTTTTTTGGTGAGCCTACTCGAAAAGCAACGTAAAGCTGTCCATGTGAAAAACATGGATTACTTAAATTTATTGCGGCAACGCGCAATGACTGTTCTTGAGATTTATTAATAGTTATTGCGAAAGCAAGTCGCACAGGAAATTGGAGCCGTTTGAAATTTATGGCAAATCAGTTGAAAACATCAGTTGAATGGCATGTGAAACTACATTAAACCACACAGTCATATGTTTTTTGCAAACAATTCAGATTCTCCATTTGAATAACATGGGATCTTTAGGAGACCGTGGGGCGGGCCCCTGTGGACGGATCTGCATCAATTTTCACAGAAACTATCTCGGGAGTATACAGGACAACATCCTAAAGTTTCATGGCGATCGGTTGGATGGTTTGGCAGCGCATAAACTTCAAACACACACACACACACACACACACACACACACACACACACACACACACACACACACACACACACACACACACACACACACACACACACACACACACACACACACACACACACACACACACACACACACACACGCGCGCACACACACACACACACACACACACACACACACACACACACACACACACACACACACACACACACACACACACACATATATATATATATATATATATACAAACATCCTCTTTTAAAATATAGATTAACTGTAATGATTGTAATATGTTTTACATAGGTCAGACTGTAAAATTTAGTAAAATATATAAAAACCATGTCTCTGCTTTTAAAAACAAGAAACCTGGAAGATCTAATGTAGCTAAACGTCTTCTGAATTGTAACCACAGTTTGAATAAAATAGATGAATATGTAGGTATTCTAAAAGATTGTAAGAAGGGTCGTATTATGAATGCTTGGGAAGAGTTATTTATTTTTAAAGAAAAAGTAAGGATCGTGATAAATTAATGAATGAATAGGTTAAGTTTGCTTCCGAAATAGTTTTTAATAATATATTTTCAGCGACTAAAAGAACAGAAGTAACAGCCAATAGGGATTAACCATTAAATTTAAAAGTAATACCATAGGCCTTCTATTATATATAGGTATAATAGAAGGTCTATGGCTGGGGGCTCCAACCTGTATTAGTCAAGAGCCACATTTTAAATTTTTGGGGGATAGGTGGGCCAGCAATATTTCAGAGCTTAACGTCGAGCCCCTCCCCCCCACGCCGTACACCCAGACATTTTTTTATAATTGAGAGCTCATTAGGTGTTTTCGAGAGTTTCTTACGTTAGTTTTCCTTCTATAAGTTTCTATGTTTCCTTCTATAACGTTGTTGTTGGTTATTAAATTCTCTGCGATAAAAAAAAATCTGTTACTAAACAAACAATTATATTTGCTAAAAAATAATTTTGTTCTGTGAAAGGAGGGTTAATTCAAGTAGGCATGTAAAAAACACAGGATGATAAAAAACCAAATCTTTTCAATTTACCACAAAATGAACTTTATTGAATTTTAAAGACAACTTTACAATACATGTGTTTACAACAAGGAAGTGTGTAAAGCTTAAAAAAAATACTTTTTAGTAAGATGATTGCATTTGTTTGTCACTTAATATTTCAGCTCATTTAGTGTCAAAATGTGTAGTTCCGATCATTAGGATAGATTTCAAGTGTTCATCTGACAAGGACGATCGGTATTTAGATTTAACAAACTTCATTTTTGAAAAAGTCTGCTCACACTTGTAGGTAGATCGTAGATCCAAATAGAGAAAACATAGCACGATTATGATTTTTATTATAGTCTTTTTCTGGGAGAGAACTGTAAAATGAAAGTAGGTTACCTTCTTTGTAGTACTCCTGGAAATTGGTCTTGAGAGAGTCATATACACCTTAAAATACCAACAACGTTGTGTCGGCGTCTCATATGTAAGAATTAAATGTTAGCTCGATGACTTCAAGTTGAACTTCTGCAGGCAATTTGTCTATGCCACACTTAAAAGGGTTTTGAAACAACTGAATGTTTTCTGAAGCGTAGTCCAAATCTTCAAAACGGTCATCAAACTCTTGTCTTAGCTTACGCATGATTCCTAAGCAATAATCTTTAGGAAAGAGAGCAGTTGCTAATGAACTTAAATTCTGACAAGATGCAAAGTGGTCAAAGTTCATGGATCCTAAATGCTTCTCAAAAAGTATGAGTTTAGTTCTAAAAGCTTTCACATGCCATTATAAGTCACACACAGAAGAGTTTCCACCTGGAAGTTTTAATTTCAGAGAATTAATATGTGCCGTATTGTCAACAAGAAAAGCCAATTTCCACACAAAGACACTTTAAGAAAGTTCAGGTACAGGATGACGTTGTTCAATCATGAAAATGTCAATCACTTCACAAAGTTAAAAAACCCGACGTAATACTTTGCCTCTGCTCAACCATCGAACTTCACTGTGGTAGGGGACATCGGGGTAAGCGCAGTCAATTTCAGCAAAAAACGCTTTGAATTGGCAGTGTTTAAGGGCACTTGATCTAATGAAGTTGACTGTTCGCACAACTACATTCATCACCTTAGCTACATCTATGTGTTTGCCACACAACGTTTGTTGGTGGATAATGCAGTGAAAAATCACGGGCTGAATGCCACCAGCTGTCATTACAGAATTGCAAATGTTTCCAACTACTCCAGTTTTTGTTCCAGGTATATTTTTCCCACCATCAGTGGTAACTCCTCTCATGCATTTGAAGTCGAGCCCAAGATTAGAAATGGTTTCACTTATTTTTGCGAGATTTTGTCTCCAGTTACATTACTCTCCATAGAGTGAACGTCAGCCAACTCTTCTGTGATTGTAAAATCACTGTTTACACCACGAACAAATAAAAGGACTTGGGCTGAGTCGGTGACATCTTGCCTCAACCATCGAACTTCACTGTGGTAGGGGACATCGGGGTAAGCGCAGTCAATTTCAGCAAAAAACGCTTTGAATTGGCAGTGTTTAAGGGCACTTGATCTAATGAAGTTGACTGTTTGCACAACTACATTCATCACCTTAGCTACATCTATGTGTTTGCCACACAACGTTTGTTGGTGGATAATGCAGTGAAAAATCACGGGCTGAACGCCACCAGCTGTCATTACAGAATTGCAAATGTTTCCAACTACTCCAGTTTTTGTTCCAGGTATATTTTTCCCACCATCAGTGGTAACTCCTCTCATGCATTTGAAGTCGAGCCCAAGATTAGAAATGGTTTCACTTATTTTTGCGAGATTTTGTCTCCAGTTACATTACTCTCCATAGAGTGAACGTCAGCCAACTCTTCTGTGATTGTAAAATCACTGTTTACACCACGAACAAATAAAAGGACTTGGGCTGAGTCGGTGACATCAGTTGACTCATCAATAACGATTGAAAACCATTCAAAGTCCTTGCATGCGTCTTTCAGCTGATTAATAATGTTATTTACAAGATCTTCCGTACGACACGCTACGGTGTTCGCAGACAAACTAATAGTATTGAAAATTGATAGTTTATCAGGGCAGATTTCTTCCACACTCACCAAGATGCAATCCTTCACCAATTGGCCGTCGGTAAAAGGTTCGCCAGCTTTAGCCAGAATATAGCTGACTTTGAAACTGCTTTTACAGCACCTCGTTTTGTTCAGATTTCTTGGTAAAAATTTGTCTCTGAATTGAAAGCGAATTTTTCAAAGAAGCGATTTTGTTCTCTCGTGGTTTGCCTGTTAAATTGGAATACTTGCTCTTGTGTTTAGTTTTTACGGACATTAAATTCTTTGAGAACAGTGACAGTCTCGTTGCAAATAAGACATAACGCTTTATTATTGTTATCGATCATAAAATAATCATGGGTCCACTGTTTATTAAAGACACGGCACTCTAAATCAACTTCCTTTTTTACAAGAAGCCATTGTTATGAACAATAGAACAAAAAAATAATAAAAGACACTGTCCTCGATCACTATGCACTTCGCGAAACAGCAACCACTCAAACTAGTTACTATTGTAACTGACACCGGAAAGCGACTGACGATACAATAGAAAGAATTTAGAAAGCAAACAAAGCAATATGAGTCATGCGGCAGGTTGGCGCGACGAGGTTATTTTGGTCCAGCCTCAGGTAGTCAGGGCGAAGTACAACAGCGCCTAGCTCTCTACCCTTACTCGTACAATCCGTGACCTCAAAGGTTGATCGCTACTTATTTACAGTTAGTTTTACACTATTTAGAACATAAGTGGCAAGTGAGAGACGAGTGATGTTTTTATTTAAAGGTAAAAATGCTTAAAAGGAAATTTATTACCAGATTAAAAAAATTTATTTTTCAGTATGCTAATTTTACACAGGCCGTAAAAAATCTGTTCATGGGCCGGATGTGGCCCGCGGGCCGTAGGTTGGAGACCCCTGGTCTATGGTGACAGACAGTGATCATTACTGATCAATGATCAAGTACAAACAAAAACAGCAGTGTTTCCACTTGAGGGATTTTTATTTCTTTTAAGGATTTTTTTGAGATGAAAGAGGGATTTTTCATGTGAAATTATTAACATTCATTACTTTGTGTATTAAGTAGACTAGTCTATCTCTGTACACTTGCTCAGATCATGTTGATTTAACTTTGAAAAAATATTAGGCCTACGACGTGTAACAATTTTAATGTTTATTTTATAAAAGGTAGTAATTTGTATGACAATATATATATATATATATATATATATATATATAACTGAGATATATTTAGTTTGTCTTGCCAACGCAAATGTTGACCTTTATATCCGATACAATTTTTAATTATTTGTCAGTAATAGTTTGTTACTGAAAGTTTGATTGATACAATAGTCTTCGATTTTTTATTCCTTAATTCCTTCAAGTACAAATCCACAAATAAAAATTCTTTTTAACACTTAAACTAAATTATAATTCACTTAACAAAAATTGATTGTATAATTAATCATATATTGATCATATAATTACATTTGTTTGATTATATAATTACACAAATGTAGAAATTTAATCGTGTTGAAGTAAACAATCCTTGATAGGGTTTTAAAATGGATGTGTTTAATACTGTACATACAGGAATAATTGTGAGACAGTATGAAATTGGTTTATATATCATTATTATTATTTTAATTATATAAAAGATGTATTTATAATTGGAAAAACCTCCTAAATTCATTAGATTATAATGAAAACTAAAAATTAATAAATAAGAAGTGATCTCTTGTCACGAAGCTTAATTGGTTTCTGTAATCACTGATGAAAATATAATCCTTTATTTCAAAGTACCGGTATTTTAGATTCTGTATGATATTAATTTGGACAAATGTATAAGTTGCTTCACGAGTTAGGGCTACTAGTTTAATAAATTGAATAATAACTATAATTAAGTACCCTTTTATAAAAAATGAATAAATGGTACTTAATTATAGTTATTATTCAATTTAATAATTAGGACATTAATTTCTTTTTTGAAGAGTATGTTATATAATGAAACAGAAAATACCTAAATATCATAGCCATAAGCACAGATAACTGTAGAATCATTTATCTCTGCCTTAAGTTTATATTAAGTATAAAAACAGATGTTGAGATAAAAAGGAGGATTTGAAAAATATGATGAGGGATAAAGAGGGATTTTTTTCACGTTTGGTGAGGGATAACGTTTTCTCCTCTGTGGAATTGGAAACACTTGCTGTTCAGGTGCTTGTTTGTTGATGGGTTTTGTTATTGAGTAATTGTTAAATTGACAAATTTTCTGATTATAGTTTCTGTATACAATGGAAACCATATTAGAGCAACAAAGAAGATATCATGAAGAACGCGAGCGTTTGATGGATGCAATGGTGAAAGAAATGCTACATAAAAAATCAGGGGTAAATAATTATCAACATTAATGTAGACTAGGCAGTCCTAATTTTTCTAAGCCAGAATTAATTTGCTGACGTCGAAAAAGTGGTCCGTTACTATTTGAAAAAAATACATTATGCTTTTTCAAGTTGTTTTCGCTCAACACTCCTAAAATGGGCTAATTTTACATTACTCAATAGTTGTAGGGGAAAAGTTAAGTAAACTAAACAATTTATTTTATTGTTTGAAACTCTGGCTGTGGGTACTCCAATTTAAAGAAATTTGCCCTGATATATGGCAATGGTTTTGAAACTGGATCAATATTAAATCGTGTTAGAGCCGGAATTTTGTTGGTTTCAGTAAGGTCATGTTTGGTTAGGTTAGATTTTAACCCATCTAATAGCCCTCTACTGGCGGGCCAATTTTTCTCATTTCGCAAGGATATTTTACTATACTAAATGTGCTTATCTTGTATATTTTTTTTCTATGTATAAATATGTATTTTTTTGTGAACCAAATATGATGACCATAGGATGCAATTTTATTTTAACCCTAGAACGTATGACCGGGCATGTCTCGTGCCAATTTGAAATTAATGTGCAATCATGAAAGTAGGCACGTCACATGCTGTTGTGTTAAAATCAATAATACATCATCAAGCAAGCGTGACAAACGTCGTACCAATTGACACACCAAATGTATGTTTTGTTCTATAAATGTCATATTTTTAATAATTTCTTTATGTAATTTTATAAATGTAGGAAATAAAAATAAAATTGCAACTCAAGAAACTCCCGCTTAGTTCCTGCCTGGCAGAGGTCTGGGGGGGGGGGGGAGAATGACCAAACTTTATTGAATGACTGTACAATAACTATTAGAAACAGGCATATCCACTGTCATTCTGCAGAGAATGAAATACTCTAGCCAACAAAACAAATTGCAATGTTGTAGGTGCTTTGGGTGTTTTACCAATAATGTTTTATGTACCCTTATTTGCGTGTTTTTTCAACTGTTAGGTGCAGCGTGTCACGTGCTTTCTTAATAAATAAGTTATTTATTGCAAAATGAACAAATAAAACATTAGGTAGAAAACAAGAGAGTTGATGCTTCGATTGGTACCGTCTCCAGGAAATGCTTTAGGTTGGTAATGGTCACATGATACATTTCTGGTATGGTAACCGGCCAGCGGTGATACAACTCCATTGGGTTACAGTTGGCACTGGTGGCGCAGTGCTATAACCCAGCTACAGGGGGACAAAGTGTATGGGAGATTGTAGATGATAGGTTGGGTGCTCGGTCCTCTTAATACCGTCCGCTTGATGGTTGCTATCGGCGTGGACACTACGAGAGAAGTCTGGGGTGTCCATTTTGGGTGGTAATCATTGTGTGGGGGAGATTACTGAGTATCAGGCTTGTCAATTAGCTGAAAATCAGACCAGCACTACGTGGTTCGGATTCCACGTAAAGCTGTAGGTCCCTTAGTTGCCCTGGCTGTTAATAAATTGCCCTTTCTGAGGAACAGTTGAACTCGGGTAGTTACCAGTCTACACTCATCCACACTCATCCTAAATTTATATAACCATTCATATTCGCCTTAAAATACTAACAACTTTTTCTTGGCGTCTCATATGTTAGAATCTAAGAATTATGTACGATGTCAAAGTCGGGTTGTTTATTTTGTCCGCGTCTGTGTTTTTAGTAAATAATTTGTTGTGTAATTGTTATATTCAGTGAATTAACATAAATTATATATTTTATTCATTCATACGAATGAATTGTAACATCCACTAATACAGGATTAGGCCTGTTCTCTGCACATTTTAGGCTTGGCCTAGACTAGTCCTATTTCACTGAACTTGAAATGTATTTTATTAAAAAAAATACTTTTGAAGTATGTAAATATGGTAAACATAAGCTTTTACAGCTTATGTACAGTTCTTGACAAGAAAAAAAATTTGCTACATTTACATTTGAAGCATTTAGTATTTTTTATGATAAAAAAAAGGCTTGCAAACCGCAGAAAGAGGCACCTAGCAATTGGGCTCATCTAATTCTCACTATCTAGATGAGGCAAACATTGTTTTTCCATTTTACATATCATGAAAAAAACATATTTTTATTTTCATGATATTAATGTGCTTTCTAGATGCCTTGCCATCTTGATATTTTTTATCACCATTGTGTAGAATCGGATCTATACTTTATGAAAAAAAATACTTTTAATTCCGCGAAAATAACGTTTTATTAAAAAAAAACATATGAAAAATTCTAAATTTATGAAAATGTTATTTTTTTTATTTATCTCTGTTATTTTTTGTGAATTTTTTTCATAAACACTATTTTCCATTCTTTTGTGAATCCCACTGGACTGAGGAATTGTGAGCGTGGTTCACCGAAATCGATCACCATAATATTTGTGCATTTTGTACTTGTATTGTAATATATTTGTGTATTTTGTGCTTATATTGAAATATATATTTGTGTTGTGTGACTTTCACTTGTACTGTATATGTACCAACATGTATTATGCTAATTAAAAAAACTAAGTGATTTTTTCATCATTTTTAAAAATTTGATGTAGGTTTGTTTTTGTACTGCACACGAATTTGAAAACTACTTTGGTCTACGACATTTGTTTCTCTAGATATTGCGGAAAACTATGTTTGTGGCAAATCACCTACTGAACCAAAAAAATTTTTGTTTTCAAAAAACATTTTTGGTGTCAGTTTGTATGTGCACTTGCCTGGAGATTAAACGGATTGATCGGTTTTATGAAATTTGGTATTTTAGGTGTATTTAGCCAATATCTTCAGACCGTTTGTTCACTTTTTGAAATTTTAGTTTTTTTAAATTGTCATAGACATAAAACATACAAAAATAGAATTTTCTCAAAAACGGCTCTAACGATTTTGATAAAATTTTCAGTAAAGATGCAAATTACAATTAAAAATATTTTAGTTACCACCCCACTAAGTTGGGGCTGGAGGCCTAAGATTGGAAGCCACAACTCAAGTTGATGATGGTTGTTTACTTAAAATCTGGCTTTGTAATTAATTGAACAGCTGTTTTTGAAGATTATTTTTTCCATGCTTGTTTTTAAATAAAATAAGTGTTTAATCTGTACATTCTTTAGAAATTTAATAAATTGAATATGTTTATTTTGAATATGAATATATTGTTTGAATTGAGTTTAAATAAAGGAGGTAAAAGCACGCCTAATCAATTGATTACATTTCTATTCACTTATTTTATTTTAATAAAAGTATGGAAAAAATAATCCTAAAAAACAACCTTCAAACTAAACTATTTCAATTATTATTTCTTTAACCCTCCAGAGGGCGCACGTCGGTCTTTTAGACCGAAACTCACGATTTTCGTCATTACTGAAAAAAGAAAGCAAGCAGAGACTCCCCCTCACAGATACATGTCAGGGAGGGGGTGAGTTACGAAATGGTGGTGGTCGGGAGGAGTTAGTTCTTATCTGACCGGCACAGTGATAACAACAGCGGGAGTTCGGTCATTTCCACCGAAGCGCCCAACGACGTCTTTGTACGCGATCGGTCGTACAATACCACTGTACATATATGGGAGGGTGAGTGGGTCAATACCAATGTACGTGTATGGGTGGGAGGGTGGTTCAATACCACTGTACGTGAATGGAAGGATGAGTTGGTCAATACCACTGTACATGTATGGGTGGGCTGGTGGGTCAGTACCACTGTACGTATATGGGTGGGCAGGTGGGTCAGTACCAACGTACGTATATGGGTGGGCGGGTGGGTCAGTACCACCGTACGTATATGGGCGGACGGGTGGGTCAGTACCACCGTACGTGTATGGGTGGGCGGGTGGGTCAGTACCACTGTACGTATATGGGTGGGCAGGTGGGTCAGTACCACCGTACGTATATGGGTGGGCGGGTGGGTCAGTACCACCGTACGTATATGGGTGGGCGGGTGGGTCAGTACCACCGTACGTGTATGGGTGGGCGGGTGGGTCAGTACCACTGTACGTATATGGGTGGGTTAGTGGGTCAGTACCACTGTACATCAATACAGTACCAATACAATACCGTACACATATGGGTGAGCGGGTGGGTCAATACCTCTTCCGTACATGTATGGGTGGGTGGATGGGTCAATACCCGTACGCGTCTTTGTGTGGCTTGTGCTGGGAATGACGGAGAAGAAAGTGAAGATGATCAAGCCTAAGATCTGAGACAGTAGAATCTTTTTATCAAGTATCGTTTTATCTTTTTAGTTACATAACCGTTCCTTATTTTGTATTTTTTTAGAGTAAGCTATGTTTTTATGTCAATAAACATTTCAGATACTATGTAATGTACTTATTTACCTTCATTTCCATCAAATCTCTGTTCTTTTTTAATAAAAAAGTTAATTCGGTCGAAAACACCGATGCGCCCATTTGTGTCTCTAAAACCCATGCGCCCTCTGGAGGGTTAACAAGCTTTGTACATTTTTAAAACAATCTTACATAACAAAGGGAAAAGGAGAACTTTACCAGTTCCCTGGTACCATTTATTCACTATTACATAAAAAACTAGTTTTTTATATTTAAGTATAAAATGAGTTTTCCGCAGCTAAAATAAACTTCATCATGAATTATAAACTCATATTTCACCACATATTCAACAAGAAATTTTATTTCAGAGGCGTTTAGAAAGTGCATAGTTTTCATTTTCATAATTTTCTTTGTAGGGGGAAGATCATATCTATAACAATTATCGAAATGAATTATCTAAAACTCTAAGATATATATATATATATATATATATATATATATATATATATATATATATATATATATATCCTATTGTTTGTTTTCAGCTACCATTTATTAATTTTAAAGCTGCAATGTATATTTGGATAAATATCCAAAAGTCATGATTGTATATTTATTGGTTAAAAAATGTAAAGTTATCTCCTGTCACAAAGCTAAGTCCAATCCATCGAGCCATTTAAGACCTGTCCCACTGATTCTGTTTTTGCTGGCCGATCCCTCTGTAAAAGAGTGCAGGGGACACTCTGTAACTATGTTATATCCTTTGTTTGGATAGACTCCCCGCAATCACATGACTGATCTACTGTCAATCCCCATTTATACTTCCAAATATTGGATCAAAATATCTGCTTAAAAAAAAGAGAATTACATAAAGTAGCTAAGACAAGTAGCAATACAAATTTTTCTTACATATGTAAGAAATTATAAACGTATTTTTAAAAATGTAATAAATAAGGCAAAGAAAATGGCAAATGACAAATTTATATGCAGTTCTAAAAATAAATCCAGGGCCACTTGGGCAGTAGTAAAAAAGGAGATTGGTATTGTCCCTAAGCTTTCAGACAAAATAGTATTAGATGTAGATGGGGATAAAATAAGTAGGCCTAAACCTAGCAGAAATCTTTAATACACACTACATAAATATTGCTTATATACATTACAAATGCCAAAAGCAGAGTGCATACAAAATCACCAAGAAAATGATAATGCCCCAATATTAAACATATTTGACCCTAACTAGAATCTACAGTTTCCGGTGACAACCGCGTCAAGGTACTATCTACAATATTTACAAGATGACCAGACGTTTCGCCCATACTGTGATGTGGCATCCTCAGTGGTTTCTCTGAGACTGAAATCGGCAAGTGACCTTCCAGCTTTATAACAGGTGGTGGGGTGGGGACTGGTTAGCAGGTATGCTGGAGGGGGGTGGAGGCACGACCCACGTGACCTTCGGTCATTGGCCGAAAAATCAATATGGCTGACTCTTCCATTTTATTTCAATTTACTTAAAATGGGTTCCCATGTCTTTGGCAGCCGTATACTATCATCCTTATTAAAATTATTTCTTCTTTTATATATTTCTATGGCTTCCCTTACGATGTGTGTGTGTTCGTAAGGGAAGCCATAGAAATATATAAAAGAAGAAATAATTTTAATAAGGATGATAGTATACGGCTGCCAAAGACATGGGAACCCATTTTAAGTAAATTGAAATAAAATGGAAGAGTCAGCCATATTGATTTTTCGGCCAATGACCGAAGGTCACGTGGGTCGTGCCTCCACCCCCCTCCAGCATACCTGCTAACCAGTCCCCACCCCACCACCTGTTATAAAGCTGGAAGGTCACTTGCCGATTTCAGTCTCAGAGAAACCACTGAGGATGCCACATCACAGTATGGGCGAAACGTCTGGTCATCTTGTAAATATTGTAGATAGTACCTTGACGCGGTTGTCACCGGAAACTGTAGATTCTAGTTATGACACCGGCCGCTTAAGCCTAAGTTCTAAGATATTTGACCCTGTCACTGTTAACGAGGTTCAAAAAACAATTCTAAATTTAAATAACACTGTCAAGTGGATGGGATGAAATACCTGTATCCCTTTTGAAGTTATCAATGAAAATCATGTCCCATTTTGACATTTATTTTAAATCAGTCTTTCCCTACAGCCACGTTCCCTCAAAAATGAAATTAACTGAAATAAAACATATTATGAAGAAAGGCTCTGCAACAGATATCTTTAATTATCGACCAATAGCACTATTGAGTAGTGTATCAAAGATTTTTAAGAGGGCAATAAATAATAGAATAATTAATTTTTTAGAATCTAATCATCTTATATCTGATGCTCAATTTGGATTTAGGAAAAACAGGAGCACAGAATCGGCTTTGGCTTCTTTTGTGGATAAAGTTGCGAAAGCCTTGGATAGTTCAATATCAACAGCTGGGTTGTTTGGTGATCTTTCCAAGGTGTTTGACTGTGTTGTTCCTAAACTATTACTGCAAAAGTTTTACATGACAGGCATTAAGGGCAAAGCACCGTTTTCCAAGCTGAAGTCGCCGCAATCCTTCAATGTGCCGCCCAGGCGGTCGAGAGAGGGGTTTGCGGGAAACATATCCACATCCTCTCAGACAGTCAGGCGGCCTTAGGGGCTCTTGACTCCTGGAAGGTTTCGTCTGGTCTAGCCTGGGAATGTGTGGAGTCCCTCAGCATCCTGGAATCAAGAAATCAGGTCCTGCTGGAATGGATCCCAGGACATAGGGGATTAGAAGGCAACAAGCAGGCCGATGCCTTGGCTAGGGAGGTTGCTCTCAAGCCCTTCATTGGTCCTGAGCCGGCCTGCGGCGTTTCGACTGCAGCTGTCAAAACAGCAATCAAAAACTGGGTCAGCGCCAGACATATGGAAAGATGGCGGCGGTTCCCAGGGCAAAGACTCGGCAAGGTTCTTGTCAGGAATCCCTCCCAGAAGTTAACAGTCACTTCTTGGGTTGAGTAAACCGCACGTTAAGCTGGTGGTGGGACTCATCACCGGTCACGGCAAATTCCGGAGGCATCTAAGAACAGTGGGACTCTTTACGGAGAATCCCATCTGTCGCCTCTGTGGGGAGGACGAAGAGTCGGCAGAACACATTGTCCTGGAGTGTGAGGCCCTTGGTGCCAGGAGAAGAGCACTTTTTGAGGGCTCACCTCTGGGACAGTTGGAAATTACTAATCTAGTGAAGAAGCTCCTTGACCTGGTCAAGGATTGCCAGCTTTACGACGATTAGGCACCGGGATTGGCACAAAAAGCCTTAGGCTTCGTTGCAAGGGTTGGCTGGACCAACTGTACATCCCCTTTCAATCTAAATGTAAATCTAAAAAGGGCATAGCATTAAAGCTCCTAGAATCATATTTGACAAATCGGCTGCAAAGAACAGTTATAACAGAAAATTCAAATGTTTTCAAATCTAGATGGAATAAAGTATTGTTTGGAGTACCCCAGGGTTCCATTTTGGGACCTATTCTTTTTCTTGTTTACATTAACAATTTGCCACATGATATTCAAAGACATTTTACACTCTTTGCAGATGACATAAATTTAATTATTACAGAAAATTCCCTGCTTGAAATGAACAGGTCAATAAAAAGTACTCTAGAAGAATTGATCCCATGGTTTAATAAAAATAGTCTTTCTTTAAATCAAAATAAAACTAACTTGATGCGTTTTAAGCCTAGAAACAATTCAGGTAATGAATTATGTCAGTCTGATTTTAATATGGTTGTCACATGTAAATTCTTAGGAGTTTACATTGATAAAAATTTAAACTGGAAAGCGCATATAAATTATTTGGTAAATAAACTAAGTTCTTTTAGATTTGCTTTTAAAACTGTATAACTCAATTTCGATTGAAACCTGCAAAGTAGTGTACTACGCTTATATACAGTCTATCCTCAAATATGGAATTGTAGTATGGGGATCTTCCACAGATTTTAACAAAGCTTTCGTTGCCCAAAAATGTCTAATAAGAATAATATTAGGAACTGATTACAGGGCAAACTGCCGCCCACTTCAAAAAGCTTAACATCCTAACTCTGCCTTGCCTGTATATATTTGAAATTTTAAAATCAGTCCACAAGAATCTACTATATTACAAACAATTTAATACTGAGCACACTTACACTACTCGTAGCAAAAATGTACTCAATTTTCCTGCACATAAATTAACTTTGTTTGAAAAGAGTCCAATTTATATGGGTATACGACTTTATAATAAATTATCAAATTCATTGAAAGGTCTACCAGATGTAAAATTTTTGCAGAGTGTGAAAGATTTATTATTATTGAAGGCTTATTATTCAGTTAATGAGTTTCTAGCCGATGACAACTTAATCTAATCAAATAACCATGTAAGCAGGCATAACTAGATCAGATGTTTATAGAATATATTTTGTTATTTGTTGTTAGTTTGTAAGCTGATGTTACTTATCTATTTAGACTTAGTTGCAAATCTGTGACAATGCACCAGTTGGTTGTTACCTTGTAACATGTTATTTCCAATGTTATGTGCAAATAAAGACTTGACTTGACTTCCATTATAATTGCATCTGCCAACGCCAGTTCGGAACCGATTCAAAAGTGTCCACTCCCTACAAAGGAGGTTCATCCCACCTTGGGGTGTGATGTTCGCATCCACAGCAATTCTTTAAAGCTGAACGTACACCCTGGGTAGTTTTAAACGAACAACAAATCTGATAGTGTGACTGTCACGATTTTGTGATCTCCCAGCTATGGCAGCTACCACAAAACATAGATATATAAGTTGTTCTAAGCTTCGTAAACTTTTAGAAAATTCGTAGTCTATAGAGGATTTCATAGAAATTTTTAATTTTATACTGATAAAACTGAATGTAGGCCCTGTGTAA
Organism: Stictocephala bisonia; assembly: GCA_035578905.1. NCBI lineage: Eukaryota > Metazoa > Arthropoda > Insecta > Hemiptera > Membracidae > Stictocephala > Stictocephala bisonia. The sequence goes on from JAQJVL010000050.1 coordinate 3,108,032, forward strand.
TTTACCAACATTTGACCATTTATTTTGTTAATAAGGTAGAGGCCAATTGAATTTCCATTCATTTTTCAGCTTGATACAGAACTATTTTTACACCAAACTCTGAATATGTTCCTATAAGACTGTTATTTCTATTTATAACTATTTACCACTATAAAATAAGCCTACTCACATAACACACTTGCCAAGTTTAAAGCTAAACTAAAGTATGTACTAGTTTTAGAATGTCTGTATACAACGTTAACGAGTGTTATGATATCGAATTTGAAAAATATTGAGCTTGACTTCATGTTTTCAAAAGCTACAATTTTCTTTAGGATAGAATTTTGATAGTCTATTTGATAGAATGGGAACATTTGTCATTGGTTTTTTTGTACTTATATATTCATTCTTCCAACGGTAAACACCATTTATACACATAGTATTAGAGTTTACATACAACAACACAATACTATTGTTAACCCTTCAAATGGGCAGTAAAATATAACAAATCAACAAAATGACACTAATAATAAATAATAATAATAAACAATTTAAAGCAATCTATGGCCACGTAACATACCACAATTTTCAATTCTAAGGACCATACAATTCAATTCCCAAAAATAAATTCAAGTTATTAAGCAAAAATTAAGCACAATAAAAAATATAGATTTTAACAATAATTGTTTTTTAATTAGCATAATACGTGTTGGTACATATACAGTACAAGTAAACATCATACAACACAAATTTATTACAATATAAGCACAAATTGCACAAATATATTACAATACAGGTACAAAATGCACAAATATTGTGGTGATCGATTTCTGTGAACCACGCTCATCTTCCTTAATTTATAGGCCTATGATTATGTGACTCCATTGGCTGGAATCGTAAAAAGATTTTGGAGGATACAGTAAAAGATCTATTGTACAGGGCAGTGCGATGAATTGGGTCTGATAGTAAAAAGGCTCCCTGACGAGTGTTTCTAATGCTTATTTCAGAAATGAACTTGAAACGCTTGGACAGATAGCTTGGAGTTCTGTCCTTCAAAACTTTACGAAGAAGAGTAAATATGTGATAATCTCGAAGCTGTTTCAACTTCAAAACAGACTTGGCAAAATATGGTATAACACGTTCCTCACGACGTAGGTTAAAAATAAATGTAATGCAGTAATTTTGTGCCATTTGAAGTTTGTCCGTGAGCTTAACAGTCATATCATTGATAACGGTGTCACAGTAGTTTAAGTGCGGCAGGATAAGATAACATAACGCTCTTCTTAAACAACATCACTTACATTGAATGGGAAACGGGAAGCATACCGCTTCAAACTGTGGATACCACCAAACACTCTGCCACGTGTCACAGTAACTTGGTCAGTCCAACTTAATGTTCTGTTCATAGTACGACCAAGATTCTTAACTTTGTCAAAATAGTTTAATGTGAAGTTGTTAACACTTATTTTCGGAAAAGTGTCATTGTCAACAGAAGTTAATATCCTAGGACGTCCAACTAAAATTTTTTGAGTTATCATCGTTAAGTTTGAGTCCATGTCGTTTTGCCCAAGAAGTGATTGCTACAGCATTGTTCATGTTTGATACATTCATGTCGGATTCTGTGATAGAGAAATGTTGATATACTTGTAAGTCGTCAGCGTATAAGTGTTGTACAACAGAAGTTATATCATTAATGTAGAGAGTAAAAAGAAGAGGACCCAAGACAGACTCCTGGGGAACACCACGTACCACATGCCTCCAGTCTGACTCTCCAGTTTTAGTCCTCACACACTGCTGACGGCCAGAGAGATAGGACTGAACCCAGGAAACACAACTATCAGGAAAACATAGTTTTTCAACTTAATTAAAAGAAGAGGATGATAAACATAATCGAAAGCCTTCGATAAGTCAAAAGTGTTAAAATTGTAAGCTGTTTTCTGTCCATGGCTTGACGGATGTCCTCTGTAATTTTTAAAAGAGCAGCAGTAGTACTATGATTAGGGCGAAAACCATACTGATAATCAGAAATCAATTTACTACTCTGCAAGTAATTATGAAATTGCTGATGAACTATTCTTTCAAGACATTTAGACAGAGAAGGAAGTATACTCATGGGTCGAAAATCTGAAGGAGATAGGGGATTAGCCTTTTTCTGTAAAGGTCGAATAACAGCTGATTTCCATATAGTAGGAAATGTACTAGATGATAAAGATAAATTAAAAATAGCAGTAATTGTAGGAAGTGTTGCAAGTAAAGTATCCTTAAGAAATCTAATTGAAATATTATCTGATCCAACATCATTACTAGTAGTTCCCATATTAGTCCTCAAAGCCTCTCCTTAAGTTACTGGAAAGAAGTTAAACTGGTGGGCAGGTATAGTTAGTGGGATTGAAGAGAGATGACTGACAAAAGTACCGAGCCCCTGACGTATCAACAGGAATGTTAACAAAATAGTCATTAACTTCATTAAGATTTATAGTAATTGGAGCTGAAGTATCTGATTTACCAAGGCCAAAGGACTAAAGATTTGGTCTAAAGTATCTGATCTCTTTGACTTTAGAGGATTTTAGTAGATTTAGAACTAATAGATAATGTTTGGTAATAGTAACGAATCTGTAGTTGTGTTTGATTACGAAGTTTTTTATATGCTGCCCAGTCTGCAGCAGAATTACTTTGCTTGGTCTTTTGGAATGATGCATCACATAGTTTTTGCAATCTACGAATGCAATCATTGATCCATGGAGCAGGTCTTTTAGTTATTCTCTTAGTAACAAAAGAGGCATGTCCCTCAAGAAGAGTATTTAAATGAACATTTAATAGATTAGCCATATCATTGACTTCGGTAAGCTGAAGGATTTCAATCCAAGGTCGAGAAAACGCATCTGCCAGAAGTGTCTCCTTATTAATACTCCTCATATCCCTATACTGGATGAAACATAGTTTAGCTTGTGGTGGATGTAATTTATAAACACAGAAGATGAGAACATAAACATGTTTGGAAAGTCCAGGGGCCGGGACCTTGTCATAGTATGGAACAAAATCTGGGTCACTAACAGCCATGACGTCAAGCCACGTATCGGCAGTGGCAGAGTGGTGAGTGGCAAGCAGTGGTAGAATAGTTAAGTTAAATTATTGGAACATAGTAATTAAAAAGGTTTGGTCATAAGTAGAAGGTCCCAGTAGGTCAGTATTGAAGTCACCCATAACAATGACATGACTGTAGCGAGCCATGATATCTAGCAGTGCGTGTTCATATTCTGCCAGATATCCAAGATTAGGTGCCCTCTATAACATACACTGAGAAGAACATAAATTGTATTAACACAGATGTCGAGAAACAAGTACTCAGAATGGTTAGGGCGAGAAGAGTCAGAGCAGTGAATAACAGAAGTAGAAATACGAGATCTAATAAAAACTGCAACATCTCCCCCACCCTTATGAAGTCATCATTTCTAAAAATATTATAGCCTTGTAATTCCCCAGCCTTGTCATGAATTTGCCATGTTTCACAAATTAAAATAATATCAAAAGAATTAGTTTAAAAAATTACTCTAAATTCATCAATGTGACAAGGTAGAGATTTATTATTGAAATGGGCAATCTTAAGTAAGTTGTGGTAAGGAGATAATCTCTGTCTGATGAGCTGTGGAAGGGGAGGGTCGTCCCCGCCCAGGGCGTTAGGGTAAAGCCTTATCACAACAGACTGTAACGGGACACTGCGGACATAACAAACAAGCGACATCAATGACCATGGCAGCGTGCAAACCATACATACCTCAATCATACTAATAATACACTTAACTTTCCTAACACAAATATTGTAATTAATATTAATCTCCAAAAACAATTGAGCAACATTTAAAAGTAAACATAACGTGTTGGCTCCAAATTAAATAAAAGAAATACATAAAACATTGAAATGGTAAATAAAGTGGTTAAAACCCATAACTGTGACTAAAACCAAACTAAAATAAACATTACATAAATAACAAATTAAACAGTTTTCTCTAGTATTAAAACATCAAAGTCTATTTAAGGTTAATCAATACTGCATCATTAAATAAAGTTAATACGGCAACTAAAGATTTACTTTTTTGATATCTAGTCTATTATAAATGAGTTTAATATAAGAAATCCTAATGATAAATCAGTTAAAACGAAGGAGAAGAAGAACAGCAGTGATAGCTAAAAATGGGAACTAAAGTAGCAACAATATATGTATGATGTATCAACAAAAAAAATGGTAATATTAATAATTGAGAATTTACTTCTTATACTATCTGTTAAAAAGTAACTTATTAAAACACAGAAAGTTGAATTGAGCATTATGAATTATTAAAATAAAGCAAAGAAACAATAAAAATTAGTTAATAGTAGAATGGTAAAACTGTAAAATATTTGAAATGATATTGTGAAGTTAAAACAATTAAAGAAAAATACACTGCTATTGTAAATGAAATGAATAAACATTCTGGAAAATAGGCATAAATCTTATAATGAACTAGAACAAAACAAATTATATTTAATAATAAATTAAAATCTATCTTTAGATGTTATAAGAAAACAAAAAGAAAAGGGAAAATACTATATAAAAATAAATAATTATTCAACATTAAAACAAACTAATTCTAAAGAAATGGAAGGAAAGGAATGGAAGAAGACCCCACACCATTCTGTTCTAAATATAAAGAATCAATGAAGCCATTAGCAAATTTGGCTATAAAATACTTAACTGCTCTGGTGACATCTGTACCAAGTGAGAGAAAGCATAGACAGAATAAATAGAAAAAAAAAAAAATATTGACAAGATGGTTTTCTTGAATGCTAATGACCGCTAGAAAACTCTGTTTTTTGTTACCAAAGACTCATTTTTATTAAGATAATTATTGTAATTTGACTAATATCTATCAAACAGTTTCATACATATTCTTAAACATGTATATTTATCATTTATAGCTATACTTTTTCTTAGATGCACAATTTTTACATTAAAACTTAAAATAAAACAATGTCTATAATACCTTTTAATAATAATTGTAATTAATTTTTATTAATAATCTGTTTTGTTTCAGTTCAAAGTAGTTAAACATTTTATTATTTTTTTTAAATTTATTATATTTTGCAATAAACATTATCTGGGTATTGTCTAAAGATTTTTTGTTATGACAATTTACATGCAAAACATTCGGTATTAAATTTAATGACCTTGTTGTTTGCCATATTATTTGTTATGTGTGGCTATAAATATTATTATGACATAAATGTTTAGTTTATACTTTTTTAGGTTAGGTTAAAGGGCACTAGGCCAGGAATTAGTATATTGGAGAGATAGGACATTCATTAACACCAGAGTAGTAGTAATAAACACAAAAAAAAATTTGTTTGTTACTTTGTTACTACTACTTTGCTGTTAGTGAACTTCTTTTTTAAGGTAAGTTTGCTGATGTCCTATCTCTCCAATATATTAGTTTATGCTTTGTTACTATAGTTATTTTGTGCTTATTATTATTATTATTTGATTTCTTATGTTATCTTTTAAAATGATTGAATTTTTTAAGCATTATGGTTTATATAATTTAAAATAAAGTTTGTTAACATTTTTATGTAATAAAGTACTATATATTTAAAAAAAATAATATTGATGTACTATTCAATGCACTATAACTGCACTTAGTGAATATTGTGAAGTTTTGTTTTTTATTGTTTGTAACTATAATTTCAATCGAGTTATTATTAGGCATATTTGATATCTTCAGTTTTCTTTAAAACTAATTTAAATACATGATTAAATAGATCTTAAAGCTTATATAAAAATGATCTAGCCTAATAAATACCAAAAATTGCACAGTAATTTTAATAAAATAAGTAATAAAACTTTGGCTTTATGATAAACTTAATATTATTGTTATCATATGATAACAAACAATTGTCATTATGATTTTTTGATATTTTTCCCCAGTTGTGTTAAAAACGCAACTAATTAAATTGTATGGTGTATATAATAAACTATAATTCATGCCTGCTAATTCAGTAACATCATCCACATTTTTTTTATAGATTACAATTATAATTTATGATGGTTTGATCAGAACTTTTCAGTGTCACTATTTGATTTATTATAGTCGCCTTGAGTAAAAATGTTGTTATTTGTAAAAGTTATTTTTTTTATAAAATGATTTACTATATAATTGTTAATAATCATTTATTGCAAAGTTCCTGCATGCTTTTGGGGCTGGGAGTTTATTTCAAACTTTATAATATAAAAAAAAAAAATATTCTTGCTTAATTATACAAAATTAATAACAACAAAAGTAAACAATTCAAATTTTAGAACTATTAACTTAATTTTATTATATAGATTTGTAAACAACAACATTTAGAGGGAAAATTTGACATTCATTATATTAATTATAGTTCTATCATCTGATTTGGTCAGATGTGTGTTTCTTATGAACTCCGACATACAAGCTATTAGCTCTTGGGTCCTCCGCCATGGATTGAAACTCAATGAAAATAAAACCCAAGTCATAATAATTGGTTACAGCAAACTTCTTTTCAATAACATCCCGAAACTTATTTTTAACAACTAGGCACTTGAATACAGCAACAAGGTACGTAACCTTGGCTTACCATTACTAAGACCTTTGGATGGGCTGAACAGGTAACTGAAATTTGTAACAGAGTGTTTGCTGGCATACACAGTTTGAAACGGTTTGCACTTTACCTACCACTGGATGTCAAAGTGTTGCTAGTGAAGGCTCTAGTTCTCACTCACCTTCATTTCTGTGACATCATGATAAATGACATGTCTACCGAGCTCTCAGAGAGACTTCAACATGCACAAAATTACTGCATCAGCTTTATATTTCACCTTTCAAGAAGAGATCATATAACCCATTTCTGTGATCAACTATCTTTACTAAAAATAAAGGAGCTCTATGAATTTTACACCATTTCTTTCATGCAAATGAGGTATTGCACACAAAGTCTCCTAAATATCTGTCTGATAACATCAAGTTTTTGTCTCATAGAAGTGCCTGGGAAACACGCAGGGGTGCTTTGCTTCTTTGTATCCCTAATCATAGAACTTCAATATTCAATAAATCATTTACAGTAAATTCTTGCAGTTTGTGGAATTCGCTTCCAGATGGTTTGTGGAATATTGATAATTATCATCGCTTCAGGGCGGAAGTAAATGCCTTTCTCCTGCAAGATATGCGGGTCCGATGATGGCCGGTGGTGTTTGGCGCACATCTGGAGGATACGCATGAATGTTGTTTGTGAGGCCTTTTTTAGTTTTATAATTTGCTATTACATTAATAATAATAAAGTGAATGGGCGTGTGATCTAGTTGAAGAGAGCGTTTGTGAGTGTGTAAATAGAATTTCATTTTTTTCCAAGTCTGTTAACTTATTCCATATGTGTAATTACATTTATAATGTTATTATTATTAATTATTTTAAGGTTAATTAATTATACTTTGTATTATATTAGTTATTGTTACTTTCATTCAGGTGTAATTACTATATTTGTCTTTTTTGTAAATATTTTTTAATTAGGTTAAGTGGAAGAAGGGACTTCTTAATCCCAACTTCACCTGATTAAATAAAGTCGTTTTTCATTTAATTTAATTTTGTGTCTTATGTACATTGGAGGTATTTTCAAATTAGATGAACAGCATAGTAATGTTTATGACAGGGAGTAGTTTTATATTAATTAATTTGATAGGGCCTTTTATTAATTTGAATAGTATATTATTGGCAGAGTAAAAGAAGCAAATTGGTAGTTTGCTTTAGGAAAAATACCAAAGTATGGTAACTTAATTTAGAATGCTAATAAAGTTAAAAGTTAAAGTTTGTCTTATTTTACCAGGCGAAGTTAGGGCTAAGGAGCCCTCTCTAACACTTAACCTGGGTAAGGCTTGAAATAAGGCTCTAACACTTAACCACTAATAAGGTTTGAAATATATTAATTTTCTTTTTGTGTTTCAGTATCGAGAATCAATTAATTCCGATCATCGCCTTAAGATGCTTTTAGATGTGAGTATCAACCTTTATAAATAATATGATGAGAGTTTAATTTTAATGTTTGTTTTGTGTTATAATTAAAACTGTGGTATAACATTGTATTGTGTTATAAAAATAAGATTTATTTAAAATTTGATCAATCTATTTATAGCAATACATGGAGAGTACTAACAACTTAAAGGAGTTATACGAGGATAAGGACGGCTTGAGAAAAGAGGAAGTAACTGCTTTATCTGGCCCAGACGAGTTCTCTGAATTTTACTCCAGGTTGAAACAAATTAAGGAGTTTTATAAAAGGCTTCCAAACGAGGTAAGTACAATATTACAAACAATACAAATTGAGCCTGCTGATTCCAAATAAAGCATTGTATGGTGAGAGGTCTATAGCTAGATATTCAGGATAGCTGAAAAGTAACTTGCACCCACTCCCTCAAATTTTTTTAATAATGAAAATATTTCATTTCAGTTTGCACTTCTTGGGTATGAGGGGCTACATTAATGAAAACATTTAAAGCTTTCCACTTATAAGGGGACTAGGGGGTGGTGGGCATCTCAAAATTTTTAAATAGCAACACCTACCGTGTGACCCCTTTGATTAAAGAGCTTGGTAAGACGAGAAAGTTAACATAAATAAAAGTGAAATCTGATCACCCATAATAAAATGGGCCAAGTAAAAGAAATGCTTGAAAAGTGATTACATCCCCTGTAATGTTTGATTCTTGGGCCATTTAAAATCTGTTGTTTATCCACTAAACCAGCATCATTACAAGATCTTACAAACTGTTCTAGAAGAATGCCGAAGAATCTCTCCAGAAATATTGAATGTCAGAGATTCATTTAAACATCAGCTGTATTATTGCATGGAAACTCAGGGGGCACCGTTCAAGCATTTAATTTTACATAATACAGATTCATTTAAACATCAGCTGTATTATTGCATGGAAACTCAGGGGGCACCGTTCAAGCATTTAATTTTAGGTAATATACGTATAGAAAAGATTACTTGTAATCAATATCTGATTTATTTGTTCGACCAAAACTTTGAATTTGCTCTAATACAAATAATGTAATCCATTTATCTAATTACTGTACATTTATTTCTGTGACTTTTTGTTGAAAATTTCCATTTAATATGGATGTATTTAATCCACTTTTGTTTTAATAAAGTGTGTTTCAGTCACTTTCTACCCGTAGCTCTCTGAGAGTATCCAAAAGGTTTAGTAAATGTTTTTTCTTGTATAAATCTTCAAAATAATGTATTGTTAATAACGTTTGTAAAACTGTTGCCGTAGTATACCCCTACCCCACCCCTCTCAAAATTGTGTAGAAACATTGCCTCAGACATATTTGAATATTTTTTAGATTAAAAACGTCACAGAGGGTTAATTTTGAATCACATTTTTTTTTTTTTTGCTGCCATTTAGATATTGGTGGTCTGATTTTAGTTTTATTTATGTTAACTTTCTCGCCTCACCAAGCTCTTTAATCAGAGGAATCACAAGGTAGGGGTTGCTATTTCAAAATTTTGAGATTCCCTCCCTCCAGTCCCCTTATGGATGGAAAGTTTTATTGGGATGGGGTAACCGTGTTGTACAGCAAGTTCTGTAGTTGGTAAGTCAGGCTGTGACATGTGTGATGTGATAGCAGGGGCAGTGCCATCAGACACTCCAATTCTGAGGCAGTGGGTAGAAGCAAGTCTGGATGGACAGCGATGATGAACTCTCTTATTCATCATGAACAGATAAGATTATATACAGTAGATTTAAATTATAATATAGTCTCACTCCCGTTTTATTACTTTATATAGTCAATAATAAATTCATTCTTAAACTGTCAAAGCTGACTGCTGGTTAATTGTTAGGTCAGATCCACGGCTTCTGGGTTTTCAGTTCAACATTCAACAGGGTGTCCAGCAACAGGGAAAATAGAGAAAACCTGGAAGAGTCAAGGAATTTTAAATGACCTGGAAAAGTCAGGAAAAACTCAGGGAATTTGAAACAAAACGTGGAAAATCCTAACAAGAACACTAGTCTGTTGTGATTTGTAATAGTCACTATATACTTGGGTGCACAACAAAAAATCCTTTACTTTGTTCAGTACTAAATGTTAATTTTACATGCCATTTAGTATTCTAAATTATGAAAAAGCTACTTAATTCCTTTGCTTATGCTTGTTCGACCTTTTACAACTAGTTTAATATCGCTAAAAGTTATAAACTTACTGAAATAATTTTCTAATTATTACTTGTTAAATAAGTCATAGACCTAACATTTATGCTGGTTTTGGGGAAATTACAATTTAGCACTGTTTTTCAAGGCATTGTCATAATTTAACAATAGAATAAAAAAGTATGTTTGTTTTTTACTTAAGGCTAATTATAAATATTTTTTAATTCTACCTCTACTTTTATAAAGTAGTTTAAAAAGAATAATTATTGTAGGTAATAGTTTTGAATTTAATTATTACGGTTATCAATAAAAATATATTTGTGAAATATTGATATTTTGGTTATTAATAATTGTAATTGACTGTAAATAAATAACATAATATATGTACATAATATTAATATTAAGTTAAATAGACGTATATGTAACTATGTTGATTAGGGGTCAGGGAAATTTTGTATGAAATCACGGATCAGTCAGGGAAAAGTCAGGGAATTTGTTTAAGGAAGTTTACTGGACACCCTGTCCAATTGCCTTAATAACATTAATAATTTCAAGTCACTTTTATAAAAATTCCAAATTACCGACACACAAATTGCTCTTTTCCACCACAACATTTTCCCAACACAGCCAAAAAAACCGAGACATGCTGGTCTTTCTAGTGTGTTTACGTTTTACAGTGTACACAGGTTCAGAGAGTGCTCTTAGCTAGACGTTCTCTAACTCCACTCTACGAGTGCTCTAGCTAGAGTAAATTACTTTCCAGTGTACATGCACTAACTTTATCTAGAGTGGTCTAGCTAGACTTGCTATATGAAAATCACTCTCCAGTGTACAGACACCTGTAGATAAAAAAAGAGCAGAACTACAGCCAAATAGACAAGGAGGTGATATACTGGTATTTACTACTGGGGATTAAAAAAATGTTTCCTTATTGTTTTGAATGTAAATTTACATTGATTAAAGACAAAAAACCATTTGTATCTACATTTAGCCCCATGAAAACAATACCATTAATCAGCCATTAGTTTCAAGTTCAATGACAGAAAGAAAATAAGAACACTACATGCCACAGTTCGTATCATCTTAGTTTACCAATTTTCTGCTTCGTAGTGCCCGGTCGGAGGGAATTTTTTAACTTGCACTGTGTTTTGTGTGACTATTTTGCTTATTACAAGATTAGTATTAAAGATGATACTTCTTGGTGTGTATAGATAATGAAATTCTGCATGGAATGGTACAAATTACATTGCTCTTTGTTGGTCGTAAACATTTTTATATGACCTCAAAGTAGTAGCTCATGTGGCGTGTGCTACACCAAGATAAGTTTTGAAATCACAACACACACATAGCATATTCTTTAACCCTACATCCAGACCTAGGGTTAAAGAATATTTAACAACTTTTTTATTCATTTAATGAGTTTTATTAGGGCTAGAGAAGAATCTTCTCAAGACTTTGATAGTTTTAGATTTAAATTGTTTACAGCTTATATTTTGTACCTTCATAATAGTGACACTATTCAATCTGTACTTTCATATATGTATACAGCGATGAATAGATGTTGGAGCTGAATTGAATCGTGTTGTACATTATGTTTTCTTAAGTTAATACATAAATAAGATATTGATTTTGTGTTTTTATGCTTTCAGATATGTGTTCCTATGTCAGTAGAGTTTGAAGAACTTGCAAAGATGAGGGAGAATCCTTCAGAAGACTATCAAAGTAAGTAATTTTATTCAAATGACGAGTTTTTTTTTTTTTTTTATCAAACTCTTAGGCTTATTGTGTTTATATGAGTATTAAGTATGTGATGCTTCAAATTTGTTTATTTATTTAAAACTATATAAAAGCTATAAGAAGAAATATTGGCAATAGGAGGAACAACCAGTTTTTTTTTCTTTACAACTTTTAAGGTCACCATTGCACCACTTAAGTCATTTACAACTAAAATATTTCTTTTTCTTATCTTCTATCTTTCTATAATATTCCTTCATCCTTTGAGATCTTTCCTTGCTTTTTTTATCTAAAAATATGTTTATACATGTTGATATATTGTCAAGTCTAACTTTGAATCGTGAATTTTTGTCTTTTAGGGTTCTTGTTTTCTCTGTTTAATAGATTAGATCTTCTCTTGCATGGCCAAGTTCTTGCATATCCTGTTTTATTTCTTTTGTCCGATTAGCCGTTGTTTTCGTCAAACATGTTTGTCATTATCTTCTTATGATCATAATATTTTTCAAACAGTTGAATATTTGTTGTCCTTTCCTCTGGCATTCTAGAATATGCCCAAAATATGATATTCTTTCTTCTCTAATAAGTCTGTTACTGGTTCTATTTCTTTGTAAGCAATATTTTTGGGTAGTAGTTTTCATCCGCTTAGGGTATGATGTTTCTTGTTTATGAACATTCTGATAAATTTATACATCTATTTTTTTAAATTTTCATTGTTTGTTTTTCTGGTGGAGCTTAAACATTGTTTCACCACAACATGTTACTTCAGGTTTTACTACTGTTTTATTATGTTTTAGTTTTGTGTTTATTAATAAACGTTTTTGTTGAATGTGGTTTTTTCAGGTGCTGCGCTTATGCTCATTTTTCGCTCTTTCTTCCCGGATGTTCATTATTCTTTCCCATCGTGCTGTATAATTACTACTAAATTCTTGAATACTTCTACTATGTCTATCTAACGTTCACTTATGTCTATCTGGTGTTTACTTTATCCATTATTTTTTTTCCCATAAAAATCTTCATTCCTATTTTGTTTGCCAGTTGTTTTTGACTAATTATTTTGTACTTGAATTTGAATAATTTTTGTCAGCACTAGTGGTGCAGTGCTGTAACCCAGCTACTTGGAGATGAAGTGTTGTTAGACCAGTGCTGATACTTACCAAAAATCTAAAGTAGAATCAAAATTAAGAACACCATGAAACTTGGTGAAAGAGGGGGAAATATTGTATTGAAATAAAAAAAATAAAACGAACAGAAGTTAATCGGAGGTCCGGAACCGGGTAGGGGTGAACTTTTAGGGGTTGAACATGCTTTCTTACAATTTCCAGGAAAACTTGACGCCATATTGAAAAAAGTTAAATACAACAGTTGTGGATAATCTAATAATGTACAACTTATATTCTGACCGAATTTCACTAAAAACAATTCATTTTTACATGAGAAAAAAAAAGAAAACTAAAAAATCGGTTTTTTTGATTTTGTAAAAAAATTTTAGGTTTTGTCGTAAAATGTAAAATACAGTACAAAAGTTTTAAATATTTTTATTTTCTACATCTTTTCTCTTTAATTATTTTCGATACGAGGTCAACTTTTGCCGGAAATCGCGAAAAAACAATTTTCACCCCCCTACAATTTCACCCCGTTCACCCACTTTACCTCATAAAGTCCTTACCTATCCAGTTTATTTATTAATTTAATGTCAAATTCTATGTTTTTCAATGAATTTATATGTAAATTTATGTAAATAAATAGAACTTTCAGGCTATAATTTGAAAAATGATATTTAGTTTTTTGTATTTTCCGGGCATTTTTTATTTCACTATCTGAAAGCAAACAATTCAACAAAAATAATGATGAGTCGTAAGTTAAAAAAAAGATCTTTTAAGTTCAAACTTTTTAAACAGTTAAGTTTAGGCACTTTTTTCGGTTTTGTATAAAACATGTTTTTAATAAATATTTTAATACGAAAAAATTATAGCATATTAGGAACATATAAAGATATATTTTCCCAAAATTTAGTGAACAAAAAATAATTTGTCAGAGAACAAAATTAAAAACTGAAAACCTGTTTTTCCGATTTTCTCGGGAAATTTGAGGTTATGTGAAAAAAGTCAGACAAAAGTTATAGGCCTACATTATTAGATTATCCAAAACTTTTGTATTTAACTTTTTCAATACGACGTCAAGTTTCCCTGGAAATAGTAAAAAGGCATGTTCAACTCCTAAAAGTCCATCCCCTACCCCTTTCCGGACCTCTCATCGCCTCCAGTTCATTTTTTTCGATTTCAGTACAATATTTCCCCCCTTTCATCAAGTTTTGTGGTGTTCTTAATTTTGATTGTTCAAAATGGGTCAGCACCCGTCTATGTGGATATTGCAGGTTTTAGGTTCTATGCTTGGTTCCCTTAATATCGACATGCGTCCGGTCAATGGTTGCCATCGATGTCTTGGGTGTCCAAGGTGGGTAGTAGTCAAGGTCCAGACGTTGTCTAGGAAAGAGAACTGAGTATCAGACTTGACAATAAGCTCAAAATCAGACCAATACAACATGGTTCAGGTTCCAATGGGTTCCTTAGTCACGCTGGTTATTGGGCTATTAATAAAAAGTTCTTTCTGAGCCAAATCGAGCTCAGTTAGTAACGAGACTACACAGGGAATTCATCCTCATACAGTACTTCACTCAAGTAATAATTCATATTTGCCTTAAAGACGCACAAGCTGTGTTGGCATCACAGATCTGATTAATAATAATAATAATGACAATGCTACTTGGATCATCTGTGAATCCTAGGCAACTGAGTCAATTTTTTTTCCTTATAGCTCCTATACTGACATATTTTCAGTTTGATTTTTCCCATTCTCTAATTATATATTGTACTGTGCAATTGAATAGTAATGGGGATAGTTTATCCCCATGTCTGAGTCCTGTATGTAGTAGTTGTTGTAATTTTGCATACATTATCCCTGCTACATATTTCTGTATATCTGATGTTTTTCCATCATCTCCGTTGCCTTGTAATTTTTAATTTCTTTTATTGTTTCTCCCTTACTTCTCTAAGTGTTGAGGTTCTATTTTAGTACAAGGTGTTTTTATTTGGGTCTCTGAGTCATTTGTATTAGTCCCGTAGGCTCTTCTCTGTTAATAACTCTTTAAAATGCCTCTGTTACTATTTTCATATTTTTCTGGTTCCTATGTGCTATATTTTACCCTGTTTATCTTTTAACACGCTCTCTGCTGAAATATGGCCAATGATTTATCCTAGGTGCTGTACATTTTGCAAACTATTATGAATTACTATTCACAAAACATAAATATAGATAACTAGAAACTATCACAGCTGCACCACATGTGCACATCACCAAATTGGACAACCATAACCTCAAAAGCATATCTACAAAACAAGAAGTTAAAGTAAAGTTAAATAAGCTGAGCATCGCAGGTTGTTCAAGAATAACGTAACGGAGCTAGATAAAATTTTTAAAATTCCCATAGGTTTTTGTTCTTCATGGCGTCAAAGTTGCAATGTTATTCTTTTGGAGATTAATTTTAATTGACCAGCTGGTGGCATAAACAAATGTTAAATGGTCTAAATAATTTGTTAGGTTAAACATAGAGAGCAGCTCAGTAAAATGTCAAGTTAATTATTAAAGGGTGAATGTATGTGAATGTCTGTCTGTGTGTATGTTATTATCAACCGTTAAATAAAATGAAACATTTGAAATAGGATAAGTAATAACATTGGTTGTTTATAGTTATCATACTATAAATAGAGTACAGTGAGTTAGCTACTGTAAATGCATTTAAATAATATTACTTAATAAAGTTTAATTAGTAATATTTGAAGTCAAAAGTTATGTGCCGAGGCTGAAGCCTGAGAAGTCACGAGCGCAGTGAGTGATGGGGTTGGCACACGAAGCGTGCTGGGGTGTCCAATTGTAGTAATAAAAACAACCGTGTGTTTACTATTATTATATTGTCTTTTTAGTCTTTTAAAGGTCCTACTGTTTCTAAAAACTCCAATCTATATATAAAAGCAAAATACCACTGACTCACTGATTATAGTTTCTCAAAAACCAATAAACCTTTGAGGCTGAAATGTTGTAGGATGATTAGTCTTATATTGTAGGCGTGCAATAAGAAGTTATTTTGAAAAATTACTCATAGTTCCAAAATGGCAGCCTTTTTTTACCCCCAAAACAGCCCCAATGTATTTCTTATGGGAAAATCACAAAAAAGTAGTATTTCTGACCTAACTTTAGGAAAATCTCGAGTAAAAGTTTCAAACCTTCACACTTAACAAAGGTGCACCTTATCCAAGAATTTTAGCCTAAAAACTTAAAAATTTGGGGTGTTAGGGGCACAAAAACTGAAATTTTTAAAAATGTAAAAATGTTTAATATTGATGGTATCTACTGAAGTAGGGTGTCAAATTAAAGCTATTTTTCTCTTGAATCCAAATATGCCACCAGATTTCGAAAAGGTCAATTAATAAAGGGCATATGCCCCCAAAACAAAAAAACAAAAATCCGGGGGGAAAATGGTAATATTCAAATTCAAATCTTTATTGCCGTTACAAGAAGTTTACATGCATGGCATTGTCACAATTGTCTTATACTATGATTTAAAATTAACTTTAACATCATTTATAAATTCATCATCATTATATGGACACAGTTTCAACAGATATTTTTTATATATACCAAAATCTAAACCAACTGAAAGAGTTTCTCTCTAACCAAAACTGGGAAGCTGTTCTACTAGCCTTCACTCCTGAAGAGGCCTATGAGAACTTTAACAGAGTTTTACGTGTAGCTCTGGATTCTACCCACCCGCCCGCCCACACACGTACAGTGATATAGACCCACCCGCCCGCTCACACACGTACAGTGGTATAGACCCACCCACCCGCTCACACACGTACAGTGGTGTTGATCTGTCCTATCAGAAAAACTAAGTATAAGAAGAAGGATCATTGGATGTATTACGACCAAGAGGCAAAGATACTTAAAGAAAAGTTTACAAATGCCCTTCATAAATTTGAAATGACACTCAAGACAAAGAAGACATGGTTGCCAAGAAGAGAGATTACGACTTGAAATTGCGACGCCTTCAACAGGAGGCCGCAGCCAGTTTTATAAATAAAGCTGACAACAAAAGCAAGGTGTTATGGCAAGTCATAAATTTTGGAAGGCAAGCAAAACAAAAAAGAGTGACTCCGATTCAAATTGAAACAGCCCATGAAATCATATCAGATCCAGGTGCTGTGGCAGAACACATGAACCAGTTTTTCACTCAATTAGCTGAAGCAACCCTGTGTCAAAACAAGGATCTAACCACTGCCAAAGAAAATAATACATATCAACCATTGCATTTCACTGGGCAACAACTAATTCTGATTCCAATTTTACCTGAAGAAGTAAAAGCCATAATTAGATCCCTCAAGACCAAGTTGTCCAGTGGAGTAGACGAATACTCTTCTAAAATGGTGAAACACTGCATCAATGAACTTACAATACCGCTAGTTGTCATCATTAACCTATCATTTCAGCATGGACACTTCCCTCAGCACTGAAATTAAGTAAGGTCTATCCATTACACAAAAAAGGAAAAACAACGGAGGCAAAAAATATTATAGACCCATCTCATTAGTTTCCACTTTTAGTAAAATCATTGAAAAAGCAGCCCTAACCAGACTAATGAATCATCTAACTCAATATCAACTTTTAACTAACAACCAACATGGCTTTTTAAAAAACAGATCTACCACCACAGCCGTCACAAACCTGATTGAGTATATTATCGACCAAATTGAGGATGAGCAGTTTATTACTGCCTTGTTCTTAGATTACAGTAAAGCATTCGATTGCTTAGAACATAAATTAATATCCAAAAAAACTAGAGTGCTTGGGAGTCAAAGACCTTGCGGGTGCGTGGTTTAAAAGTTACTTGGAAGGTCGAACACAAGTCTTAGAACTGACAGATTACACAAATAGTGTGTGACGTACATTAAGGTCTAATCCACTCCCAATGTCCAGAGGGGTACCTCAAGGGTCTATTCTGGGGCCCATTTTGTTTATATTACTGACGAATGACTTTCCAGGGTATATTCAAGATGAAAATACGACAACTGTAATGTATGCTGATGATACTACCCTACTTTTAAAGAACCACTCCGCAGAGGGCCTACACCAAAATGCAATAACAGCCTTGAATAAAACATTAAAGTACTGTAAAACCAACGTCTTGGCAATAAACCCTCAAAAAACAATCCAAGTGAATTTCAGTACCAAAAGAAGTGATGTACAAGAAATACCAGATATAGCCAAAGAAACTAATGTAAAATTCCTTGGAATAAATCTGGACAGCAAGCTATCGTGGAATGACCACGTAAACTGTTTGTGCAAACGATTTGCCTCAGGAGTTTACGTCGTCCGTCAAATAATGCGTATCGCTGGCCTACCCGCAGCCAAGACAGAATACTTTGCTTTTATCGAGTCGCACATAAGATATGGTATAGGGATATGGGGAGGAACATCAGCCACCTCCATAAACAGAATCTTAGTCCTGCAAAAAAAGGCAGTGAGAGCCATGGCAACTCTTAATTTTCGCCAATCATGCAGAGAAGCCTTCATAAATCTAGGCATAATGACAATAATATCTCTATACCTTCAAGAGGTCATTTTACTTGCTGATAAGTTGAATGCACAAAGAGGCAGAGATCATCACTCATACAACACTCGGTATGGCTCAAGATTTGCCCTTCCTAGACATCGGACCACCCTCCTGGAAAAGAAACCATCCTATGCTGGCCAGAAGCTGTGGAATCTGCTCCCAAACAACTTACAGGCTCTAACTGGAGACCCACTGAAAAGTGAACTTAAAGAATGGCTTGTCAACCGACCTTTCTACAGTTTGGCTGAGTTCCCAAGATACTCAATGGAACAATAATTTAACCTGTTGCTAAACACAATGTTTTTATTATTGACGCATGTACTTTTCTTGATGAAAATGTAAATAAAGATTGTATGACTATGACTATGTGACGTCATTAGAGATGCACGTGAAACATACCATCTTCTTTCCTAAGGGTACCGTCACCATGACGTACTTTTGCATTATACATATGTTAGTAGGTACATGTTTTGTATTACTAAATGCAGTAAGCACAATATACAGGGTGTTCTGAAAAAAGGTGCCCATAAGGCAGGGCGTGATTCCTCACATCAAAAGAAGAAAAAAAGTTCTAATTAACATAGGTCCGAAAATGTTTCGTTAGAGAGTTACGGCTAGCGAAAGATTTCGCCTGAATTTCAGTTCCCCTGCTGAAACGAAGCCCTACGGGTATTTGTTGGCTGTTAATTAAGATGTACAATTTAGCGTTCTTTATGTAAAATGAACTGAAAAATTGAATAAAACCGTTTCCAGACCTGTAGCTACAGTAGTTTTTAAGATATGTGACGAAATACGCGAAACTTGGTCCCGAAAAACAAGTTCCTTTTAGGTTTGAAGCAGATTTACTATGTTAAATGTACAATAAACTCAAATTTTTTTACAGAACTTTTAGAAAATTTAATTTTGAAGAGAAAGATGTAAAATAAGTCTATAATAGACAAACGCAACCTTTAAAAAATAATCCTTAATTAGCCTACATACAAAACGCATGAAAAATAGACAAAATCTGTTAAGCTCTCTACAAATGTAATATTGAAATTAAAACAGCTGTTGTATTAAAACATATGATTTAAGGAACAAAATAATTTCTATTTAAAACATATGTTTAAACAATGTAACATTGTTTATAATAATTTAAATAAACATGACAAGCAGCTATTTTTTCCATTGCTCATTATGTGCGTGTGTTGATCTGTACTTTAATACAAGTTAGTGCGAGTGCCGTTGCAGTTAATTTTTGGTAGCTAATAATATCTTATTCATCATGGCAGGTAATATGAATATTATGTACACTAATGGTGAAATAGCAGACATGCATTTAATGTACGGTCTTGCACATTGCAACAGTCGTGAGGCTAGACGACTCCATCAGGAACACTTTCCTCGTAGACAGTTACCGACTCATAAAATGTTTTCTTCCATTCATAGAAGGCTAAGCGAGACGGGAACCTTTAAACCTGGAAAAGTTGGTAGATCAGGACGGCCACGTACAATATGTACAGCTGAATTGGAGGAGGGCGTGTTGGACGAAATAGAGAATCATCCTGGAAGAAGTACTAGAGAACTAGCCTTGGATTTCGGTGTTAGTAATTCAATTGTCTGGAAGATTTTACATGAGCAGCAGTTGCATTCTTATCACTATCAAAGGGTCCAGGCTCTTTTGCCTCGAGATTACTTTCCTCGTGTTCAGCTATGGCAATGGCTTATCCAAAGGTGCAGAAATCCACATTTTTTAAATAACATTATCTTTACTGATGAAGCAAAATTTTCAAGAATGGCTATTCTTAACACCCACAATACTCACATTTGGGCAATTGAAAATCCACATGCTATTTCAGAGAACCGTCACCAATATCAGTTTTCTATAAACGTATGGGCTGCTATTCTGGGTGATAAAATTTTTATTCGTTTTTTACCTGATAGGCTTAATGGTGAAAATTATTTACATTTCTTGACGACTGATCTGAATGAGTTACTCGAAGATGTGCCACTATACACACGCAACAAAATGTGGTTCATGCAGGATGGAGCTCCAGCTCATTACACATTACAAGTAAGAGAATTTTTAAATGAAGCATATCCAAACAGATGGATTGGTCGAGGAGCCCCAGTAGCATGGCCTGCAAGGTCACCTGACCTCAATCCTCTTGACTTTTTCTTATGGGGACATTTAAAGTCGCTTGTCTACGACTCGCCTGTGGATACCATAGAAGAGTTGCGCACAAGGATTATTAATGGGACTCAAAGGATACGTGAAACACCTGGGATCTTCGAAAGAGTTCGGCAGTCTATGAGAAGACGGCTGGATGCTTGTATTTTGAATGAGGGGAAACATTTTGAAAATCTACTGTGACGTGGTTAGTTTTTTAGGACAAGTGTAACTTTTTTGTTGAATGATAATTCAGATAACTTTTTTATGTATGATAATTTATGATTGTTAAAAATGTTTACTTGATAAAAAATATTAGTAACTCATTAATTTGTTTTATTACAACAGCTGTTTTAATTTCAATATTACATTTGTAGAGACCTTAACAGATTTTGTCTATTTTTCATGCGTTTTGTATGTAGGCTAATTAAGGATTATTTTTTAAAGGTTGCGTTTGTCTATTATAGACTTATTTTACATCTTTCTCTTCGAAATTAAATTTTCTAAAAGTTCTGTAAAAAAATTTGGGTTTATTGTACATTTAACATAGTAAATCTGCTTCAAACCTAAAAGGAACTTGTTTTTCGGGACCAAGTTTCGCGTATTTCGTCACATATCTTAAAAACTACTTTAGCTACAGGTCTGGAAACGGTTTTATTCAATTTTTCAGTTCATTTTACATAAAGAACGCTAAATTGTACATCTTAATTAACAGCCAACAAATACCCGTAGGGCTTCGTTTCAGCAGGGGAACTGAAATTCAGGCGAAATCTTTCGCTAGCCGTAACTCTCTAACGAAACATTTTCGGACCTATGTTAATTAGAACTTTTTTTCTTCTTTTGATGTGAGGAATCACGCCCTGCCTTATGGGCACCTTTTTTCAGAACACCCTGTATATTAATGTAAACACTGTACAAAGGACGGGTACTATATAGCAATAGTTTTCTATTCAGTGCCTTAAATTGAGGCAATGTACTTTTTTTAACAAAGAAATATACATCCCTAATCAGCAAAGTTTATTACTAAAAGTTAACTCAACCTCAGAAGGACAGAAGATTTGGCAACATAGATTTGTAAAATGTTGTTTATCATTACCCTTTATCCTAAATTTTAATATAAAGGAAAATGGTTGTCTGGAAAGTAACTCTCAATCCATCTTTAGAAAGTTTGATAAAAATCATCAGTCAGATATCGCGGACAGCTTTGCATGAAATTGTGATGTATAAGTTTGGTTACCACATATTGTGTGCATCTCAGTACCAAATTTTAAAATATTCAAGTGAATACTCAGTTTTAAAATATTCAATTTGAACAATTTTTCTATATATGACAAGTGTCTTCATATGAAAGAAAACTATGTTGACAAAGGCAACAGTTGTCTCTTTTTTATCGTGATAAAATATTCTTCATGTACTTAAACGGAACTTACTTTGCATTTAAATTTTGTACAATTGATTGAAAAGTACACTCTAATTCTCAACAGTGTTTATATTTTTCAGACTTTGTTGAATTCACCGATGAAGAGGGGTATGGAAAGTATCTAGACCTTAATGAATGCTATGAAAAACACATAAACCTGAAAGGAGTAGAGGTGAGTTAATTAACAGCTGTCTTTTTGCTATAAGTAGTGTGAGAGTTTGCAGAAAAAAGTGGGTTCGATAATTCTTTATTTTAGTGTAAGTAAGATAAGACACTGCCTATAGTAACAAGACTCATACACTTATATGGGTCTTGTGAAGCAGGTTTTCCTTTCGGTTTTTTCATGTAGCGACAGCTGTCTCCCCCTCCCTATCCCTCTTCATATCAATCTTCATCTATCTCTCCCCAGCTCATGTTGAAGTGACTAATAGCTGCTCGAGCTAATAGTACGCCAAATAGTCGTCCAAGCACTTGTTTGAAACAAATCACCATTAGACAGCAGCACAGGTGCACATCTACAGAAAATACATTGCCTTGGACTATCTGTTTGTTTCCATAATCAGTGCTTTTAATTAAGTCTTGACTTAGTATCCCTTTCAACTAATCCTATAATTTATATTTTAAAAATAGGCATTCTTCTATACATTTATTATTACTTTATAGATGTACAGTACAAATATTTGTTTCCACATGCAAAGCTATAGATATAGCTAGCGCATTACTTCATTTATGCTGTAGTTTTGATCTGTTGTTACTAAACACTCCAGGTCACCTGATCTCTGCAAACAAAATAAAAATATTTCATTTTTAAAATGTTCAAGTCACAATAACCAGATATGTTTCTTCTGTTTACAAAAACTGATGATGCCTTAACCGGCGAAAGCACTATTTTAAATAAAAAATTGTGGAATAATTTAAAAAATGTGTTCTACTTTAATAACCAGATAGTTGAAAATCTAAAAAAAGTATAATTAATTGTAACTAAATTGTATTGTAACAAAAAATAGTACAGTAGAATCTCGGTTATCCGAGCCCTGACTAGCCGAGCCTCCGGGTTAACCGAGCTAATCACCAGATGATGAAAAATATACATAATGCTATTAATAAAAGAAAGCACGACATATCATATAATCGTTTGGCAAGTAAACAGTGTCTCTATTGGCTGTTGGTGCTAGGTTAAGGCACTGCAGGGCCATCACGAGACGTATTTATGATATTGATTGAACCCTACTATAGGAATAAATTTCCCACCCAAATGCATTCACTCACGACACATCACCACCTGACACCCTCGGTTTACACTAAATGTGGTTGTTTTAGTGTGTTGACTTTCGTGATTTTGCAATACAGTATTGGTAATATTTTTATAATTTATTGTTGTTACTGTTCTTGTTCAATATTTTACTCAAGTGTTTTGGTATGCGTGGTAAATGTTTAACAGTTGCTTATAACGAAATTGAAATGATCAATCAGTGTTTACGTCGTCAATGTGTACGACTAATGTGGTATTGATACGATAATTCTGTTCCGTTAAAATGTTGAATGGTTCCCAGCACTATTAAGAGGGTAATGCAGATTGCGTTAAACGACAGGATAAATATGATAATTTTGTTCAGTAATCAGACTGAACGGCACCCTGCACTTAAAACCAAGACGCGAATACTACAGTGGACCATAGATAGATTAAATACGAGAGGTTTAGTTGTCAACAAATGTAACGTTAGCAAATTGCCCATCTACAATGCTGCCTATGGACATTACATTAGATTTTTACAATTAAATTCTATTATTGTAGTTTTTTACCAACTGTTGTAGAATTTAAAAATGGTATACTTATTCCCAACTTCTTGTCATCCTGCGGTAATACAACTTTTAAAAGACAACCTGATGCTCCTACTTTTTTACAAGACTGTAGCTACATTTGTACTATTTTGCGTTTTTTTCTTGTAATGAACTAGTTTTGTACTTATTCATTATTTTTATCACAGCCTCCGTATTATTCAAGTATTTACGTATCGGAGGTGTTTTTTTACGAGGTCTCGGTCCCAATTACCTTGGATAATCGAGAGTCTACTGTATAAATAATTGTAACAACATGTTTTAACAATACACATTAAATTCAAAAAAGGTTCAACATTAACCCTCAGCTTATATCATCTGTTTTTGGATCGTAACTGGTATTATGCGGTCTGCCAGACCCCTTTATAAAAGTGGCAAAAAATACTAATGAAAATGTTCAATAAAAATTTTATTGCACACATTCGTTATTTAAGATCATAAAGAAGCAATTTTTATTAATCTTAGATCTAAAACAATTTTTTCCAAAAACAGTACACTTATGTTAAAAACACTTACATATTTTGTAGTTCACAAATTAAATTAAAAAAACAATAATAAATATATTGTAATTTTTTCCTCTACACTTTTTTTACTAATTGTTTGTATATAAAAACTTGTTTTCAACTATTTACTAAAATATGACATACAATAAAAATTCCCCTGGCTTATAAATGTATGAAACTTATAAACACTACAAAAACGAAAAAAGCTACAATCTAAACATTTAGAATATTATGATCTAAATTTTAAAAAAATGATTATTTTATTATTAATGTACAAAATTGGAATACTAACTAATCATCTATTTACTAAAATACAACGTACAATAAAAATAAAAGTAGAGTTCGTTCCTGATTGCCCTTCGGTGTGGAGTATTTAAATTATGATTGCAATCATGTCCTGTTCAAGTGCAGGCTCCTTATAGTTTACATTTTCATACTGGTCATCTTCATCTTGCACCTCGTACTCTTCTTCCGAGTGTGAATCATGATCAGAGTGTATCTGACCGAGTAAAAAAATCAGGGTCTTTGTCACTGTCGTCGCTGTCCACAAAATCCTTTAACACTTCAAAACTGTCATCCAAAGATTCTTCGACTAACAGATTTAGGAGACGAGTGAAAATTAGGCTCTGTTCCACATAAAATACACCTGGAAGGACCTGCTTCATTGGTATTGTTGCGCTGATTATCGAAGCCTTCCATCGTTCAAGAAAATCAAACAAAAGATATGTAGTTTTTACTTAAGACGGATCACAATCATATAGTGCCGTAACTGGTATAATACGTCCCACAGACCGCAACAATCATAGAGCATAACTGGTATCACACGTCCTGAAGACTGTAACCTGCTTATACAGCTCACAAAACAAACTATAACCTAACCTTACTTTCACTGCCGGCAGACGACCGTCCAACTGGAAGGTACATAGATGCTCCCTCCTCTAACGTCAATTTAAGGGGGTGGGAGTGGCAGGAAAAATTTGTTGTGGTCTGTCAGACCGATGTTACCAGTTAAAGGTTAAATATATTCAAAGTTCGTACTCTCAGCAGGCAAATTTATACCAATAATATAAAGATGAATGAAGTGCATATATTTGATATATTATAGAATAATATATCTAGATAAACAAGGAAAACAGGAAGTTATAAGTAAAGGAAAATAATTTATTCATAATATTGCTATAGGAATAATAATAATCATTGAATACAATTCTTATGAGTAAATCAGTAAACATTAAACATATTTTTCAAAGTAAATAAGAAATTCAAGAGTTGACACATTTTCTTATAAAACTTATACACAATTTTGAACTACAAAAAAAATCTATGCTAATAATATCCAAATTCTTATTCAAAACCTTACTCCTCATAATTTTACTATTACAGAAGTGGAGTTATTAAAAAAAGGTCTCAATTATAGTTTTAAACCTTTTAATGAAAACAAGAATCTTTGTTCATATTGAAACAAACATAAAAAATATGAAAACAGGCGAAAATAATGCTATTGGAGCTGTTTAACTATCAATATTATATCAAAATAACAATTCAGACAAGCAAATCATTCCAAAAGAAACAATTAAAAGATTGTTTTGTATTAAGGCTGACAAAAGTAACACAATTGTAATTTTAGACAAAAAGGATTACCATGATAGAGTTTTGAAAATGGCCAATGAAGGAAAATAAAAAAAATTTAACGTTAGTCATTCAAGCAAACATACATCACAAGTTGAATTATCTCTAAAAAAGTAAACTCATTTACTAAACAAAGACCTGAGTAGAAATCTTTCAGTCTCAAATCGTATTATTCCTCGACTGTGCTGTTTCCTTAAAATTATAAACCGGGCACAATAAAATGAGACTAATAATGTCTAATATAAATTGTCTTAACATATCTTATATCAAAATGGCTCATAAAACAGTTACAAAACTTAGATCACTCATCCTCCGAATGTATTTCAAAAATAAAGATTTGTAAATTGATGAGTATGCATTTTTAATATCTTTCGATGTAGAATATTTGTATCCCCTGGACCAAACTATGAAGATTGGTATAAATTTATTAAAATCTTTAAACTTGGAAAAGTTTGTATTGAAAAATAAATATGTTTTACTAGTATTATAACATGTTAAAGTTCTGTATTCTCAGTTAGAGTCCACATTCAATTCAGTTTACACACAAGTAGGAGACACGACAGTGGCAATGGTTTGTCTTGTTTAGTAGCAAATATAAAATGGTTCATGAGCCATATGCAAACTCAAGCTAAAACCAATTTAAATTATTTCGATCTTGTTACGTTATGTAGATAAAAACTTTTGCAATATTTAATAAAAACCAAAATCTTGATTACTTTATTTGTGGTGTAACTTCATTATATCCAACCATTAAATTTACTCATAATATTCAATCAATCAATTCTTTAAAATTTTTTGACATTTAATTTTTTTTAAATCTCAAAATATACAGAATTCATTATTTTCAGAAAACTTTCTCATACCGAAATTTCTCATATTCAAAATGATTCCTTACATCCAAAAAAACAAAAAAAGAGAAATTTTTCATACATTATTCCTTAGACTATTTAATATTCCTCTCAAGAAAATTTCAGTAAAGAATTCAGAACAATATATTGCTCAATTCAATTGATATAAAGAAAATATTATTGATAAGATGATCATGATAAAGAGTAAACAATTTTAAAAGTATAATAGAAGCATTTTGGTAAGCATAGAAGCAAAGAAAAGTATGAATAAGTTATACTAAAGCAAAATTAATCAAGCAGATCTTTTAAAACATAATAATACAAATATCTCTTTCTATTTAAAAAGTAAGTTGAAACATATTCCTCCCAACATTAAAGGTTAAATTAAAAATTGAGATAAATGAGGAATATACGAAATTGCATGCAATGACTAGAAAAAATATATTGGCCACACTAAATGAAATTTGAAAACTAGATTATACAAACACATAAAACATTTAAAAAATAACCAACCAGAAAATCGGCAATTGCCAAACATTGTTTAGAACTTAAACACTCTCTGTTGGACATCAGTTTATTAGACGATGTTATAAAACCAAATTATCATGCAAATGGTGCATGGTTTGTTGTAAGCTACCATTTATTAATTTTGAAAAATAAAAGAGCTGTAATATATATTTAGAACAACATCCAAAAGTTATTTATTAATAAAAATATAAAGTGATCTCCTGTCACAAAATATAAATCAAATCTATCAATCGATTAAGATCTGCCTCACTGATTCTACTATGATAGCTAATACCTTTGTTAAGTAGTGCAGGGAGATTATGTTCAAGCCCACAGCAAATCTTAAAAGTTGTACATACTCCCTGGGTAATGTACATGTTAAAAGTTGTACATACTCCCTGGGTAATGTACATGTTAATTGTTGTACTTACTCCCTGGGTAATGTAAATGTTAAAAGTTGTACATACTCCCTGGGTAATGTACATGTTAAATGTTGTACATACTCCCTGGGTAATGTACATGTTAAATGTTGTACATACTCCCTGGGTAATGTACATGTTAAATGTTGTACATACTCCCTGGGTAATATACATGTTAAATGTTGTACATACTCCCTGGGTAATGTACATGTTAAATGTTGTACATACTCCCTGGGTAATGTACATGTTAAATGTTGTACATACTCCCTGGGTAATGTACATGTTAAATGTTGTACATACTCCCTGGGTAATGTACACGTTAAATGTTGTACATACTCCCTGGGTAATGTACACGTTAAAAGTTGTACATACTCCCTGGGTAATGTACACGTTAAAAGTTGTACATACTCCCTGGGTAATGTACATGTTAAATGTTGTACATACTCCCTGGGTAATGTAAATGTTAAATGTTGTACATACTCCCTGGGTAATGTACATGTTAAATGTTGTACATACTCCCTGGGTAATGTACATGTTAAATGTTGTACATACTCCCTGGGTAATATACATGTTAAATGTTGTACATACTCCCTGGGTAATGTACATGTTAAATGTTGTACATACTCCCTGGGTAATGTACATGTTAAATGTTGTACATACTCCCTGGGTAATGTACACGTTAAATGTTGTACATACTCCCTGGGTAATGTACACGTTAAAAGTTGTACATACTCCCTGGGTAATGTACACGTTAAAAGTTGTACATACTCCCTGGGTAATGTACACGTTAAATGTTGTACATACTCCCTGGGTAATGTACATGTTAAAAGTTGTACATACTCCCTGGGTAATGTACATGTTAAATGTTGTACATACTCCCTGGGTAATGTACATGTTAAATGTTGTACATACTCCCTGGGTAATGTACATGTTAAAAGTTGTACATACTCCCTGGGTAATGTACATGTTAAAAGTTGTACATACTCCCTGGGTAATGTACATGTTAAATGTTGTACATACTCCCTGGGTAATGTACATGTTAAAAGTTGTACATACTCCCTGGGTAATGTACATGTTAAATGTTGTACATACTCCCTGGGTAATGTACATGTTAAATGTTGTACATACTCCCTGGGTAATGTACATGTTAAATGTTGTACATACTCCCTGGGTAATGTACATGTTAAATGTTGTACATACTCCCTGGGTAATGTACATGTTAAATGTTGTACATACTCCCTGGGTAATGTACATGTTAAAAGTTGTACATACTCCCTGGGTAATGTACATGTTAAATGTTGTACATACTCCCTGGGTAATGTACATGTTAAAAGTTGTACATACTCCCTGGGTAATGTACATGTTAAAAGTTGTACATACTCCCTGGGTAATGTACATGTTAAATGTTGCAATAACGTTTGAGTATTACAACAAATAAATTATTATTATTAATATTAAATATCAAATTATTACTCCCAGGTGCTGTGGATGAGCATTGTGGTGGTGTTTTACACCATTTAGAAAGATGTTCAAATTTCGATTAGTTAGTCGGTTACTTAGGTGGAAGCAGGCACTTCGGTTAAGATCTGACTTCCAGGTTCTATATATTCTGCAAGGTTGCGAGATCACTTTTGTTTCTTCATTAGTAGTGAAGTCCTGGTTTTGGTAAGCTAAAGCAATATCATCTGAATATATGAGTTTTCTAGACTTTTTGATTGGGATGTTAGTGGTATACACATTGAACAAAATTGGAGCTAATACAGCCCCCTGAGGCAGACCATCCTTCAGCTGTCTAAGAGCTTTCCTCACGACCAAGATAAACTTTTATTAGCCTGGCACTAAGCGTTGACTCCAAAAGGCACAAAAGAAATGGACAGGGAAGGAGTGTGTCATAAGCTGGTTCTGGTAAGGTTCTGAACTGGTGTGGGCAGACAGTAACTACTGGAAATACAAATGGGGATTGACACTAGTTCAGTTGTGATTGTGGGGAGTCTTATCGAAACAATAGATCACAGTTTGAGAGTGCCCCCTGCGCTGTTTTACGGAGAGATCAGCTAGTATGAATAAAATCAGTGAGGTAGGTCTTAAATGTCTTGGATTTAGCTCTGTGACAGGAGATCACTTGATATTTTTACTTTTATTAATAAATAATGACGGAGTTTTTTCCAAGCAAAAAACACAGCTTTTATATAACATTTTTAATTAATAAATGGTAGCTGACAAAAAACCATACCATATATAATTACAGCGTATGGTTTGTTTGTCAGCTACCATTTAATAATACAATATTACATATAAAAGCTGTGTAATTTGCTTGGAAAAAACTCCAAAAATCGTTAGATATTAATATATACTTCCGAGGTGGGAACTTTTTGTATGTGAACGAAGGGATCTGACTACTTTAAATACAGTAGTGTAACACAGGTTAAAATTTTAGCTATGGAGAAGAAGAGTTTGGGTGAGACGGGTTTTTCAGGATTTTGGACTTTACAATCATGGCTGTAGCCGTTCATGCTTTTCGGAGAGTTTCACTGGTAAGACAGGTTTATTGAGTAGGGCAATAAACTGGAGTTGATAAATTAAGTTGGTGGTATCACAGTGTGGTTTTCAGGTTTCTTGCAGGTTATCATTTACCAGCTCCACAGCCTCCTTAACCTACAAGATGCCTGGTTCAACAGTGTTGTTAATATTGTCAAGAAGATTATTCTACAAGACTCATAAATAATATTATGTTTTTGGTATGGTGTATTATTTGGATTGGTACAAGAAAATCATTCAGCAAATAGTGAACTTCTCAAACTTGTAATATGAAGATTTTGTTTGAATTTGTTAAGAATAAAGAAAATGTGATATTCATAAAAATGTATCACTTTTCTTAAGAGATTAATTAACTATACTTAGTTCTTAGTAAATAAATACACAAGTCTTACTTTCATCTAAAAATAGTGAGAATTGTGTTAAAAGTGTACCTTTATATCTTGTTCCCTGTCTTGCTGAGAGGCTGTGCGAAGACTAATGATGATTTTACGATATCTCAGCTCCAATTCTCTAACAGCATTTTCCAGTACACTTTTATTTCCCACATCTCTCTCAGCCTGATACATAACTTGTCTCTTTAAGGCTTGAACCTAAATATAATTGTTGGCTCAAAAATTGTGTATGCTCTACTTTTAAAAGCTATATTTTTCTGTGAATTTTTTCTTAAGAGTATTTTAATAAGTAGTTGTAAGCCTTAATTTTTCAGATTCTATTATAAAACTAATTTTTGTTTTTAGTGATGGTTTTATTTATTTTTTTATTTAAATCCCCATTCATTTTTTAGATTAGATAATAAACTAAAAAGTCTGAAGAAAGAAAATTATATTATGTTAGATTGAACTCAAAACCAATATAAAGGAGGTGTCAGCCAAACCTCCTTATTAACTTAACTGAAACTTTCAAAAGGCAGGCCAGCTGAGCTTTATTGAAGATAACAAACCCCCTCTCCTGATACACCTTTTTCATTGGGCCAAAGAAAATATTTTACAAAGATAACAATTTTCACTATAACGTGGATAGAATTAGTAACAAGATGTAAAGGTTATTGTTTAAACTTAATTCAATTTAAAGGTATTATTGAAGTAACACTTACTTCAAACTTATTGTTTCAACGTTGTGATAATATTTGAACATGGGCTGAACCCATAAAAATACAGCTTTTATAGCAATAAAACATTCTCAATCCAACTTACTCTAATGACTTTTTTGGTTTTTTGGTTAATAATTATCCTCCTAAATCATTTGGAATGATTTCAGTAAATCTCTTTTTAAATAAAAGAGAGTAAGCTCCCCCCCCCCAACAGTCACATTTAATTTTTTAATCTTCTATCATCCCATTATCAAAGCACATACTCTGTTGCACTCTGATTTATTTTCATCCAAAACATAAGTTGTATCAAAAATAACTATAACTTAAGTTCTGTTACAGCTATTAGCATAAATATTGTTTTATTTTTGAGTAAATTGAACTTGTGCATCTTTTATGATCCATGAGCAAAATATTTCAGAAAATCTCTTTATATATATTTCAAAACGGTTGAAAGGAAAATGTGAATTTTGTCAAAGTGTTACACCCTACAGACACTGAGAAAAATAAACAGTCTTAGGCTACTAAAAGCATATACTAGTTTTTATAATTTGCCTTCGTTAAAAGTGGTCTTCAAAAAATTGTATAAAAGTTTTATTTAATTTTTTATTTTAAACCTGGTCGTAAGTCTTCATTGCCATAGTTTGACAAAAAGTCATTAAGGTTATTTTTTAAATATCAGTATCAGTTATTATTCTGCTGTTGCTAGTCTTTACCATTAAAACATAAAAAATATTTTAAATATAAGTTCTAAAGTAGGTCTTCTCATCTTATATAGATCTAATAGAACAAGTGCCCACGACAGCCACACCTTCGTTATTTTATAAAAGCTGAAAGTTTTTCTGTGCATGTCCCCTTTTCAGTTAAGAACGACCAGCGACTATAGAGTTTAGATTGTGGTTACTTGGGCAGGTAACAGGTAGTAAAGATGTATAAAATAGTACTTGAAATTCTTTAAACTATAAAGCTCAGTTTTTTAATATTTTCTTCGAGATAACTTTAGAAAACTCGTCATCCATCTCCGGACCCCCTGCTAGACACCCCTAAACTGTAATAAATTATAATTATCTTTCGTTATAAAAGCTAATATGTTACTTGGGGACCTATAAAAAAATGTTACCTCAATAGCCGGACAGTTTTAATAATTTTTACATCTTGCCAGACACATTGAAAGTCCACTGTAGGTATGAGTGCGAATGCTTAATAGATTACGATCTTTTAAGATATCCAATAAAATTTTTTTATTACATTCATAGCCATGTTATATAAAGTTAAAAATATTATTTTAATATCATATAGTACAAAAAATGCATGATTACACGTAAAAAGAAATATAATAGTTTTTATAAATTTCATCATTGTCCTCAATATTTTCATTTTCTTCATCACTACTCCTCCAGTCGATGGCATGATCGTCGTCAATATCGCCTTCTTTTTCAGTTTTTGAAAAAAAATAATAATAAGCAAGTTTATACAATTATGAATAATTAAAAAAATATGTACAAAAATTTGTCATAATAATTACATACCTGATTGAGTTTTGAACGATTCACTAACATAACTTGGTAGTTGATCCCCTTCAATTCATTTGAAATGGTATTTGATATCTTTCAATACCCAGCTGTTATTGTCTGCTTGATATTTGGTTGGATTTTTTCAGATAAGCACTATTTCAAATGGTACATTTATAATTTGCCCGCAGAAATGGCTGCAATAGCTCGCTTTTGCGAGGTGGTAGATTGTTAGCTTCAAAATTTTGCAACTTCTTTCGGTCAAAAGCTTCGTTTACATCGGAGACTGTATACAAGTCGATGAATATTTTAAGTCTAGCAGCATCAACATCAATTACATTAGGGACATTGTAAACATTGCATATAAATCTCTAAACAATATTAAAGATGTTTTGTTGGTGATCTAAATTTCCAATTAATTCTTCGCGTTGCCGAAATTCTTGAAAGCATCTTGGTACTCTGGATATTTTTTTAATATCTTGTATGGTTTTAATTTTCCTTTTCTGAAGAACGTAGGATTAAAATACAACCTGTGATGGCATGAAATCCAAGTAAAGCTTAACAAATGAACAGTCCCAACTCTGCATGTATTTTGGTTAGGTCTGCATATCTTAAATTATTGCCAGTAACCATAAGCATCTGAACAACCGAATAACCTCTAAGGTGATGTATGTTACCAAGCATGATCCGCAACATCGGTATCATCACTTTGTATTACTATTTCTGCTGGATAGTTGATGTAACATGCATGGTATACTATCTTCGTATCTGCTTCCTCTTATGCTAGGCATGACAACTCTTCATCAACCCTTGAGACAACTTTGTTGGAATTATCAACCGTGAAAGAATGACATTTTCTGAAATTTATTTATATCATTTTGTTGCCAATAAATGGTACCACTTCATCAGTAGCCCAATGTGAAATAAAAAAATCAACCAGAGCTTCTTTAAAATTTAAGTTTTTAACTCTTTCGCGAAATCACTTGATTGAATTTGTAAAATAGTTTAACATTATTTTAACGTTTCCTCCGGAAACAATATTATTTTACCATCATTTTTATTACAAACAAAACAAATTAATGTATCTCCCATGATAACACTTTTTACTAACATTACACTTTTATGTCACGAAAAACTGCACAAATATCAATTATAAAACGTTGGTTGTACCATTGATTTTATATACAAATAGATTTCCCATCCAATGTTTAATTTTGAGTCTCAAAAAGTCAGCTGTTTCTGTGATCCATTGTGGAGTGCTAGTGTAGTCTCATGTCAATATAATGCAGTTCAAACCAGCCGTGGTTGCGAGCCTGACTAACTAAAATAATTACAGCCCCAAATATTCCTATTAGATGGAAAATCTATTATATATAGTATATAATCAAGGGTTGTACTTACGAGTAAATGTTCAATACATCACTAAATGGCAGATGATACGCAGTAAAAGATCACAGTCGACTAAGCGCCCTAGCTCACTCGCACCCACTTGTTGTTAACTCGCACTCGCACCTACAGTGGACGTTCAGTGTGTCTGGCAAGATGTAAAAACTGTTAAAACTGTCCGGCTATTGAGGTAACATTTTTTAATAGGTCCCCAAGTAACATATATAACATTTAGCTTTTATACTATAACGAATTTTAGGTTCTATTTTATACACCTTTACTACCTGTTACCTGCCCAAGTAACCACAACCCAAACTCTACAGTTGCTGGTCGTTCTTACCTGAATAGGGAACATGTACAGAAAAACTTTCAGCTTTTATAAAATAACGAAGGTGTGGTCGTCGTGGGCTCTTTGGCTATAAATAATTCTTTGCCTACAATGGAATATAAACAAATGTTTTGCCATTTGAAACAGTGTTCACACTTGTAATTGATTCAACCCCTAAAAACTAAATATAATTCATAAGTATCCTAAAAAAAACTAGATAATAGTAATAAAACAGAAAATACCTTAAACCACAATATATAGAATACACGGTAGGGGTAACGCGTAGGTTCCCCCCGCTGCTAGCTGCCGCTGTCACTGGGGCAGGCCGACCCAAGCACCGTAACATATACACCACAATGTACGGCTATTTCATGTTCAACTGTACTTCGTACATGACATGTGTATTTTATTAGTGCGTATATGAATGCTTAGTTAACAATCGATCGTAATTTAACGTAATTTAATTGAATTAAATTCGTTATATGTATTAATATTAACATTTATTGCAAAGTAGTAATTATTACCGTGCAGTCAATTCAAATAAAGCTCACAAAGGGCATTTTTTACTAAATAGTATGTTGTGTCTAAAATATTCAATTCACAAATTCATTAAATATATAATACAGAGTCTTAGAAGAATATTGGTTTTGTAAATATATATCAGGAATATAAATTACAGTTTAATACACAGCTTGAAACTTGACTTTGCTTTATAATAAAAAATCGTGCATAAAGACTTTTGTGTTGTACATCTTTCTAAATAAATAAGATTAAAACAATTAAAAATATAGTTTCTTCATAGTTTTCAACACTTTAATAAAGAACGTCAAACAATGAAAGTATTGTACGTTTGTACATATTTATGTATAAATAAGATTAGAGCCATTAAAAATATGATTTCTTTATGAGTTTCGAAAATTGAATAAAAAGCGTTAAACAATAATATAGGCCTATTTTAGCCAATTTTTAACTATACATTCACTGTTACATATTAATTAAAATTAATAATAACTGTGGTCTGCAAAAGTATGAGGCAAATTACATCTACACACAAATTATGTATACAAAGTAATTAATTATAATTCAATTTCATGTATTTCATACCTGGTATAAACGACTCCAGTTTCTTAAGTTTTTTACTTTTCTTTCTTCCCGCATCAATGATTTTTTTTCTATAAATTCTTTTTGTAGAACTTTTTCTATTTAAGGATTTCATCCTCATAAATGTACGAGTACGAACATAGCACAATATGGCGAATTCATCTACTGAGGGATATTTTTTGCTAAGTTTTACAGTCAAACTTTTCATAACACATTTTTCCTTATTAAGTACACTGTCATCATGATATTGCAAAAAGTCCCTTTCCATATTTTCAACGACGTTTAGCCATTCTTCCGTGGGATTCATGAGAAATCCTTTTGACAAAGTACTCAGCCAATCCCGTTGATTGTTACTGCACTTGTTTGTTGGATGACCACATACAAAATTTGATATAATTTTCTTTTTCTTTACCCTAAATGCTATAAATCCAGCCAACATCTTGAATAAATCTGAATTTGCCTTTATAATGCTCTCATCGTTATTCAATTAATCAGATTCATGCATGTTCAACTCATATTCTTCATTAAGAAACGAATCTGCAGGTTCAGATTCACTGACTTCACAAACATTTGCGGATTGTTTGTCTTCTGTAACAGCACTTTGAATAATATCCACACTAAGAGTTACTTCATCATCATCATTACTTGAACAATTTCCTGTTTTTATTATCACGGAAGCATTCCGACCTAGAAGTAGTGACTTGATCCTTGTCACAGCAGTAGGTAATGGTGGTCATAGAAATTCCCGATACCAGTAATCATTGAGAAATATGATTCCAATGCATCTTGATTACACCTTGAAGTCATCAAAGTATGCGTAATCTGTTCTTTTTAGATCTACCTACAATCCTCTTAAACTATTAATTGAACTGAGGAAACCCTTCTGAAATGGAAGTACAGATAATTTTGTCGTATTGCTCTCATTGAGGAGCACAGATCATATAATTTTGTAAGAGCATCGTTTTGCTCGTCCATGTACATACCATATGCACTTTAAAGCCTATAGGGTGGTTAGTAATTTAGTAGCTGAGAATCCGTCAGTAACATGTTGTAAACACTCTTACATGCTCCTGATCGTCATATTCAGGTACCCAACAGCAGAAGCCATGGTACCTGAAAGTAATTCTGCTGCCTTCCGTACATCTTGTCGTTCTGTTCCTTGGACAAGAAAATGATTTGGAGTTACTTTATGTGCAAATTTTAAATCAATATTTTTTCTGATACTGAATTTTCATTAATTCAACAGCACATTCATACTATAAATAGAATTGTTTTCTCACGAGAAATCAAACCAAACATTTTGGTTATAAGCCTGTAAAATTACAGGTAGGCTTACGCTGTACTTGTAATAAGATATATATACAATAAAATATGTATAAATGATTTTGTTTTCAACTATTTTAGCATTTAATTCTGCCTAAATATGTTGTATCCCAAAATAATTACAGAAAATGTCAATAGCTATCAAAATAAAATCACAATTTAATTTAATAATACGGCATGTATTAGTATTACATGTATTATAATTGAGACTGTCAGAAAGATTAAGTAATATGAGTAAGTATACAAGTAAGAAAAACAGTTGCTCACTGAGTATTTTGATACGTTTTGTATGAATGTTTTAATTCAAATGTAGGCCCATCATACACAAATTATAATTTAAATAAATAAAAAACCACTTTGAAATAATGCAAATTGTAATACCACATGCACACAAGGAAATTAAAATATTGAAAAACGTATCAACATTTTAGTTTTTGTTATTAAATTATTTGTCGTATATTGTACTATTATTGAAAAATAATTATGCAGAATTCTAATTCTTGTGAAAAAAATTGCTTAGTTCATTAATTGATTCAGATTAAAATAATAAGTGTATTGGACTCATTTCAATCATTTTGAATCGTGGAATCTAAGTAGAAGCGAGGGAAACTGGAGTAGCGCCATTTAATTAAATCCCAGCATCTGCCCCACTGACGTCACTCGGGCGGCTGTCTCAGCCTCGCCGTGGCCCCTACCGTGTATTCTATATACCGTGCATTAAACTATCTCAATAAACAGATACACCAGTAACAAACAACACATAAAAGCTGGCAGAATGAGCATATTTTATGTACCGATCAGCTGAAATGCATTGTTAAAATAATGATGTTTTTTAATAATTTGTACTACATTTTGATAAAACTGTTTTATCGACACAGTACTGATTGCTGACAAAAGATCGTAGCAAATCGATAGCGCTCGGAAGCTGACTTATCACAATATTACAATGCAATTCTAAGCAGATCGTTAAAGCAAAATCTGCTATCCGTACCAGGTGTGGCTTTAAATTGGAAAGGGTTAAAGGTAGGCCCAGTATGTAGCCAGTATTTTTTAAAATGTTTATACAGAAACTTTAACTTCTGTATTACATGAAATGAAATGTAATAAAGGCATTTTTCATTTCATTTCATTTTACATTATTTATATGATAACCAGACGTTTCGCCCATGCTGTGATGTGGCATCCTCAGTGGTATCCTCGCTAGCATCCTCAGTCTTTGGGAGGATACCACTGAGGATGCCATATTACACCATGGGTGAATATCTGGTTATCTTGTAAATAATGTAGATAGCATCTTGACTCGGTTGTCACCGGAAAATATAGACTCTAGTTATGACACCGGTCGCTCAAGCCTAAGTTCTAAGACTATTTATTACTATTAATTTGTAGTTTGAATGGAATTAAATTATTGTATGTTTTTTTAAGAAGCTGTAAAACTGCCTTTTTAATTAACTTAATAAACCTAACTGGATTGTGTTAACTGAATTGACATATTCCTACCATGTAGCATTGTTCCACTATAGTCTCAGAATTAAACTTTCAACTGCCACCAAGAGCTTTTATATTTCTCAATTGAACAGCAATTACAATTTGATCAAACATTCATTTGGAATGAAATGGCTAACGTTGGTTACAGAACAGTGTTTAATTAATTGTGAGCTTTCTTTATGTCATAACACACTTGTCTTGACCACAATTTTTGCTCTATTGTTGTTATTTTCAAGTGACAGTTTGTTTAGTTTGTTTTTAAATACTCCTAAATAAACTGAAACACTAAAGGGTGTTAGATACATAATATGTGTGTTAATTACTGCTTGAAAAATATCATTAATCATTATTAAGTTATTTATTTAGTAAGGGAGTAAATATTAATACTTGGAAAAAATTAGTTCATTCGATATTAAAATTTGTTCACATTTATTATTGAACAGCATAACAAAATAAATTTACAAAGCCAATTAAAAAAGCACAGATCTGCAATTACAGTGAGGTTAACTTACTTCAAGGTCTTTCTTCTTTTTTAAGATAGACATTTTGTGTTCATAACCTTGTTGAAGTCTGAGACATTTCTGAGTCATTCTGTTTGCTCTTCTTTCAACTTCTACAAGCTGCAATACAACAAATGTATCAAAAAATTTACAATTCGTCATACATTATGTTGATGCTTGTAGTCAGTGTTTTTCATTAATCTAGAACTTTGCATGTACAGGTGCATACGCTCATCTATATACCAGGTGGAAAAAAAATATGGAAATGCTTTCACAACTGTTCTATGACTTCACTGGTAAAAGTGAAATCTTTTACATCATCATGGTTACAAAGAACACACTTTTTGACGCCTTTAGCGACATCTTTTCAGAAGGACGGCCCACATGGAGTTGAACGAGAATCTTTAATGTAAGCCTAGGTCGAGTTTGGTATCAAATTAAAGGTCTATTCAATAGAAATTAATTGCCGCAAATAGACTTTGAAAAGGTCTATCCTTTCCAGAGTAGCGGTTATTTGAATTTCAATGTAATCTGCCTAATTTGAACAATATTATTTCTCCGCTATTTAACGATTTTAAGTAAATTATTCTGATCATAAATTATACTTTATGTACACAATATGAAAGCATAGAAAATATGGAAACGCTTTCACAACAACTTTATATTTTTCCATAGATAATTTAATTTTTTTTAGTTATTGTGTTCTTTTATAGCATGAGAGCGTTTCCATATTTTTTACGCTTTCATATTGTGTACATAAAGTATAATTTTTTATCAGAATAATTTACTTAAAATCGTTAAATAGCGGAGAAATAATATTGTCCAAATTAGCAAGATTACTTTGAAGTGCAAATGACCGCTATTCTGGAAAGGATAGACTTTTCGAAGTCCGGTTTGCAGCAATTAATTTTTATTGAATAGACTTTTAATTTGTTACCAAAATCAACTTAAAAGATTTTCGTTTAACTCCACATGGGCCGTCCCCCTGAAAAGATGAAGTGTTGCTAATGGTGTCAAAAAGTGTGTT
The DNA here is from genome assembly GCA_035578905.1 of Stictocephala bisonia. Taxonomy (NCBI): domain Eukaryota; kingdom Metazoa; phylum Arthropoda; class Insecta; order Hemiptera; family Membracidae; genus Stictocephala; species Stictocephala bisonia. The sequence continues at coordinate 3,148,210 of JAQJVL010000050.1, forward strand.
CTTTGTAACCATGATGATGTACAAGATTTCACTTTTACCATTGAAGTTATATAAAGGTTGTGAAAGCGTTTCCATATTTTTTTCTACTCTGTGTACATAAACTGAATAGAACAACAGTACAACCTTGATTATCTAATCTTGCTTTATCTGTCTGTCTGTGTTATCCAGCTTGACGAAAATAATTTTTTTACTACATAAATTAAAACTGTGTAAGCCTCTAAACACAAATTTTGAACATAAGTGTTTGTGTTTTGTATCTTGAATATTGCAGGCGCTGCTCTGTTAACTTGTTGTGTATTACCGGTTGTCCATGTGCTTGAAGATCAAAGCTGGCAATTTATTTATTTCTGTAACAGAGCGGTTAGAAGAGTCCATTTCTCAAATGGGGAAGTGGAAGATGACAGCATTGTCAGTCTTTGGTTTACTGTGACAGAGTGATAACACGTTCTCGTTCATTTAAAGGATTTAGTTACTGTAATTCCTTTTAAACTCATTGAAATTAAATTTTATAGCAAGTTTTTATTTAAATATTTTATAGAAACTTTACAAATGTTAAAAATGTTAAAAACAATTGATTTTATAAGCACTCAGATAGATTTCTCATCCAATGTAAAATGTTGTGTCTGAAATTATAATTTTTTTGATCAATTATGAAGCGCTAGTGCAGTCCTGTGTAAATGTAATGCAATTTAAACAAGCTGTATTAGCAGAACTAAACAAATTACTAGAACACACATTCCTATTAGGTGAGATACCTATTTTTTGTAAGTAAAATATAATCAAGATTAAAATGTTTACATACGAGACACAAGATTTTGATAATATATAGTCGACCGCGTTTGTCTTATAAAAATTCTCAATGTCTGCGTTTTCTGTTGCATGCAATTGTAGACACTCCTTTCTCGCTTGCCGTCCAATACGAGTTATTGAATCTATTTTTATTAGAAAACCAAGTTTTTTGTGACATATTTTTCCGGCTTTAAACATATCTGTCTTGTCCTGCTGCTAAATAACTGAGGCCGGATAACCGAGATGGTACTGTTCATTTATCCTGAAAAAATATACAATCTGCTATCAACCATAGTTTTTTACTTTTAAGATCGAAATTCTGTCTGTATTTGGCGATGGGAGAAAAGGTCTAATCAAGGCTACCAAACTGTTTTTAAAATATGGGTTTTTTTTGCAAAGCATTTTAGAAACTAATAGAAAATGTCTTATTTTTCAATATCTTCCTCTTAAATTCAAGTTGATAAGTTTGGGGTATTTCAGAGATTATATTATATATTTTGGATGTTTTTTTCTTTAAAGTAAGTGTTAAATTTGGGAAAGCAATACATAAATTACATACCCTTTGCTGTAAGAGCTCCTGGTTTTTTAATGTTGTCACTTCAAGTTCCTTCTTTAGATTGGTTAGCTCTTTATCAATGTTACAATCTTTTTCCTTCACCATAAGTTGACACCAAGCAACCTTATATCACAGAAAAAGAATTAAAAGAGCTTTTATAATTTTCATTTAACACTTAAATTCCAAGATTTTGGACATGGAGTGGTTGCTTGCATGTACATGACCGGGCAAAACAGTGTGAAATCAGCATTGCCAATGGAAGTATATTTGATGTTCGCATTTTTTAAACACTTGAAACTATTTTCTCGCCATATTTCATGGCCTTTTTTCCAATGTTTTAAGTTTAAATATTAGTTAGTATTTAGTATTCATTATTCAAGTAATAACTTATGTTCACAATAGATTTTATTAAGGTAAAATTTGGTACTACTTTAGTCATGTTATTTAATGAATAGTTCATTGATATTCAAATTGAAATTCTCTAAACAATTTTCCACCATTAGTTTGATCTTGTGCTCTCTTGAATATTACATAAAACTGCTATCCATTTATGAAGTTTTACGTTTACCATTCTACATTTTTCTAGTTTTTTTATTGATTATTCCATATCAAATTATAATCAAGAATATTTGCTTCTATCGTCTAAATCTAAATTATTTATTATGTCACATCAATATTTAGTAGATATTATAATAGTAAATCTATGACTTTTTAAAATATAAAATAACTAGCTGACAGCCATTACTTTGCTAGAGGGTGGTTCTCTACGCTTACTTACACTTTCCTCTGTTGTTCTCTCTAAACCATCACATCATTATAAAAGCTCCACCTTCTGCTGTTCTCCCAGATAACAAAGTTTTATAGTCTAGAAAACCCTATTAGTTTACTACAGAGGAATGCAAAGTTGTGCAATTATGTCAGATACAGTTGGTAGAAATGACCTTAACACATTTGCTTCGGGTGACTTAGCGCTTAACTATGTCATAGCGGTCGTCACATACTGACTGTCTGATGTGGTGTATCTTCATAATTCAACAAAGGCAACCATTTTCTGTCAATGTTAGGCCAGCATTGCAAGAATTACTATATATCTCCGGTAGCATTGTCAGTATGCTGTAAACAACATTTTATTGTGGCTGTTTTGGCGTAAAATTATTTTTTGTCAGTGTATAGTATATGGTGTATATAATGTATATGTTTCTAGTTTAATTATTTTTGTTATTTATAGTGTCTATAAAATGGCTGTCCTTGCCAGGGGTTCCTTTTGAACAGAATATGAGTACGGTACTAGTGAATCAGATGACTGTAGGTTTACAGTTCGAAGACATATCAGAGGATTCAGATTTGTTTATTATGGCTTCTGATGATAAATATATAGACTGGAATAGAATTGAACTGGTGGGTTGAAGGGATTAAATATTGTAAATACTTAAAATATAAACTAAAAATACTATATGAATTAATTGATTTTACTCATCAATATTAAATTATGCTAACATTACTTTCATGGGAAAAGGAAACATTTAGAGGCTATTTTTACACCTTAGTAATGGAATTTTGAGAAATCCTTTCTTAGAGGGTCTCTATGATATAAAATATAACCGGTGCTACTGTTATCATTGTTGTAAAAAACGAATCATCAGTAAGAATTCTTCGTAATGGATTTAGCACTACCAGTTTATAGAACACCTTCAACAAGCGATTGCCACCATCAATATTTCAGCAAGAGCTCCAGATCTAAGACTGATGAACACTTTCCCACCTCTGCCTACATGTACCAATACAAGTCACAATAACAAGGGACCAATAGATGACAGTACTTTCATAACTTTGCAAGAGAACAGCACACCATCTGAAAAGGACATACATCACCAGAACCTTCTAGAATAATGCATGATTGTAGTACACTTCTCAACATTACATCACAACTCATACAGCAAACCACACCACAACCCACTCCAAACATATCATCACAACTCACAGACATCAACACACCAACAACCATACATAAAACTACTGAGCAATATAACAATAAAAACTGTAGTAAAATAGTTCACAGTGATATGACAGGTGATGCCTTCAAACTACCTTGGCATAGACCCACAACCCCTGATTTAAACATAACATCAAACTCTGCTCCCATAAACAATCAAAATTCAAACTTTTCAAAACATAAAATAACTATTTTTCATCAAAACGTCCAAGCAAGACTTAGATAACTGAAAGAATATACTGGAAATAAATTTGAGAAGAAATAAAGCCAAATTTAACTATCTTAACGGAACACAACATGTCCGAATCAGAGCTAAATAAGTTTTCTTTAATGAATTATTCAATATCAAGTCAATTTTCTCGAACTACAGCCACTGGGGGGAGGGGGGGGAGTCATTATACTTTCGGATGCGAGTTTGAAGGCAAGACATCTGATATGTAGTAAGATAGAAAGTCTATGTCAAGACAAACTTTTTGAATGTTGCATAGCTAAGATAAAAATTAATAATGATAACATTGTACTAGCAGGAGTTTATAGAAAGCCTCAGTTACAAAATGCAGAATTTTTAGACAGATTGTCAATAACTTTGGACGTTTTAACAAAAAAAGAAAAACATAATTATTGTTGGGGACTTCAATATAGATATTTCGAGCCCATTTAAACCAGAAGTAAAATATCTATAAAATATTCTCACTAGTCAAAAGATGCACTATTTAGTAGACTTCCCTACGAGAGTCACAGCCATAACACGTCAACATATATAGATAATTCTTTTACCAATATTAGTTGGTTCAATCCCAGCTTCATGTGCTAAAGGTTCTCAGTTCGATCCCAATCAGAATCAATACATTTTGAGAAGGATCAGCTGATAACCACCGGCTGTTCATTTGTCATTGGGCTATTAATTAATGAACTTTCTAAGGAATAGTCGGCCTTAGTTTGTAACAATGACTACATTTGCTCATCTACACTCATCACACTCATTCGAAATCCATATTCGCCCATATCTTGACGATCGGCGTCTTATGAATAAATAAATAAATAAATAAAAAAAAAGGTGTAACACGCAGATTTTTTGTGTTATAGCTGGGATATCTGACCATGATGGTCAAGTATTAGAAATTTTTGTAGATTCTTCTAAAAAAAATAACAATATGGGGAAAAAATTAACTATTAGAGAAAGAAATTTCTCAAAAACCAATATGGAGACCTTTGTAAAATTACTGGAAAAAGAAAATTGGCAGAACGTTTTTAATGCCACAGTAGACTTAAAATATCAAACCTTTGTCAATATTCTAAATTATTACTTTTACTTAACATTTCCTTTTCGTAATAAAAACAAAATAAATTCAAAACATCAGTGGATTACAACTGAATTGAGGCAGGAGAGGGAAGTAAACATGCTAGAATTTGTGGTGATAAAGAATTAACGGTTAGTTAATTTGAAAAATAACCAATACAAACATAAGCTAGTTAATTGTAAAAAAGAAGTATTTTGACAACAAAATTAGAAAGTCTAGCAATATAGGGAAGACTACCTGGAATATTATTAAAGGAGAAACAGGCGGGTTAAAAAATTGTGCAAGTGAACAAATTGTCATTGAAGAAAATGGTAGATAATATTCAGATCCAATCCATTGTAAGTAATTTGTTAAATTAATTTTTTACAAATATTACTTACAATCGTGAACACAGCAGTCCCAAAATCACTCCTGAATGCACAGGAAAGGATGACGAATTAAAATACTATCAAAACAATATCATTCAAAATTATTTTAAATGTTCCCTCGTCAATGAGTCTGAGGTAAATCAAATTGTTCAAAATTTCAAAAATAAATCATCCAGTGGGTACGATGAAATTCTTGTAAAATAAAATTTGCTGTCAAACCACTTCTTAAGCCAATAGCACATTTAATAAACACATCTTTTGTAAGTGGTATATTTTCTTCCCAACTTAAAATTTCTAAATTGATATCCATTCATAAAAATGGAAATAAATCTGACCCAAAGAAATATTGTTCAGTTTCATTATTACCATCAATATCAAAAATTTTTGAAAAACAATGTATAATAGATTAGCAAACTATTTGGAGAAAAATAAATCTTTTGACGATGAACAACATGGTTTCATAAAAGGACGTTCAGTGGTAACCGCTCTAGTAGAGTTCTCAGAAACAATAATTGAGTCAATGACAATGGAGAAAAACCAATAGTAATCTTTATGGTCCTGTCCAAGGCCTTTGATTCTATCTGCCATACTACTTTGATACAAAAACTTGAAACATTCGGTGTTAAAGGTGTAAACTTGGAGAGATTCCACTCTTATCTTACTAATAGGTTTCAATATGTAGAATTGCACAAAAAAAAATCATATTAATAAAATTCAATCAGGTAAAATGAAAGTATTACATGGGGTTCCCCAAGGCTCAATTCTCGGACCCTTGCTGTTCCTATGTTATATTCAAGGACTCCCTAAGATTCTTAACAAATACGAAAATGCTAAAAGTAAACTTATTCTTTATGCGGATGACTCCAACCTAATTATATCATCAAAAAATCAAAATTATTTAGAAGAAATTAGTCATATTCAAATAGCAAATATTCAAGATTATTTTAAAGACAATTCGCTATTTTTAAATATAAGTAAATCAAATTTTATTAATAATGAAACAAAACTATCTTGGGTAACATATACATCAACTATATTTATTGAGGAAGAGCAGCTAAGCCAGATCAATAGCACAACATTTTTAGGGTTAGAAATTGATAAAAATTTAAGTTGGGATAAACACATAGGCAATATGATTTCTTAAATAAACTCTGGACTTAACGTTTTAAAAAGAATGTCGTACCTGTGTAGTTTACCAGTGCTAAAAATGATTGCACCATATATACACACAATCGCATTTGGATTGTGTGTATATATGGTGGAACCAGCAAACTTAATCTTGATAAAATTCTGGTTTTACAAAAACAAGCCATATGGTTAATGTTAAGATTACACCATGACGATCTTGTAAAAGAACATTTTAAAAGTTTAGAAATATATATTTGATTCTTTTCTTTATTTAAAAAATAATCCACAAAAGTTTGATCACCGCTTTGAAATTCATTCATGTGATACTAGAAATAAAACTGATTTAAACATTCCAAAACATAGACTTTAATTTTTTTAAAGAAAAACTACGTATATGGGTACACGATTCTGGAAAATGATACCAATCAACAAAAAAAAAAAAAAAAAAAAAAAAAAAAAAAAAAAAAAAAAAAAAAAAAAAAAAATGAATACAATGAAACAGATCAAAAGAGTTTTAAGACATTTAAAATATTTTCTTTTTAATAGTGCTCACTACTCTCTAACAGAATTTTTTAATTCTAAGTAGATGTATTTACTGTAGTATTAGTTTTTAGATTAGATTTTTACACTATTCAATTGTACAGTTGTATAAATGTGAATAAAGATATTTTGACTTTGACTTTAATATATCTTCCCTCCAAATTTCATTAAAAGGTCCTGGAGGTTTTATGATGAGTGAGTACATCATTTGTGGGTTTTATATATTAAGATTAAATAAATTATGATCATTTTTATAGTAAGTATTATGAACCAACATAAAACTAGAAAACCACCATTATATATCAGTTTGTCAAATATATCTTTATATATGCCTGTAGCCTGTACAACATATAAATAATAAAACTTATTTTATATGCTAAAGATGGAGATAATAGTTGAAGATTGACATGTATTGGTTTATATATATAAAAATTATATACAGAGATTTTATATACTGTATATACAGTATTGTCAAATCAAACACAATTTTAAACCAAAATTGAAAACTTTACTTTTGAGGCCTTTCAATAGCAATTCTATCATCATTTGTGAAGAAGAGTCTGATGATAACATCGCTATCAAAAGGCCTCAAAGTAAAATTTTAAATATTATTTAATATTCTGTTTGATTTGACAATACTAATTATAATTTATGTTCACACACATTTATAATAAAAGTTTACTTCAAGTTTATCATATATCAGTCAGTGACTGTCAGTTGGTTATGGGCGCTCTTTAAGAGTACTCTCAGCTTTGCTTTCATTGCTGTCAATAATTTTTTTTTTTTTTTTATTTTAAAAAGGAGAGGCTGATCTTAACCTTACTCTGCCCATTCCCCTTGGACTATTAATCTGTGTGGAAAACTTATTCAGACAGGGTGAGGGGGCAACCAAGTACAGTAGAAGGTGAATTACTGATAAATCTTCCAGTCTAAGCCAGTGCTATCACCAACCCAAGCTCAAAGTCCTGACGCCTTAGACCGTTTGGCTACTGGGTTGCCCAAATATAGATGTAGATGCAGTACTATCACAGTATAATATAAACAGTAGCGAAGCTTACTCTTGTGAAAATTGCAACCGGCTTGACGCTAGTGCTCATAGTGGACAGGTATCGCAGAGCTACGCTATCTCACATTAATAAAGTATTTTAACACCACTTTTGACTTAAACAACAATTAAGTGTGCTACAACATCTGTTTACCGAGGTACCTCTCCGCTAGGTTTGCTAACATCACTGGGAAGCAAGAAAAACGGCTGAGCTTCACTACTGTATTTATATTATACTGTAGTACTATTCTATAATATTTAGCTATGTTATTCAAAATGCACTTGTTTTTTTTATATCAATTCATGTATGAAATGTTATTACAAGAAAGCCTATCTATGGGCAAAATTATGTGATGCTTTGGATATTGAACTTTTGATTTTCTTTTGAGGTATTATTTTCTTAATATATGGCAGATGAATATCTTAGCCATATTTATATTATTTTCTCATAAATGATTTCTGATTCAGCGTAGATGATTTTTAATTATTACTACTATTATCATTTCTAAAGAGCCTCTTAAAATTAATTATATGATGTTAATTTGTAGAGAAATTGAACAATTTTATTTTAAATTGACTTGGGGATTGATAGATATGTATATAGAATGTCTACCTTGTGTTGTAATGATTGGGATTCACATTCAATTGTGACTATGCCTATTTCACTTGTAATGTTGTTAAAGGCAATAATGTATTTGTGTCTGTATTTGGTTTATAGTTTATAGTATATGTTGATTCTCATCTTATTGCTCAAGGATGGTTTCTACAGTAAAATGGACTTTTTGAAGGTCCACAAACTATATTTTTCTTTCGTACTTAAGTTTTATTGAGACTTATAAAATTGTTGCTATTAGTTAAAAGATAAAAGGTTACTTAGTTGAAAACAAGTTCTTCTCAGGTTACAGTTATGTAAATATGTATAAAATGTATATTGCATTATAAATTCTACAAGTGTCTTAAAATTTGAAATAGTAAATTGTATCAAT